>JADLZK010010089.1:0-222055 GCA_015847255.1 Hyparrhenia diplandra
GGCATGAATGCATGGGCCGAGAGAATGATAAAATTTTTAATGGCAGATCTCTAAATACATCATATTTTTGACAACCCTAAATACATATATTATAATATTTTTCCAAACTCCAAGAATTGGAATGTCGTGAGGAGAAAAAAACTTATGAACAAGGTACATGGAACACCAAAGCATGACTCATCATTATTACATCCAAGTAACGTTTCAGAATAATTTAGCACACATAGTACATGAAACAGCAAAGCATAACTTATTACATTCGAGTGAATCGGTGAGTTCCGATCATCTTATTCAAGGTCTAGGATTACCATAAGCAAATAATCTCACAATTCTCCCTCTTCAATTTGCTTCAACAAGGTCTTATCAAGTTCACTAAAAATGGATCAGCCCCATCAGCGTGAAAACCCAACTCTAGTGGCAGATACTGTTTATGGATGTGTGAGGCGTCTTCTCCTTTTAAAAGAAGTAAGTCGACCTGCCTTCTTTTGCGACAGTGAACCACTGCGTCCTTTGGATCTAGAGGAACATAGGTGTTCCATTTGTGCACATGCTTTTGCATTACGTTTGAATAATTTGAACCGGCGAGACATCTCAACTTGGTCAACTTGGTGGCGTTTCTTGTTGAACGTCTTGCACCAGCGCTCATAAAAGGCCCATATAGCTTCATCTGACTCCATGTCCTTGTCAATCGGAATGATACCTTTATCTATCACAAATGTCCATGAGTTTATTTATTATATCCCATATAAACGACAAATATAGTTATTTAAAGCATTTTTATATTAAAACATTTATGGATATCTACTTAGAGTAAACCCCAACCTTCCATCCACTCAACTCAGCATGCATTAGGGCGTCCCCCAATGGTTAGCTATTTGGCTATCTAGATGTGGCGTGGCAAGCAAAAAGTAGGGAGAGAGTAGTCACTAGCTATATGCAAATAGCTAAGCTATTTCACGTGGCCCGAGAACATGTGAGATGAACATGTGAGGCCAATAACTTAAAATAGTCTTTGTTTGTGTCTCTCACCTCCACATCACCAAACCAAATAGCTAGCACTAGCTATTACCATTCGGGCGCTCTTATAACCAAGAAGAAAAGCTTTGCACAGCCACGCATGGTGGGAATAAAACGCCACGCATGGTGGGAATAAAACGCTAGACTCCATGCATACACATAAATGCGGACTCAAAGAAAACGCCACTGCCCACTAACCTAACCGGACGCCGCCGCCCAACTTAGCATGAAGGAAAATAAAAGGTCATCGTTTCCTACGGTAACTACTACCGTCCTCCTCCATAGTCCTCTGCTGCGTCTACTGCCTGCCGCCACCCGCCATGCTCCTCGCCTCCTAAGTGAACCAGACACACCAAAAATCGGGTTGAACCCGCTTCGACCCAGTCAGACCTCCCGTCCAAAAAACATACTAAAAGGTTTTATACAAGTTGTACCTACATATTACCAACATCATAGGGATGTATAGTCCTAATTTTCAGTTAATCCAACCTAATTCCTCTTGATTACCCGCAGCAACGTGCGGGGAATCCTTCTAGTTTTATAATTTAACATGATGAGAAGTAAAAGATGCAATTTTTATTTGTATACTAAATCAGTATTAACTTCAAAATCTCATGACATGAAAAGTGTCCATATCGGCATGCACTAGAACATCTCACTATACCTCCATGCAAAATGGCCGCATCAGCATCCACTACCTAATGTCATAATGTATTCATTCAAAGTATTCAAATTAACAAACCACTTCATTTACTAAAATAAATTTAATTATCTACATTAGAATACTAAAAACCATCCAGAAACATGTATTACATTACCAACACCATATATACATTTTTCTAATTCTTGTTAGTTAACACTCTACCTAATAAATTTAATTATAGAAGTAGAAGGGGATGGAATATGGTACTAAATTATTTTTAGGCACTGAAATGCCATGACCGTTTAATCTTTTTTAAAAGACTTTATTTATTTTTATTGTTAATGGCCCTGCATATCTGTTTCAACTGCCTGCATAAGGCATCCAAAAAAAAACAGATAACATGGCCTTGATCAGGTACCATCTTACTTCTTACATAGTACACATGTAAGTAAAAGTTTTAGAATACTTAGGGCATGTTTGTGTTTGGATTCTTAGTCAGATGACTTGACTAAAATATAAAAGTTGGGGTACATGACTTCTCAATTTTAGTCACTTCTTGGATTTTAATCACCCATCCGGGTTTAGAAGTTAAGTAACTAAAAATGGCTAAAAACAGAGGTGACTAAAGTTTTAGTCACCCAAGCTGAAGCATGCTTATTCCGATGCTGCAGTCAAACCTATGTTTGACAGAATAGGGGTGAGAGACCTAGATGAGCCCAAACATTCATGATATTCAGGAAAAACTAGGCACCACACGTTGGAGACTCGGGACTCAAATTTAGATTTAGTCATTCAGAGAAGAAACAAAGCTTTTAGAAAGATTCGACACTCTGTTCTGGCCGTCTCCATCTGCCTACGGGTCGTGGCAAGGTCGTGGCAGGCACAGCATTGAGCCCGGCAGCCAAAACGACGACACTGGCAGCGACGAGATGGCCGCTTGCGCACCACGCTTGGCCACCTTGCGCTGCTGCAATAGCAATACAATACTGCCGGGGCACTACCACACACGAATCCTAGCCCTCCCTATCTACAGAAACTGGGACCGCAGGAAGAAATAGCGGCCAAGATCTTAGGAAAACCTAAGTTAATAACTCTAATTCTACCAGAAATCATACAAATCTTGTTAGCTGTAGTCTGAAAAGAGTGTGGTATTAGTTTACCTGACAACCGCGCGTAATGATCGGCGTGTAAGAGGTGAGGAGCGCCGATTTGCCCGGGGCGCACGGAATATTTTTCCGTCGTCACGTGGCTTCGTGGTGCCATCGTCGCGAGTTCTGCAGCTCTCGTGAGGAGATATGACTCCTGAGTCCAAGCGGGCGGCGCCTCCGTCGTCACTTGGCTTCGTGGAGCCATCGTCGCAAGTTCGGCAGCTCTTGAGAGGAGATATCACTCCTGAGTCCAAGCGGGCGGCCGCGGCGCGGACGCCGGCCGCACGCGCTGAGCGGGATGACATCGCAGCGGTGCGAGATGCGATTTGCCGCAACGGCGCCCGCACGCGGCGCTGAGCGGGGGTGCCATCACAGTAGCGCGAGTTGCGGCGGCCGCAGCGGCGTGAGATGCGTCACGGGCAGCACGCAGGAGAGTCGCTGCCATTGTTGCCATTGCTGGAGATTCGATCTGAGGATAGAAGAAGGGTTATTTTGATTCATTGTCGCAGTCCTTTCTGCTTCCGTTCCGGACCATGAACAAACACAAAGATCGGCCCGGCCCGGCTCATGACTTCCCGGCGGCCCAAGTAATAGCAACGACCGCTCAGCGCCGGTGGCACACCTGGTAGCCCACACATCTCGCCGTCCGGCTGCGCCGGTGTTCTCCGCTTAGCTAATACTCCCTCACTTCCAAATTATAGGCCATTGCAACATATAACACTAGTTTCAGAAAAAACTGATAAAAAAAAGTTTCAGAAAAAAAAGTCTGTTGTAATACGTTTTGGGAAACGTACTGCCACCCTCACTATTTTATTTGCATTAAAAGTGTTCTAATAATGGTATAAATGTTTGTTCGGTCAGTGTAAATATTCGTAACGGCGTATGGAAACAAACACCGGCGAATAAATGTTTGTTCTGTCAGTGTAAATATTCGTCCCACTCAATTTGATCTCACAATGTCGATCAGCGATGTAGCAGGTATTCATCACTATGTTAAAGAAACATAGTACACAACAGTCACTTTCTCTGACATGAATTTTACTCCGTTAACGTTCAGGAATCACCATATGCAGAGCGCCAGGAAAACATTTCAGAAAACGAGTTATATCCGCATCCACAAGTTCACATGATAATTAAAGCTCAACCAAACAAAACATGTCGCGTGTGGACGATAAAATTAAGTCTATTACCGGAGTCAAGCACTCAAGTATATCACCTACCATTTAAATAACGTTGTAGTCTGCACTGAAAGAAAGTCACCAAACAATCCGCGCATCTTAGAGTGGTTTATATCCCATCTTAGAGTGGTTTATATCCAGCTACAATATCACAAGTTAAGTTTAACTACTGCAGAAGATAAATTTCTTGTGCTGGTTATCTCAAATAATTACTTTTAGTCAGTTGACATTTTGGTATCAGGTACAGCAAACTCCTAGTAGAGCAGAAGTTGCTGAATAGGAGGACTGCATAGGACAATGAATCTGCCTGCAGATATGAATGAACAGGGTCAGTGTATTTGAACAGAAATCATAACAAATTAATCCACATTTGCGAGATAGCACTACAACTGCATAATCAATTATGTAAATGGTGTTTCGATCTAATGGAAAGCATGAAAAAACGCTATATTGAATGAAGATCTGTCGAAGAAACATTGCTGCTGTGTGGAAGGAAAACAAATATACTTGCAATTTCTTACCCAAAACCTCAGTAGTTGAAACTCTTGAAATGGTTAAGGAACTAGACTACTATACACTCAAGGCCTAGCAAAGAAAGAACAACACTGGTAGTCTGGTATCCTGACAAAGTCTAGCAAGGATGTTCTTCACGGGACACAGGGTTCGCTTGTCTAACATAGATCACTAGCATGGAATGGAAAAAACAGAATTCTAATGGTTTATCAAGCGACGCCACAACCTGGAAAGTACAGAGCAAGCACAGCGTATGACAATGTTAAATTCTATAAACTTGGCCACAATAGGTGCTAGATGGGAGGCAATGCTACAGCATATAGGCTCGACAAGACAAGCCATTCCTAGCAAAAAGTTCTGGTGCTAGCATTTGTGAGCTAGCACTACCCACTTTGGCATATTGCACCCTCCTAGTTTTTTCTCTCTCTTGCTAGCACCCATAAAACACCAATCACTGAGGTTCGTTCATCTTGTATCAAGAATGTTTCAGTAAATCAAATGGATCTTCTCCCAATCCACTGTAGCCAAAAGAACAATATGGTGTATCCCACCTATTATATTCCACACACCACATTGTTCACAGTGTATTGTGCAAGCAGTAAGTTAGAAACTGCTATGAGAGAATTTGTTACATGACAATCAACAAGGTCTATCCAAGTACAACTCATCATTTTCCACTCGATTCACTATAGCATCCACAGTTCCACACTTACTCCTTGTCTTTATCCTTTCCTCTTTCTGAACATTCTTACAGCAATAAAGCCAAGCTTGCCTCACAAAAGATGAAGCAAAAACAATATACTTATAGCTAGCTCAAAGCAGAAAACAATAAGTAACTGACATAGCATTAAAATCTAACATTCACTTTCAAAATTTCCATGACATAAATTATTGAGTTATACTCCTCCGTTCCAAAA
Source organism: Hyparrhenia diplandra (assembly GCA_015847255.1). Lineage (NCBI taxonomy): Eukaryota > Viridiplantae > Streptophyta > Magnoliopsida > Poales > Poaceae > Hyparrhenia > Hyparrhenia diplandra. The sequence goes on from JADLZK010010089.1 coordinate 5,417, forward strand.
ATATAGTCAACTTTTTTGTTTTGTCCTAAGTCAAACTTCTTTAACTTTGACCAAGTTCATAGAAAAAACTAACAGCATATATACACCACCAAATTAGTTCAATCAAATTCTCCATGAAATATATTTTGACAATGCATTTATTTGAACTTGTAGATGTTACTGTAAGTTTTAAACTTGGGTAAAAGTTAGAGAAGTTTGATTTAGCACAAAGCCAAAGTGAACTATAATTTGGAACGGAGTGAGTAAATATTAACTTGAGAGACATTAAATAATTAGCTTAGAATGCAAAAAAACTATCTTTCGCTAAGAAAATTATAATGACCTTTTCCAATCACAGAAGTATAAAATTATTTCAATAAGTTGGCAGTCATGCATGCTAGAACAGACCAAATCAAGTGCTTTGTTTAGTTCTGAGTAGCAAGTGAAAACCATATGCTAGTAGATGGCCAGTCAGTATAAGCATGGAAGACATGCATGAGCACAGTTAAATATTATATACAGCCCAAACATGTATGCTAATAACTTAAGATCAAGCACTAGAGGATCACCACTATTCTGTGCTATGCTGACAGCATCGTATTGTGATAAGAGACATTTATTTTATTACCAGGTTTCTGATAAGTTCTTTTCTTAACTGTACAGTACCATGCAACACTTCATTAGCACAAGTGCTTAAAAGGTGGCAAAAGACAATGTGACCAAAAGAATGCCAGCATATTGTGTTCTGACTCGGATTAATGAATTGCTTAGGAACAATGACTAATGAGTTCACATGTTTCCAAGTAACATGTTCCCATGAATCATGGGAACTCTCTTGATGAATATGTAGTATGACATGGCATAAACACACTTGAGTCAGGAGAAAATGGCATGTTGATAACAAGTCAACAACAAGGCAATGATTTATGTAACCAATGGTAAATAGTCCAACAACATGATTATGATGAATGCACACAGTTATTTTTGTGCTAAGTCTAATGTAACTGACTTTTGACTATCGAGAATTGGCAAGAATTCATCACACTCAATAACCAACTACTGCCCGCTCACAAAAGATGCAACCTAAAAGGAGAAAACATAATAAATTAATAGTGATTGGTTACAAGAAGAGATCAATCTCTTATCTCTGTGACAGATTTAAAGTCATAGTTGATGCTGATAAGGAGATAAAAGTATCAGCCATTCAAGTTTCGAAAACACTCTCTTAGACACCATAATGCACAATGGTGCTAAAGGAGTTAACTACTTTAAGGGTTCCATCCTGCCAGTTACAACAAGAGCTGCCTATGTACATTAACACATGCATATGACTAAAGGGCATAGCTTTTGGTTGCAATTTAGATCTAGGGATATTAAATCTACCAATCATGTAAGAACCTGCAACTCAGAACAAGAACACTATGAATGATTGCTCCAAAAATGAACCAAACAAAAAAAAAAAAAGTTGAATAATAACTTCATATATACAACACTTTACACTAGTTATAGGAGGAAAGAACATAATACTAATAGAACAATGTGTTTTCGAGAATTTCAATTACCATTTAGCTGGAGATGCTCCTGGAGTGCAAAATTAACGCCGCCTCCTTGGATGATCGTTATCACCATCATCCCCTGATTGGCTACTTGACCTTGCCCGTACTCTCCTATCGTGGTCAGAACGCTCATTGTACTCCTGGTACCCCTATTGTCACCACCATGTCGATCCCTCTGATTCCAGTGCTTCTCCTGTTCCCTTTCCTTGTCCACGATGCGCTCCTGATGGCGACCCTTCTCACAATCATTATCTTTGTAAAAATCACCCCCTTCACGGTCAGCCTGCCTTCTATTCAGATACCTCACATTGCCAATGCTCCTCTCCTCTTTCTTATACTGTGTTTCGCGTCTAAAACCACGCCCCTGCTTCCCGTAGTTCCCACTCCCAAACTGCTGCTGCGCCTGTTTGTCCTGCCTTGGTGCCCTTAGCTGCTGCCATGGCATTTGACAAGCTCTGAAATTCCATCCCTGCTGTGCACCCCATAAGCTCCCAGACATCCCCGACCATGCCAAACTCCTGAGCCTTGCATCGCCATCCCACTAGCTGCCAAGAAGGGTGGGTTCATGTGGTGTGCCAACGCCGGCGACATCATACCATTGCTCATCCCGCATTGTACTGTCCCATGGACTGAAACCCACCATACGGACCTCCCAAAATGCCAGGGAATGGTGGGTTAGCAGACGGCCGGGAACCACGGGGCGGTGAGATGGCGCCAGAGCCGGCCGATCACCCAACACGGGGGCGACATTGCCTTTAACCGCCGTCGCGTCGCTGGTATCACGACCGCCGTTGCCGAGGCCTCCGGTAGGGTTCGAGTACCGGGCGGCTTCGGCGTAGGAGTCGGAGTCGTCGGCCGAGCGGTGGAGGGAGGGCGGGCGGGCGAGCGAGGCGACGCAGTGGCGCCCGTGGAAGGCGTGGCCGTGGAGCACGGTGGCGGCCGAAGCGGCCGCGGCGGGGTGGAGGAAGTCGGCGCGGCAGATGCCGCGCGACTTGCCAGTGAACTTGTCCGAGTAGAAGTGGAGGCCGTGAAGCGCGGCGGCGGCGTCGTGCGGCGCGGCCGTGAGCGCGCCCTCCACCTCCGCGTCCGTCGTCCACCAGTGGAGCTCGCTGATGTAGAGCGACGTGCACCTGGGCGGCGCCGAGACGGAGGCGCCGGCACCGCGCGGCGGGCGCTGCGGCTGCGGCGGCGGGATGTGGTGTGTCGGCACGGGCGGAAGGGGCTGCGGCGGCTGGTGTCGCTGTGGGGTTTCGGGTCTCGGCTGCGGCTGTGGCTCACGCTGGGGCGCGGGCGCGGGACCCGGAGGCGGGAGACGATGCGGCGACTGGGGTGGGAACTGGATGGAGCGGTCGGGGGATGGTGTTTTGGGAGGCGATGTTGGAGCCGGAGATGGGGAGTGCGGCAGCAGGGGATGAAGCCGACGTTGACGTCACCGTAGAGGTCGTCGTAGTCGTCGCCGTCGCCGGGGAGGGGGTGAGGGGAGGCGGGCGTCATCCTGTGCCGCGGCGATCACCTCGTCGGCGCGCGGACAAGCGGAGGCCGCGAGGTACTGGCCGCCGGCGTCGTCCCCGTCCCAGTCCATGGCGGACGCGGCAAGGAGGAGGAGGGTTTTAGCGTGTGGTTGGGTGGTGGTGCCGTGCTGATGGTGGTTTTAGCGTGTGGTTTGGTGTGGTATTAAACCGTGGGTGGCTGGCCGGCTGGCATCAAACACCCATGCCCCCCCACCAAAGTAGCCGAAGTTCAGAGTTGCAAGCACCGCAGCCGCCAGCGACAGAGCAGCAGGGGAGGAGACTGGAGAGGCTGCAACAACACAACACTGGGGTATTGTGGAGTTCAACCAACTAGATTGTAATAATAAAATAATAACATTTATACATAACATCAAATGAATAGATTATGAAAATATACTTTATGATGTACTAGTATCTAACAATAATAGTTTGATGTCATAAATTTTAGTATTACCTTTTTTTATATATAAATTTAGTAAAATCTAAAATAATTTGACTTAGAACAACTCTATAAGTCGATTATTTTGGATGAAGAAAATATTAAAGAAGAATAAGCCCCACATGTCCGCTACACCGTGTCATTTGGTTCCACTCTAGCTCATCGAAACTCATCCTCTTATGGGTTTTCTTATTTGGATTGAAGCATGGACTTATTTGTTCAGGAAGGATTAGGATATCAACCTAATTATGTGTTTATAACAAAAAAGAAAAACCTAATTGTGTTACATTGTTGTCTTTTTTTTTTTTCTGGTGACAAGTTTACTCATCATTGATGCTCTTAACTTAGAGTAAGAAACATAGTTTGACCGAGTTTGACATCTAAAAATTTAAATAGATACCTTATCAAGACGTATTTAGAACTACTTCGATATTATAGATGTTGATGTATTATTTTTTATATAAATTTGATCAAAGTTTGAACAAAACTCAAAGTAAAGCCCACTTTGGCACATGGAAGTTTCACAAGAAATTATACAGATCTTTCACAAGAAAAAAACGTAGAAAACAGAAAAAAAATTCCAGCAATGCAAAAGGGCCCTAAACTTTAATTTGAGCAGAGGGAGAGTCCACTCTACATATAATTAATACAAAAGTGGCCCTAAACTGTATCCTTCGTAATACAAATGTATGTGGTTCTTCCATGTATTTGATTTGACAAAAAAATGTGGGTACTGCCTCCAGCGTGATCAATGACTTCAAAATCTATTTTAAGCAAAGACAGAATTTTACCATGACATACTGTTTCATATGAAATTGGGCAGATTTTTGTTTTTACATGGAGGTCCATGGATGGCCAGCTTCTTTTGGGGCTACCTTTACGGGGGGGATCGGATCTGTCCTCCATGTCACGCTATTCCTACACAGCCTACATATCCTCCAGATGCTGGCGATCTTCGCCAAGCATGCTCTTCTTGATGCCTTTGAGGCTGAGATGGAGACCTATCGATCGATCTTGGTCTCTATGAGACTTGGCTACGTGAGGAGAAAGTCGCTAAGGCCATCCTCCTTGCAAGCATAGAGATTGATCTTGCACGGTCCCTTCGAGGCCTTGCCACCTCACACCTCATGTGGGATCACCTTTGTCGCAGCTATGAGATCCGCAATGAGGCGATGTATCTTGTCCTTTGTTGAGGAGGCAGTCTACTTCGCCGCCTTGATTCTACGCCGGTGACTTCCACCGCGAAGATGACGTATGTCCGGCACGCCCTGACAACTTGGGTGCCGAGTTTTGTGGTGGTGGCACTTGTCGCCGCCGTGACCGCCACCGACCAGCGGGACACACTTCGCCTTCACGAAGTTCCCTCGCCTCGCCGCCCCGAGTTTGAGACTGCTCGCACGCTACGACTCGTCGCCCACGCCCATCGCCGGGCGATGCCCGAAAGCATGAAACGAGGAGACACGACTCTGACCGGGTGTGAGCCATCCTCGCCTGTAGCCCTCCTGGCTCCTAGCTGCATCACCTCCACCCGCCTCCGCCACCGTTCTACGCCTCCACCCCAGCCTCCTGGTGGCGGGGTTCCTCCGTGTGCAAAGGGCTACTCTAAGATTTATGGCCACGAAGAGAAGGATTGTCGCAAGAAGCAGCAAGAACCGCTATGGCCGTGGATAGCGCCAATCTCGGCTTTTGTGGTTCTACTCCGCAGGCACCTCGCAAGTCTGTCCGCGGGAGCGTGAGGTTCTGCCATGTTCCTCTCGCCTCTTACTACCGCAGCCAAGCCTCTCCTCATGGGACTACAGCCCAGCTTCCGTTCCACACCTCCTCCTCCTTCGCCGTATATCATGCCCGTGGTTTCTTGATTCCTCGTGCCTCTTTCCACATGACACCTCATGCCACACACCTATCTTCTTTGTCATCTTCCGATTCACCTATTTTTGTTCGCGACCGGCCGATGGCACTTCTCTTCCCATTCTTTGGCCGAGGTGTTCTTTCGACTTCTTCTTTTGAGGTTCCTAATCGCTTTCGCATGTTCCTCACCTCACTATGCAACTTCGCTCAAGGGCAAATCATCGATCATGGCCGCCGCATAATCCTTGAGTCCGATTCTTGTTGTGTTCGGGACCTTAAATGCAGACGGGCCTTTGGGGAGCCGGGCCTAGGCGTCGGGGACTCACAACGCCTATGGGAGCTTGATTGGTTGCGCCTTCCCTCACCCGCATTGACTCCTCCATCGCTTTGTTTCTCAAGCACCGCATCACCTGCTTCATCCACTACCTCTTTTTAAGAAGTGGCATCGCCGCCTTGGCCATCTTTCGGTTCTCGATTGTCCGCCTTGTGGGTAGTGGTGTGTTAGGTCCTCGCTTTCGTGACACCGCTCGCATTGTACAGGGTTGCAAACTTGGCAAAACAGCTTGCAACTCCCCTACCCCTCTAGTGAGTCGAAATCTAAAAAAAGACCATTTGATCTTTGTACACTCGATGTATGGGGTCCCGCACCCATAGCTTCAAAAAGGAGGGCAATCATATTATGTTCCTCGCTTCATTGATGACTATTTGCGGTTTACTTGGATTTATTTGATGTCATCTCGCGCCAATTCCTTTCTATTTATCAACAATTTGCTACCATGATTCGTACTCCAGTATAATCCTCCCATTCGAAGTTTTTTCGCGGCGACTCACCGGGCGCAGTACATCTCCACCGCCCATCGCTCCTATCTTCTTTGCCTTGAGGGGGCACCCTTGCCTCAGTTTTCTTGTCCTCGTGCTCATGCTCAAAATGGTGTTGCCGAGCGCGCAGCATCGTCACATTCTTGGAGACCGCTGCGGTGCTCTTGATCTCCTCCCGCCCTTGCTCCTCGGTTTCCGGCCGGAAGGTTTTTCTACGGTTTTTCCTCTATAAACCGCCAACCGTCCACCTCTCTTAAGGGTTGCACTCCCTATGAGCGTCTTTTTGGCACCCCTCCTTCATATGATCATCTTCGTTGTTTTGGGTGTGTTTGTTATGTTCTACTTCCACCTCGTGAGCGCACCAAACTCACCGCTCGATCCGCCGAGTGTGTTTTCCTTGGGTATAATAATGAACATAAGGGCTATATTTGCAGACCCCTCGTTGCTCGGGCGGATGAGGATATCTCGGGATGTCACTTTGATGAGTCCTGCCCTACTATCCCTCGTTCTCCCCTCGGGTCATTCTACCACCGGCTGAAGTCCCTCTCTTCCTTAATTTTACAATGGTATCTTAAAATTTGTCACCTCCCTCCTCCACACCACCTCCTATTTCTCCACCTTCGCCATCTCCTCCTATTTCCCACCTTCGCTCACCTATGCTTTCTCCACCTTTCGCCATCTCTTTACTTCTCCACCTCCTCCTCCCACTGGTCTCCTCCTGATATCACTCACCACTATACTACGTCGTCCCTCGTCTGCCCGCCACTTGATTCCTCTCGGCCTCCTTGGACCCATTCCTTCATCTCCTCGCTATGCTTCTTCGTGACTGGCAAGCACCCTTCGTCCTCGAACGCCTTGGCTTCACAAATTTGTTCTAGCCGAGCCTGCGACCTATCGGGAAATTTCTTTGCTCACCAGTGAGTGGCAGCACGCTATGGCTGAGGAGATTGCTTTGCTCTTGCCAGCACTAGCACTTGGGATCTTGTTAAACCACTTCATGTCACTCCTATCACTTGCAAGTGGGGTCTATAAGGTTAAGACTCGCTTAGATGGCTCTCTTGAGCGCTACAAGGCTCGCCTCTTGTGGCTCGTGGTTTCGAGCGGGGAGTATGGTATTGACTATGAGGAGACATTTGCTCCGTTGCTCATATAGAGCTACTGTTACTCTTCTTGCCCGTTACTTACTCGATCCGTGGGTGGTGCGATCTCTTAGTTGGATGTCAAGAGCGCCTTCCTTAATGAGTGAGCTTCATGAGGGAAGTCTATATCGCGACCACCTCGGGCTACTCCGTTCGATGGGATGAAGATACGTAAACTGCGTCGTTCCCTCTATGGTCTTAAACGGCTCCTCGAGAGAGGCTTGGTTTTGGTAGGCCTACTCCTCTGTTGTGTCGCCGGCCGGCTTCAAACCTGAAGTGACCACGATCACGCTCTTTTGTTTGCACTCTCCTGCATTGGCGGCGCGCTTCTTCTTCTTCTCTATGTCGATGACATGATCCTCACCGGTGACGATTTCAGTTCATTGCATTTGACGAAGCAACGTCTCAATGAGACATTTCTTATATCTGATTTGGGTCCTTCTTCGATACTTTCTGGTCTTGAGGTCACCTCCTCCACATTCGATGGTATTTTTCTCTCAAGAGAAGTACACTCAGGACATCATTTCCCTCTTTGCTTTTACCTGATCACCGCATTGTTGACACCCTATGGAGCTTGGTATTCACCCGACCCACTCCGATGGTGTGCCACTTGTCGATCCTACTCGCATATCGGCGGCTTGTTGGGAGCCTTGTCTATCTTGGGATTACTCGTCCCGACATCACTCACTGCTCATGTCTTGAGTCGGCTCAAAGAAAGCTCCTACCCAGCTCCACTATACTCACCTCCTTAGGTGTTCGGGCGATATCTTCGTGGCACTATCTCCGTCGCCTTTTCTTCCCGCGCTCTAGTTCCTTCCCTCCAATTTTCGGGCATACTCGATGCGACCTTGGCGAGTGAGACAGATCATTCTTTTTCGGCCTTTATTTGGTTTTCCTTGGCTCGTCTGCGATTGCCTGAAAACCAAGAAGCAGACCGCTTGCTTTCCGCCGAGTGCAGGGCTTGAGTCGCGCGCTATGGCGACCGACCGCAGAGGTGACATGGCTACGATGGCTTTTGAGGATTTTCGTGTGCCCGCCCACTCGCACCCACTCCTCTTGGCGACAAAGACTGGTGCGATCAGTATTGCTCGAGATCCGGTCAAGCATGAGCTCACCAAGCACGGTACATTGTACGCTGATGCGCCTACATGAGATCACAAGTGCATGATCAAGCTAGACGCTCCACCATGTGCCCTCTGGGAGGTTCAGATAGCCGATTTCTTCACCAAACTACTGCAGACCTGTGCTCAACATAGATTCTCTCAAACCTTCGGTGTTGTAGATCCACCATGAGTTTGAGGGGGGTGTTAGATGTATAGATGTTATTTTCATTTGTACACTTTGTAGGGTTCTCCGGCATATGTACACACTATGTATACTTTTCCCCTTTGGGGTCCGGAATAGAATTTGGTTGGTCAGGTTCATCTCTAACAATTACCCCCTCTATCCCCAAAAATAAGGTCATTCTTAACTTCCCGATGAGTGAAACACTTGAGTTTATAACAAAAGTATTATTATTTATAGTATATAATTAGTATCATTTTTTTGAGCACATATAATTAGTATCATTGATATATCGTTGAATCTATTCTCATAATAAACTTATTTGGAGATACAAGTGTAGTATTTGGGGGAATTGATTGTTTGTTCTTTCTTCATTCCCCTCTTGGGTACATCAACTTCTCTTAGAGGGAGGACTCCTAGCCACCTAAGGAAGGCCCAACCATGCTCAAAAAAAGGAAGGCCCAATCAAATATAAAACCATATCCAATCCTATCTCTAATTGACCCAAATCTAATCCTATCTCTAAGTCATCAAATGCCTCTTAATTGATCCTGTGGCCCTAATTGACTCCCCCCATAACAGCTTCACATTCGTCTGCCTAACAACGCTTTTGCCATCATGTAGAGCATCTAAGATATCATGACATGTAACATCATCAACATCTCGATTCTTGGAACCCGATATTATTTCATCTCCCTCAGTTATAGAAGCAGGTGCAACTCCATCAAGAACACCAGATATAAGATTGTCATCAACATTTTCTTTGAGCTGATTCTTTGAAGTTGCACAAACTGCTTCAGCTTGGATCAGCAAATAGATATTTTGATTCAGAAGAGCTGCAGATGTTCCTGTAGGTATCATACTTTGCAGCTCGTGTTTGGCCTCCTTCCAATATAGCTGACAGGGGGTGTAGAATTGAGATAGCACTATCTTCCCTCTCCAAAACAGCCTTCAAATCCAAGAAATCGTTTACGGACTCTTGTTTCTTGAACTGCACAAGGGCAGCAGTGGAATCAATGGAGAAGACGGTTGTAAACCTAACCTGAACCAAAACACTTTGCAGATGCAATTTTAATGTCCTTTGGTGTAACCTTAGACAGGAATCCCCAGATGACAACAATATTCTCATACACAGCAGCAGGGTGCCTTCTCATATAACCTGGTTCTGGTCTCTCCATGCCAGTGCTCAAATCAATCACTGTTCCACTGTTCCAGCTAGGGGACAAAATATTGATATGTTTCTGCAGCTTAGTGTTTGTTGCTATGTCATCCAGAGGCGATAACTGCTCAAATTTTTATGTCAAGATGTTTAACAACTGCAAAAAAATACATCCAGTCATGTATGCATCATACCCAGCTTCATGCTTGGCACGTAAACGAAGCAAGAAGACCTGCAATAGCATGGCAAATTAAAAGAGTACTCGGTCACTATTGTAATTTGTGAACCAACTAGATTTAATTAAATGGAAAGCTCTTAGCAATGTTCTCTGTACATGCCAAAGAAGTTTTGTGCAACAAAACCATGCAAGTGTGTCAAATATCAAGGACCCAGAGAAAACGCACGTCGTTTTCATCTCCTTCAACTTCGACTGCCACAGGAGAATGAATGGATGACTTCTCAGCAGATGAATAAGATGTAGGGGCACAACAATGAGAAAGCTGAAGATAGTGATTTGCTTTTCTGCTTCATCAGTTTCTGAACTGCTTGATTGACAGACAGAAGATGCCTGGTATCTGCGATGTGCGGGAAAATTTTTGTGGAAACTAAACGCAAATTCCTTGATAGATGATGGAAGAGGGCCTATGAACTTGCTGTATACTTGTGCAATATCTGTTTGGACACAAAAAGAAAAATTTTGAGAAGCAACAAAAAGTTAGTGTTAGAGAAATCAACAGTTCAATTGGTATTATTGGTCCAAATTCACAGAACATCTGAGCAGAAATTTCCATGGCAGGAAATAATAAATTTTAAAATTTTGACTACCAATATCTATAGAAGTATATTATCTTTAAATGTTGGTCAAAGTCAAGAAGAAAGATCTGACTTGAGAGTTGAGACAAACGAATATATGACCTATATTATGATTGGAAATTTGGAAGAAGTATCTGTAGTACACACATATAAGAGAACTACCTAAGAAACAACTATGTCCAACAATCAATTTCCTTTCTGATGAAAGAAGGTCGATAACATGGCGGATTCCTACTGCTGATTTGACTCTTTCTTCCCTGCTTTTTAGCAGATCTTCCTGCACATCTTTCTGCATTGAAGAACCTACTTGTTAGATTAATGGAACAATGATCATAAAGATAACGATGTTTCATAGATTGAGCCTCTTCAATTAAAGATAAAAGGAAAGGACAAGTGTCAGTTCCAAAAATTGGATTGCATCATTCAAATTATGACCTCCATCTTTTGCAATAGGCTTATAGTGTAGATAGAAAATTTAATGAATCATGAACCATTCAAAAATAAAATAAATAATTTCTCTTACCATTAATAATATTCTGTCCTCATCAGTGTCTGAATAAACTACTCTCTTTTCAGATGTGTCATCCTCACCAAATGTACAGACAAAAACAAGATCCCTAAAAGTTTTTTTCTCAAAACCTGCATGGGGAAAACAGGAAAAACATGCTATATGAGCAGAAACAGAAATAGTGTACCAAGAAGCATTATTAATATAGTGAAAACATTGTATAACAAAAAAAACACAACTACTATGAAAATATACTAAATCCAATTAACAGAGATTGTAAATTCAACATGGCAGAGAGCCAAAAAATGTTGGACTTGACAAGGACTATCTTACAAGGATTAATGCATACGTTTGATGTTTTAGAAGTGAAAAGGTATTCATTCTCTTTAATGTTATAGTTAATTACTAAAAGAGAGATATGTCTACGTTCCTAAAAGCGTCCCAACCCACATTCAGCGCATGCTACATTGTACAGGTTATGAGAATTTGCTCATTCGTTACTGTAAGTGCCTTAGGACACAAAATAAATTGGACAAATGTAATAAGGTAGCAAGAGATAACTTTAGTAGGGGCATGTCTTCTGTTTATTTTTTGCCATAAGGATGTGTAAGTCTTAACACACCAAATAAAGAATAAAAAGGAGAATCACGTAAGAACACTATTCAGTATTTCTTAACTAACGATATATCTCAGGAAGGGTAAAGACTATGTTCTACCTGTTGAATCAACTTCAATTGATGCGATGAGAATCCATTAAGCATAATAGCTGGGCGCATTTTGAAGAAAAAACTGTCTGGAATTGTCCTGCACCACATTTAATGTTTCCTGACAAATGGTTGTCAACCATTGGCTTGCGGACTATCACATCACGCCATTCCTTGAAGTTCATTTTCATCCTTTCTGTGAAAAGAATATCTGAAGCACTCTTTTAAAGGTATGTCTCCGTCGTCTTCAGAATTGATGGAAGACGTAGTTGTTTGACCATGATGCAACATATTAAATTTCTGTAGCCTCTTCCTCTTGTGCTCTGGATAGATAAGATATTCCTGAGATTAACAAAATATTGTAAATGAACAAATGCTCCAGAATAACATGCATGGAGCATGGTCTCTTATCTCTAATGTACTGGACAGCGAAGAACTATAAAACGAGTAATGTGTAGGCGATCTTGCAATCTCCATTGACAGAGAAAAAGGCATAAAGTAAAAAGCTTAGCAAACTAGTATAGGTAAAAGAAAGCACCTTCACGGAAGCATGTGTTGAAATCAAACTGGTACTTTTGCTAGGAAGTCAATTGAAGTTGTCTGACAAAGAAATTCATGTGATGAACAATCACTAGGGAGCTCCCTTGCGAGGGAAGATAAAGAAGTTATGCCTGCAAGAAGAGAAAAAAAAGGTTATATCCTCAAAAAAAAAAATCAGTTGCAAAGCTGATTAGCATGTGATCAAGCAATCAACAACTAATGTCGAATTACAAAGTAGTAATAAGTCAATAACTCAATATACTGCAAAGTGCAAACCTTCACAAGTAGAGGGAATGTCATTTCATGAAAAGACTGATACAGACATACAGATCTATGTTGGATACAGGTAGTGTTGGACATGTGTCAGGACAATTTCCACTGAAAATTTTCAAATTCGATCACATTTTGAAAAAAAAATGTAGAGCTGTCACCCCCTAACAAAGGAAAATTCACATTTGCCTCTGGTGCCATAGCAGCATCAGTGTGCACCACGGTAGACAAAACTATCACACAGGTTCTGTGGAGTGGCTGTGCAACCTAGTTTGTCAATCAGAAGTTTCTGCAAGGTAAAGCATGTTCATGATCCCTTCTTGATCAACAATTCAACATTTTCCTTAGGTTTCTCAGAACTCCATTTACGTTGCTATCTAGTATGAGCTTATCATTGAAAGAAGCACAGTAAGCCAAATTAATAATTGCTGTTTTCTCACACCTGATAAAAAATAGAGCCCCCTATTGTGGTTTCTCCTCCTAAATATCACCACAAAACTTTCTACAGGAAATAAGGCCAAAATGTTGCCTACACACAAGAATGTGCTAGTCGCAACCCCCAAAACCTGGATAAGCTATTCAGAATCCTCAGCTACTAGTGGGTTGCTAGAACATGAAGGAGATTGGGTCAAAACAAAGAGGCACGCACGGATGGGCCACGAAGGCGGATTTGGCAGGGTCCCATCGGAAGGGGCAGACGCCGAGCTGTAGGGCGGCGAACCGCTCCGCGGAGTCGCGGAGTTTGAGGTAGCGCACGTCAGCGCGGTCGAGCTCGAAGGTGTCTCTCCAGGGCGCGCTCGTGACGCCGCTCATCTCCAGGTCCACCCCCACGAATGCGGCCTCCCGCACGCGTTCCCGCAGCTTCTCCAGGGCCTCCGCCATGTTCCGCCGCGTAACCTGCTTCACTGCCACCCCGCTGCCACGACCACCGCCACCGCCGCCGTCGCCTCCGGGCGGCTCAGAGGAGATCGCGCGGTAGAGTAGGATTCTGGGAGGCGGCGCCGGAGGACGCGCCGGAGGCGGCCCAGCATCTGCATGGCCGCCGCCGCCGTTGCTGGAGAGGGGTGGAGCGGTGAGCCGGTGAAGGAACGCGGCGGTGGGTTGGGCTTGATTTGGTCTGACGGATGGGTGGAGTCCTGCTTACGATATGGCCCATCTTCTTTTCGCTCAAAAAACAATATGGCCCATCTTCTGGTTTCTAAACTTGGGCTCTGTCTGAAGTTTCCACATTGTCGCAGCCCGGTTTTTTATTAGATTTTTATTATGATTCCCTAAAAAAATATAGTTTTTTAAAAAAAAAAAATAGTGCGGAGCAAGCCTATATAGGCAAAATCTGTATTGATAAAAAAACTGTATTTGCATCCAACTTATTGAACAAATATCTTGTGCACTAAAATCTGTATTTATTTTGAAATGGTTCGGTCACAGAGAAACAACAGCATTGAGGAAGTTGCTGGTCAGGTAAACAAAACGACCGATCAAAACTCTGCAGAAGGGTGGATTTCTGATTGCACCGCCCATTTTCCCCCCACAAAATGATGCAACCCGGAGTTGCGTTTCTCGCTTATTCTGGTTGCTCTTCTGCACCGTCTTTAGGTAGCACCAGCGTGCGAGATATCTTTGCCGAAAAGCCCAGCGATTGCCTTCCCTGGATCCTCCTGCTTGATGAGGGATTCCCCAACGAGAACCTACAGCAGACACAACGGAGGAGTCAGATCAGTACAAAGAGAAACGAATACAGAGTCGCCAGTTGAGGCCTCTGTCTCATGGCTTACCGCCTTGGCCCCAGCGTTTTGAACGAACGAAATATCATCAGGAGTGAACAGCGCAGATTCTCCTACAACCTGAAACATTGAAAAGAATGTGAATGCTTGATGCAAGTCCTACTTCCTGTTTAGATGACATTAACAATGTGATAACTGCCCCAATTGTAGCGAAGATGTCACAATTCACTAAGTAAACAAAGTTGTACAATATTAGCACCCCAAGGTTAGCATTGTACTTCACTGATTCATTCTATCTGTTTGTATAAGAATTTGTGCAACAAGGTATGATTTGTGAAAGTGTGATCTGTGTATACCTCTACACAGGTAACATAGAGTGTGAATAGTCGGAGCCAGAGACAGAGGAAGCATACTTTCTTTTTTTTTTTTGCTTTTCATTAGACTCATGCCAAAGAAAATACTTACAATTACATCCTTTTTGAGCTATAATTTGTCCTCGTTCACCCTCCAGAAGCTTTTTCGTGTTTGTAATATCAACTTCAAATGTCTCTGGAAAAGGAATTGTCCTCAATGACTTGTTGAACCTAATAACATGATATGGAGAATTACAGTAGAATATAATGTCTATACTAATCTATTCCAACAATGACCACATTATCATGTTATGTCTACATTGGCCATACATAAAATAGACAGAAGACTTGTCTGGTATAACTAGGAATTAAATTCAGTGTTAAAATTTTAATAAAAACAGCGCATCAAGATTACGGTTATTGATGCCAATGAGCTGTACACCATCAATCCCTAAAATACGGTCCATTTCCCTTTCATCATGGACCTTCAGTAACACAGTCCAGTTTAATCACTAACTCAAATGACTCAACACTCAAGAGAAACAAGAGGTGGCCGTTGAAACAACATATAAAAATATATAGCAAGAACAACTCAACTAACCTCAACTAAAGCAGCCATCCCAAGAATTTTGCAAATTTTCAACATGTATTTGATATCGCGGTCAGGTAATACAGCAGCAATTAGAAGAACAGCGTCTGCACCCTTGGACCGTGCATAATAAAGTTGCCAAGCATCAACAATGAACTCTTTGCACAGAAGAGGGCACTGCATTTAGTAATTTAGAACTTGAGCTATTCATGCACTTAAAGTGCCCTGTCAGGATATCATCGATTTCCCAAATCAAATGTATGTATGTAATTTGGCGACAGAACCTGACTCCAGCATTTTAATAGCCTCCAAGTTGTTATAACTTCCCTGGTTACATATTAAAGGAAAACAAGTGTGTTCAGCATATATAACTTACTGATGATAGAAATGAAACAGAACTTCCCAGGGTGAAGAAATAAGACCTGAAAGTACTTCTCATCTGTAAGAACACTAAGGCATGCTGCTCCGTTTTTCTCATATGCCTGAGCGATCTGAACCTGTTTATGTCCCAACAAGCATTATAAGACGACAAGAGAAGCTGTTTGGTTTCAAAACAACATCATGGATGTCCACTGATTTCAGAATGTCAACAAGTAAAACCAATCACTATCACTAGGCACTGTTCAAAGGCAACATGAATCAGATGACTTCTATCCGCTTATTTCCAGTTTTTTAGCAGGCTTACAACATATATGGGTCAACTTCAATACTTGGCTACTCCAATTTTTTGCATCTCTATGAAGGTTCATAGCACATGTGTGATTGTAAAGGAATGGCACCGTGGCATACTCAGGTTCCGTTGTGTTATTAATTAGTGATTACTATTTGACTTATTGTGTCACCGTCAACAATCAGTTCAGTAAATAATAGTATATCAGGTTTAAATTAGTGCAGTTCGCAAATGAGTTCCCAGGACCAAGCACAATGATCAATTCGCATATATATAACAAATATATGAACATTTAGATAACAAAGAATGAAATGGTTGGATTTACTCCTGCCAAAACAATATAGCCATACACTGAACTCACCGGATCAAAATCCTCCCTGATAACACCCCGGCTTGGTGAAGCCTTCTTGACCTCCGCAATCAGTGCAGGCAAACCAGTCCGATCATAGGACGCCTTGAGCGCCCCAACGAAGTCCCTAGCTGGGGAGCGGCCTCAAGCGGGCCCTTCAGCATGTACAGGGGCCTCCTCTCCTTCATCTGCAAGCACAAAAGAAAACCTGACACCGCGTCAGTACGAGGCTAACCCGCGCGCGCGCTTTATCATCACCTCACTCTCGTCCAACCATCCAGACGTGCCTGCGAAACCTCGACGTCCTTGTCCCAGATGATCTTCTCGAGGATGTTCCGCGGCGTGTTCCCCTCGTTCTCGAGGCGGAACTGGAACGGGCCGACGTAGTGCACCGCGGGCCCCGTCACGGGCCGCCGCCGGATCCTTATCCCGTCGACGCCCGCGACCACGGCGGCGACAGCGCCTGCCACGGCGCTCCCGTTGCCCCCTTTGCTCCGTGTCCGTGGTGGCCCCGTCTCGGGCTCCGCGCCGTGCGAGCTCGTCGCGACGACCTCATCCACCTCGGCGTCCTGCACGACAACACGACGACACACCCACACGACACGAAACCTCACAACTTGGAATTCGAGGCGAATCGAGGTCGAGAGCGGTAGACACGGGGGATCGAGCGCGGAAAAACTGACCGTCTCCGCACTGGTGCACCGGATAGGCGCGGGGCTCGGGCGGCCACCGGTGGAGGCCGCCGCGACCGCGAGGGGCGGCGCGCAGCTGTGGCGGTGACGGCGAGGGTTCCGGGGCGCCGGAGGTGGGAGTACCTTGCGAGGGCAGCGAGGCCCGGCCGGGGAGGCGCGGATCCGATAGCTATTGCTTCCATCCGAGCCGAGGCGCCCGCAGCGCAGCGCAGAGCAGAGGTGGGCAGAGGGCTGACTGGCTAATTGGATTGGGGTGGACGTTAGCCGTTGGGCGTCGTACACCTGTGAGCCTTCCCGCGGCTCTACCGCTCTACTGGTGGCGTCCCTGAACTAGCGGCCTAGCGCTAGCAGTGCCTGCATCAGTTGGGGGAGAGGGCGCGTGTGACAACCAGAGCAGTCCATCACACGTCTGAATGGGTGCACTAAAAAGCGCAGAAAATTCACAAGAAACACGTCCTGTAGATCTATTCGTAGTTCTTGCCAGGGTGCAAGTGTGATCGAACTGGTTGATGCTAAGGCATCCGAAGCTGTAAACTCTGAACCTTGTTGGTCTTTTAATGCATTTTGAAAGGCCGGGGTCTTAGACCCTGAAACTCTAAAAAAACACGTCAGGTAGAAACCGAGACAAATGCAAGGCGCCGAACAAGAGGTTTTTCTTGACACGTTCCAAGCCAAAAAGTTGGTGATGCGTGCACTAACATTTCATAAGATAATCTAGAGTGCAGCGCACAATTGTTTGGCACATAAAGACTACTACGGAATGCCAGCAGTGTTCTGGATAGTATTCGCTGATTGTACCTAAACAGATGGCCAGTGACATCACTGCAACAATATTTACATAAGGGATTAAGTAACACTGACAGTAGTAGGCTACACAACTAAAGCGTGTCACCCCTGCATCCTTGCAAGATGCACCTCAAGCAAAATGCCAATCAGCGCACTGGCAGCACATAGAAAATACTAGTACACAACATCTGTTCGATTCATTTTGCAAGGTTGTTCCTGCATATTCGAGCAGCATCCCTAATCAATCCCTGATCTCTGTCTCAAAGATTTGGTACCTTCTGCTGCCCCAGATATCCTTTTTTGTCCTTATAGTATGATTTCAAGCAACACCATATCCAAGGTGGATTCCTGGTCAAGCGGGCACCTTCCTCGCTGTCTTCTGGTTCTGGGTTGCCCAGTAGCTTGTTGATCTTTTTAATTACCGCCTCTTCTGTCAGAAAACCACCGAAGAATTTGACCTGCCAAGGATTAAGATGAAGACATGATCACCTAATTCAGCTAGACGTTAAAGCATCCATAACCCTTTTACCACCAATACTGATTTTGTTTTTACTAGTGATGAATGTGGACACCTGGGACGGTCTGTAGACTGCAGACAAGGAAATCAAGCATAAGGGTTGTTTACTAATATATTACCATCTGATCCTTGTGGACGTACGCATGAATTCTCGCTGTAGGGTCCTCAAGAGTCAACAACATACAATTAAGTCCACCAGTTGAAAGCAGCAAACGGACTTCACTAGGTCGACATGGATATGCTCCCACAACACGGACCAAGGTTTTTTGACTTTGTGCGTCACCTAGCACAAAAAAATGAGATATTGAATCTGAGTTTTATAGTCATAGTTCAGAACATTCACGGTTCTGTATTAATTAGGGAAGTAGAATATATAGTTTTCTCTTGAAAAGGGAGAGATAAATCACTGGTATACAACTTAAAGTAAACATGCTCGCATGTTCTCAGAGGTGTTGGATAATATTAGACAAGACCAAAAACAGAAATAAAACTAATAAATAACTGGAGAAAAATGGGAAAGAAGTAACACCTGAGCATGAGTTAAAGACTCCATTAACGTTGAGGAACCTCCTTTCGGATCATCTACAGCTGACAGAATTGAATACAAATTGTCATGAGGCAAAAGCCTTTGTGGGCAAGAAATGGCAGCAAAAATGCATTACAACTTTATGCAGCGCTTCATCATCAGTATATAATATAATACAAGTAAATCAGCACTTTGACAAGATCATGTGCTTCATTTAGATCTCCATATATACATACCAGTATACCACACGAGACAAATATGAGGTTTGTTTTTATGCACAACAGCCTTGATATGCAAATAGAACGGAGGAATGCTATACACTTATTCAGGTAACAATGAAGATAAGGCCTGATGAACAAACTTAAATTTTGCTATTTTAATCAATTAAATGCTGAATCAGAAGCTAAATTCACAGTCTGAATGATGAAAGTATGAAACAGAATATGTTCATCAGTGATTCAGAGCAGTGCAAAATATCAGACTATGCTCTATACCAGTAACATTAGAGGGGAAGCTTGTCATCGGCCGGCAGCGAACTTTTTTTGGCTTTGCGGGAAGTCATACATCCTGGAGGTGTTCATGTCATTGGTAAAATTTACTTATATAATGTCCAAAGAACATTAAAGTTCATCAGAAAAGAATATTACTTCAGGCGATCAACAACGCTACCATCTTCATGAGATAAAAGGCGAACTCTACTAGAGGCCAGCAAAGTGCCTTTCCAAATGCCAAACTCTTGCTTGCAAGTAATGTTGCAGAACCTGGCCCAATGAATACCCTTTTGCATGTGTAACAACTCCTTGATAAACCTGTCTGAAAAAATCCTCAGAACAGTTCCGACACATGGCATTGTGCACAAAACCTCCCTGGGTAGAGGTGGTCCTTCAAGCAGAGGGGGTGATTGAACTTCCTCAGCATCCTTACTATATGTTCACCAATCAAAAAAAAAAAAACAGTTCAGTGAAAATAGTGACGTGACTGACTGCAAATGATTTTAAAAAATGAGACTTATTTTCATTTCATTGACCATGCAAGTTCAGTGCACCATTTAAGAACTAAATAAAGATTAAAATCTGCAACAGTGTTTCAAATACATTTGCATAGATGGTTTTCTTAGTTATTGTTGAAAAATTATTAGAAACAATAAAAAACATAGATAATCCTACATTGCCTGAAACTCAGCTGCAGGAGTGTCAGTTCCATCCCAAACATAAAAAATCCATTTGCCGCTATCTTCATGGACATGAACAACCTACAAGAAGGCAGAGAGAATTTTGGAGCACTCCCTGTACCAAAATAAGTCTAGAGTTTCAGCATGATTGAATAAAGAGCTAACCTTGCATACTAGATCAAAAGTAGAATCAGACTTTAAGCTCCTTAACTGCAATTCAAGATCTTTGAGACCTGCGGTGCAAAAGTAGTTAGATAGAAACAGTGACTGAATTAGCCTTTCAGCCTCACAAGTATGATAGTTAGGATGGTTTCTCATTTGGAAAAGAACATGTTCACCACCATGATATTTCATTGACACATAAAACTGAAGTGGAATGAGCATGATTAAGGAACCACAGAAAATATCATGCAGAAGGTAGACCAAATAAATCATCAAAAGTAATTATCGATTAGGAGTCACCTAGAGGATTATATGCAACCCAAGTTCTCATCTGGGTTAAAAGTTCTTTTGTCATGTATGCTGCCATGATATTTCATAGAAGTCTGATATGGGCTGCACTCAGCAATTACTTTGCCTTGAAATAGCGCGAATGAAGAAAAACTTTTTGTTAAATGTAACAAAGAACTCCCCATGATGCATTGCTATCTGCAGATCAAAGTAGGCATGAACTAGGTGATGTCAAATGTGTTGTGCTTAAATAACCACACATAAAAAGGTATGTGGAAGTTTATAGCTCTAAGAAATACCCAGTGACAACTGGCATAATTAATAAATAGACTAACAGAGTTTTATGATGTACCATGACGTTATGGAGACTGATCACATCTCCATTTGACTTAACAGAGGGCAATAGGGCAGTGTCTTCAGCAAAAAAATGTTGCAGAGATCCCAGCCGTGCGTGATTGATCCACAATCCTCAACGTAAGAGTGAAATCTACAAAAACTATAGCCATGACCAAGGGTTCTAGCATTGATTTGAGTATCAAAAGTGAGACTTAGCAAACAAACGCGACAACAGAAGGTCCCTCTCGATGCATAATGCTTCATGTTGCAAAGAGCCGATCTAAGGACAAGCGGACAAGCATGCCAAACCCCCGGCCCAACAAGCAAGCAGCAATTTCAGGAGTAATCCTAATCAACACTATCGAAATATACACTTCTCTAATTCCACAGAAAAAAAATCACAACGGAACGCCACACATTTCCCTCCCTCCACAGCATTTGCGATCGAGAACAAACCCTAGATGAAAACTTTGTGGATCAGACTGAAGAATAACTGAAGAAGGAAGCATACAGCCTGCAACATCTCAAGGACAAACCGTCAACTGTCATCCTGCTAAAACCCGGACTAAACCCTAAGATGTGGCCGACAGCGGGTGCGCGGAAGGAGAGAAGGAGGGGCCGAGACTTGAGAGTGAGTCTCACCTGTGCCACGGCTGCGCACGGCAATGCCGATCTCGGAGACGACGGCGAAGAGGCTGACCCGGACGCCTGGAACCTTGAGGGCGTCGGCGATAGACAGGTACGTGTACTGAGGTTCCTCGGCCGCCGCCGCGGCGGAAGTAACCTCGTCATCCTCGCGCAGGCTTTTCCCTCCGTAGCTGGTGCCTCCTCCATAGCCTCTGCCTGGGTGCGTGAGAGAAGAACAGAACCGTACAGTTAGGGTTTGAGAAATGTGCTTGATGTCAAGGGGAGAGGAGTGAGGGATGGGATAGGATGCGCCATTCTCACCCTTGAAGCCGGGCCGGAGCCGGAGAGGAGAAGAGCGGTGGCCGGTGGTGATGCGGCTCGGGAGTGTCGAGCGAGGCGCGCCGCGGCGAGGACAGGACCTGCGGGATGCGGCCTAGCGTTGGCGAAGTGGAACGGAGCGGGTAGCGGGGCAGCGCTGGATGGGATATTTTAAAAGCTTTTTTGGGCTGCGGCGTCGCGGCTTGGGGAGTGCAACGGGTTGGGCTGGAGGCATATTTATTTTATTTTGTTTATTATTACCAAAATCAATCCAAAATTTAAACTGTTGTACAATATCCAAAATTACTAGTGAGAGGAGAAAGGCACAACCAACTTGTTAATTTTGTTGCGTTCATATTCTATGGTGCAAACTCAGACTGGGGTGAAGTGTATGGCTGCTGGACAAATGGATGACAAAGTTGATATGAGCAGGAGTGTGAAAGTAGAAGGTGTGCGTGCTCATCTGGTAAAGATAAGAAACGATGAGATGAGAGCTTGTGTACCAATTCGAGTAGCAACAGACAAGCACAAACTATGTAAGAATGGCCCTTGTTGGCAAAACATCGAGCACCTTAACCTTTCGAGCTGGAATGCAGTTGCTGAAACTGACCAAACTGAAGACGCAACCTTAGAGATCAGCAGAAAGCAATGTGAATGGAGAAAGCGAGGGAAGCTAATCATCATTCATCAATGCTGACCCCTTGCCAAAGTGAAGGCCGATGAACAAATGAGCATGCGGTCATGCTTGATTTAAACATAAAGGCTGCGACGGCTCGAGAATTGACTTATACGTAGATAGATACACTGGTACTTTAATTCAGACATACATACACTGTCGTATGCTTGCTAACATCATTTTTATTACAGATGTTATGGTTATCGTAAAACAAATTATATATTTGAGATTTTATAGAAAGAATCGAGCATATGAATCGATAATTACTATTCTCAACGTCATTTCTCATTAATATTTGATAAATGTCTTTCTAATTTTGCAATGTATGGACAAAGGAGTACAACACATTTTTACAAAGGAGAACGGTATTATTTCTCGAAAAGGAGAACGGGAAAAAAGGAGTACTACAGTACATTTTTACATCGCACACAAGAGCATAAACTTTGTGTTTTCACGGGAGCTTCGTGGAAACAACTCGACAGACTTGTGTCATGCCATCCTGATGAAGTGTTCTACACAGACGTAGAGCGTACATACGGATCGGACCACTGACCACAGGGTAACAAACAACCAATGAAAGAATGCCTGGCTGATGAAACTAGATAGATTCACGCAAGAAGGTTTTTCCCGCGCGGCAGAGAAACGCTGCGCCGGATGTCCGGCAACGGCATATTGGTCCTCTCGGCGTACGGCGGCTTGCTCCAGTTCCGGCGTTGCCTTCCTTCGGTCAGAGGCTCCATCTCCCGGACAGAGGCTCTGACACTGCAAGCAAAAAACAAGTATGTGAGTTTCATCACCTGTCAGTCTCTAACCTACTATAAATCAACATTTGGGAATGTTTAGTATACCACAGTAACCACACAGAGCAGTGAAAAGATGTGACTACGAGATAAACAGAAATAGCTGCTGAACCAGGCAGAACCTTGCATACCTGATATCTATGTTCTGGGACTGCCTTATCACCTGTGTGGGTAATTTCTTCGCCTTTCGGTTGAAGTGGAAAGTGGGCTCATCGCCTGCATACTCATTTTCGATTTCGACGAGTCCCTGGCGCTCCTGACCTCTGCCCTCACTTTGGTACCAGAGTGTCTGGTTGCCGATTTCCCTTCATTGTGAACCTTTGGTGTACTCTCAGACCTGTTCTTCACCATGCTTTGCCGGATAGGCGGAATTTTGGTTCTGTTCTCTTCAGAGTCCCGGAATTTCCGTAGACTTTGAGCTGTCAGGACAGATGAAGGTGTATTCTTCGACTTACTGGACATTACTTTTGGAGGCACTTCGACCTTTGATATAGGTGTGCAGTCAATGCTTCCAGTGTTCTCCACGATTTTGGCAAAGCTGCCTCTCTCAGCAGAGAGTGAACTTCTAACCGGAGGAGATGGAGTCTTATACTTTCGTGCACTCAGGTACAATTCTCTGCTGATGACAGGTGACTTATCATCTAGCTCTCTCACTGACAATGGTGAACGGAACCTTCTTTGCTTGCCAGATGATGAACTTCTTATCTGCCAATAAGCCAAGTTATATCTTTAGGATGATGCATACTTGTATCTTTTAAGATGTGAGCAACTGTGCTCCAACTACAAAGAAACCATAAGGGTATCGTGATGAAAAAAAATAAACATATAAATTTTTCGGAGAAATAAAGTACCTCACTCGTACAGGTGTCTACACTGGATTCTTGACTAGCTTCAGGTTTCAAAGACATGCTGACGGTTAAAGGTGATCTTGTTCTTCCATTTCTCATCTCAGAAGTCACACGGTTAGCTAGATCTTTAAGCTGTGCCACTTCATGTTCCTTTTCATCTAATGTCAATTTAAGTTTGGCAACCTGACAAAAATATTTCTTATACTATGAGTTACAAAATTGAAGTTCTATATTGGGTAATTATTATAAAACAACATCATACCTCTTCCTTTAGGTCTTTGACCTGGCCTGCTTCCTTATTTGCACGTGCGGCACCAAGTTCAATTGTAGCTACACGCTCAGCGAATTTGAGAGTGCTCATTGTTTCGCTTAAAAGAGTCAGTTTCAGGGTTCACATGCACAAACATTAATGTTTTTGCCTGACCACCTGTATTGAAGGGAAACAAATGGTTGGAAAAGTATTTTAACAACAACATCTCCAACAATAAAAAGTTTTTTTAACAATACCTAAGGCATCCTGTAGCACTTGTGTTAACTTGCTATTTCTGTATGGAACATGAGAATTCTTTTGGGCAAGTGCAGATATTACATCACCAAGTGCTGATAGCGATTTGTTTATGTGCTTGGCTTCAGTTAGTCTTTCTCCAGTCGCTTCAGATTTGTCTACCCTCTCACTGCCCCGAGATCCACTAGATGCAGGCACCCTCTTAGAGTTGAGCCTGAAATTACCTCCTTTCCTTGTACATGAACTGTCAACACACTAAAAAAGAATAATACAGTTATTAATAGTACAACAACACTAAGTATACCCCAGCCAGATAAACTGAGAAAATGTGTAAACTAGAGGTGATGCAGTTCTTTGCGTTCTTTGGATGGTCTTTTATCTAGAATTGGTTTTTGATGTTTCTTGGTGTTTGTTTTGTTGTGTTAAACTGTAATAAGGTGGCCTGATTCCTCTCACTTGAGGATGAAGCGGGACAGATATTTGAAAAGACTATACTGGTTATATGACCTTATTCTATTCCAAAGTACGATACATGAGTTCAAAAAAAATACCTGTGTGAGCGGCTGCTTCGTTCATTAAGAGCGGTTGATCCAACTGCTCTGTTTCTCTGACCAACTTTCATTAGATCCAAAACATCTTGTGCGCACTTAACTGGCACGATATTTGCATCTGGGATGTTGAGTCCATTTACATGAGAATTATTGCGTATCTCTAATGTGTTTCATGGTTAAGGAAATAAATTACAAAACATATGGAAACACTTTTTGACAACAAAGCAAAAAAAAAAAAAAAGTTAAGCAAATTTATATATTTCATATTTTGTTAAGTAGACAGAGATTTTCAGAACGAAATACATACCAACTACTATTTTCACTATGACAATTTTATTCAGATTATTATATTTATTAGGTAATAATAATAATAAAACTTAACATAAAAAGGATATCTTTTGTTTCCACCATCAGTCATTAGTAAATCTCTCACTTGTTCATTGTATATCTCAATCATCTGAACTTTAACATCATATACAATGGAATTTGCTCTTCTTTGAGAAATTTCAAACAGATCATTCAATGACCGGTAGTTTACACCCCAGGTTTTCTCTGATGTTACATCTGGACGCTCTGAGTAAGACAAAGAAAATAACTTATTATGAAAAATAATAAAGTGAATAGTATCTAATGAAAAATAAACAAAAATAATGTTATTACTTCTCTATGAAATGATAACTATTTTCTTGTTACACTATTGTCCCCTCGATTTGAACTTTTCATACAAATGCCACCTTTCAAGCAAAGTTACTTATGAAATTCTAAGATTTTTTTTTTTTTTTTTGTGTGAAGAATTACCATTGTGTATGTTTTTCCAGATCCTGTCTGACCATATGCAAATATGCAGACATTATACCCATCCATGACAGATCTAATCAATGGTTGAGTATCAGCAAAATTTCACCTGTTATGAAAAAAAAAATGAAAGTCAGAAACATGAGGCAAATTCAGATTAGGCACAAAAAAAACACACTTTATACAAGGAGAATGAAAATTATGAGAGAGTGATGATCTACATTGTGAAGCATTAGGTCCAAATATTTTGTTGAATGTGAATATTTTTCGTCCATCCTTCCCTTGCTTTTGAGGATTCGCAATCAGAATTTCTCCATTTTCCCCAATATGATCAACAGTAGACTTTTGATCAGATTGTGTTTTTGGGAAAGGTTTCACTCTGCAGTAAACTCTAATGCTACCTGAAAATATGCACTTTCTAGAATAGTCAATAATCGGATATCTTTGCTACTAGTAAAATGAAATTAACAAATTGAATTTGCATATCACCTTTCAGATCTTGTACTTGATTATACAGCTTACGATTTTCCTCAAGTAATTTGTGGTAGGCGTTATGGTTTTGCGCCTCAAAGTAGTTTTCTACATTTTTAAAGTGTTGTTAAGAAATGACATAACTCAAGTCAAAATGTTAGTTTAAATTTCAAATCCAGTACTGACCTAGCCTCCTCAGGTCTTTCTCCCAGTCAGCACGAGTCGATTCAACCTGAAGCTTCATTTCATTGAAGGACATCTTTAACTTCTGAAATTTCAATAGACTGAGTTAGTAAAGTTAAGCAATGGACACATGGCTTTACAATTATTGTAGTTTCATATCTTGACTAATTGTCTTATTAAAAGGATTTAGTTTGAAAGAACAAACAAAAAAAATAATTAATTAGGGAGGTTCTGACAAGTAAAACTTGGAATTGTTTCAGTAGATTCTGCATTCGATATATATCGCCAGGTAACAGGCTCATTGGCCCATATAATTTTGGCATGGTCTTTACCTCTAGCTCTGCTTGTTGGTTTTCAAGTAATCCCTCATCGTCCAAGTGTTCATGTCTGCCACGAGGCAATCGCAATGAAGAGAACATGCACTCACTACTCTCCTTCAGGCATTTTGAAATAGTTTCTATCAAATCCACTTTAGAAAGAGTTCCATTGTCATCCTTCATCATCTTCCTTAGAAGTGACCTAACCTGTTAGAAATGGATATCTTAAAGTAAGTAATAATGTATTGTCATTAATATTTTAGTTTTTAAGGCTGCTAGTAACAGGGTTATCTTTAAATTTTATATTTTTTTTCTTGAGAAAGAAATATAGGTGACAATATTACATGGCATAGAGGTTACATCATCATAACAAAGACATGTGCAATAGAAACTAAATAGTCCATCTTTTTATTAACAGTACAGTACCTGATTTCTGTGAGAAGCAAGCAAAATGGTAAATTCTTTACAGGCTTGTTCAAGTACGGTTTCAATTACCTGCAATATTCACCACCATATGAAAGGTCAATCCAAATGTCATTGTGGTCAAGGTTTGGCATATACGGCGGCATCATCCTGACATCTACTAAGAGCGACACAACAAGACAAGAATAAGCAGAACTCACCTACCATATCATCTAGAGGCAAATCTTCAGCTTCACCCCATTCCAGAAGGAATGCTCGCACAACTTGAAGAACAAATCGCTGAAAAAAGAGAATGTTGAGCTTCTTCAACTCTTGATTCCTCTAGAGAGACCTCAGAGAGAAGATGCACAAATTCCAGCATTTGTTGGTCTGAGCCTCCACCTCTGTTTAAATGTGAAGCAGGCCTTCTACTTGAGGATGCAATTTTCACGATGCCACCATACCGCCATATACCAATGCCACCTGAGATCTTCCACTCGTGGTATCCCTTGAGGCAGAGTATGCAGTCGACAACTTTCATTGACGAACCTCCCTGTAAGCATTGTATAAGTGGGTTCAGATAGGACTAGTTTAACATAGTGAGGTAAGCCATAAGTTTGATATAAACAGAAAGGTGAAATCGTATTATAGAATTCTGCATCTACTATGAGCTAGCAGACGGCATCATGGGAATTATCTTGATTGAGTGAAGCAACCTATATATGGATTCACTGTATGATACTACGGTAAGAAAAATAGAATCACTAGTTTTCGATGAGAAACGACACCAATATTGAACAAACCAATTCAGCTAACCCCATAATATGCATTACAGTTGAGCAAATCAAACTGCCCATAATGATACAAGACAACGGCATACATATAGCAATAATGGGATCAATGCGACTCAACTATTTACCTTCTCTATATCAGAAGTTTCAAACGTCAACAGGTTCATGGCACTAACTGCAACAAGGAAGTTCCTCATGTTCTCGAAGTACTGTATTGCAGACTGTGCTGGGCCATCGAACGTCTGAACCGTGATGACAGGATTCTCCACAACCTACGGGCAGAAGAAGAAGAAAAGAAAAATTTATCACTGACACGAAAATTAGTGACATTTTCTCCACAGTTTTCTTGGGCATCTTATTCTTGCACGCACCTTGGGGACCGCACCGGGATTGACGCGGTTGAGAACCTTGCAGAGGACGAGGCCGGTGCGCAGTGCCGCGCAGAATTCCTCCTCGGACGGCCTCTCCGGCAGGGACTCTGCAGCCGCAGGCTCCATCTGCCGCAGCCATCGCGCCGCCTCGCACCTCCGCGCAGCTGAAGTGGCAACAACAGATGAGAGAGATTCAGATTCAGAGAGGTGGCATTTCGAAATTTGTAACAGAGTGGCATTTCGAAATTTGTAACAGAGTAGTAGTAGACGGGAGACCAAGTTTATTGCCAATTACAGTACTACTTAGGAGAGGACCACCGCGCGATTTATTTTTGAATTTGTATTATAAATCACAATCACTCCGGATCACATCGACGAGATGGAGAATTAATGTCGCGTGTTACGTGAATGCAGCACACAGTACTCCTACTAGCTTAAGTATACGCAATATATTAATGCTTCGGTGATCTACTTCCACTGTATGCTTGCATTTTGTGGGGAGGCAGTGTGTTTAATTGCAGAGGCGTACGATGAGCAGAGCACAGTAATTACACTCCCGTACTGTACTAATCCACTTGCCAGCAGCCGCTGCCGAGGAAATGCCGAGACCGAGCTTCTCCACAACCGCCGCCGGCGGCCGTCTCCGGCCCGCCGCAGCTCAGTTCGCCACCCACCACCGAAGCACCAAAACAACGCGGCGGTCACCGCACGCACGACACGACGAGACAAGAACATAGAACTAAGCAGATGCGAATGGAACACCCATGCACTCTTCCCATTCCGCCATTCGCACAACGCGCGATCTGGGACGGGGAGCACTGGCACTGTGACTCACCGGCTTCCTCGGCCTTGCGCAGCGCCATCCCGACGTCGTGCGCTCCTCCGGCAGCAGCTGGCGCCATGGCCCTCATCACGGCAGCGGGAGGGTGGTGGGCGAAGTCGATCGATCGCCCTTCTCGATCGCGCCGGCCGGTGACTCCGTCCGCCGCCCCTCGCCCACCCCTCGCGGATCGCGCTCGCGCACTCAACGGTCCACAGAGCCAGGGGCGTTTGAAAAGCTCCGACCGCGAGGCAGAGGGCCTCTTATCGGAAACTCTCCAGGGTGCCGCCTCGAAATATTTTCAAACTCCCAGGGGGTTACCGCTAACTAACACCGAGTTTAACTGGGGTTGAAGCGAGCCCGTGCTGACCGTGCTGACCGAGTGACCGTCCTGCTGCTGCCGCCGCTCTGAAAGATAGGCGCGTCCGCTGCGGGCCGCCGAACACGACGCAGCGGCGGTGGCCGGTGGGATCGCTACGTGTGTCAGAGCCCGTATCTCCACGGACCGCCCGCTTGGGGCTGAATGGGCCGACCGGCCGAGCGCTCACGTGCGTGTGGGCCGGAGTCTGCAGATAGTATTTTTTTTTTAATTTCCGGAGGCAGCAGGGATTCAAAGTTTCAAACAAGATACGGTTGTAGCAAGGAGCACACTCAACTTTCAGGTGCCCTTTTTTTTTTTTTACTAGTTTGGAGGTATCCTTATCGTGGTAGAGGAGCGCACTGAACGGCATGGGGAGGGATTTCCAACGGTCGACTTGGTAGATCCGGCATGTTGCAGGTCGGGTGGCAGAGGCAGCATATGGCTTTCGTTTTTTAATGAGTGCAGGTGCAGTAGATGAGAATGCGTGCACAGTGACTGCCAGCTGATTAGTGCCACCGGCAATGCAAACCTCGAATAGTGATGGGTACGCATGATGCATCCATCTTTCGTTTTCAAATGACTCCTACCACCACCTTGCTGGTTAATGCCTGGTCCCGGTCCTCAGCTTGTCTTTGCTGTTTGCTCCATTTTTGAATTTGAGAATGGATGGTAGAGCTGAATTTAATTTACAACGGGTGTTTTCGCGGTGAGAAAAACTGCAGTAAAAGTTGCAGCCACAACACTTGCTTTATTGCCGGAAGAGGAGCAGTTAGTTGTACACTTAGCACCTGCCGGGCAAAGTTTGAATCCCTTGGGGCGGATTTGTTGTCGGAGGACGAGCAATTTATCTATCGTTAAAAAAAAATCACCTTACCTGTCCACGCAAATTAGTCTCACAGGAGCTTTCCCGTCCCGTATGAATCCCCTTATCTGTCCACGCAAAGTAGTCTCACGGGAGCTTTCTCAACTCGTGTGAGAAGGTCTTCTTCTTAAACGCAATGTGCGGGGCTATCTTGACATTCGTGGGTTTTTATCTTATTTGGTGATGCCGAACACAACTAGCATCTCTATCGGGCGGTATGCTGGCTTTGTGCACCTGTAGCTGATCCCTCCTCTTCTTCTCTCTCTCTCGTATGATTCCAGCTCTTCGTCCAATCTGTAGTTTTTGGTAGCCACTTTCCTGATCTATTAATCCATCCAAGTTGTTTTGCCAGATTTCTCCTTCTGCCTATGATTTTTTGGGTATTCTTCGTTGTTTCTGGCTATCTCGACGGTCGCATCTTTCACCGGATTCCCCTCCTCTCATGCTCCTTATGTGCCCCTCTCCATCCCCACCGTGCCTCCTTCCCTTCGTGCCACGCCCGTTTGCCTTAATATTACAGTCAAAGGAAAAAATAAAACCCCTTATACAGTCAATTTGCATGGTAAGTTTAAGTCAAGTTGATGATGGTAAGTGTCCCCTTTGAGATGGTTTCAAGTGGTGGATCGCTCAAAGAAATTAGCTAGATTGGTCAAGATCAGAACTAAAACAAGTTGAAAAATCAGGGTCGAACCATACACCGGACGATAGAGTACTTAATCCCTAGTGGATCATCTAGTGGTGCTGTTTCTTGGACATAAGATATTTTACCCTAGCGACAAATGAATGTCATATTATCTGGTGAGGACTATATTGACATTGGCCAATCACCCGGTGAAATGCGACTTGACCAGGTGGACTCATTGGACAACTCATTGATCTGCGGCGTATGATTTGGTAGAGACCGTGTAACCCGACAAATTATGTGAACCACATGGTTTGTTGGTATGCTCATGTTACTACCATATTTCCACACACTTATGATTCTAAAATGCCATGTTAGGATATGAGAAAGAAATTTTAAAAGAACTCGCCCAAAATTTCTGAATATGTTTAATCCAAAGCGTTAATTGATGAATTAGAATCGTATAATAACAGAAACTGAAATGTTAATGGATCAAAATGAACTTTTTTTGTTAGGGGTCGACTTGGGTTATATACATAACATAGTGTCTTGTATTTTCATAGTGTTTGATCAGAGGATTGACCTGGCCGATGACTTTGCAAGAGGACAAAAAAAAATGGCCACTCCCACGAAAAGGATTGCTTGATTTGACTACGTTTCCACGCCGCGAGAAGCAGATGAGCAACCAAAAAAAATAAAGGAAAGAAAAAAAAAGAAGCGAAATGAAAGAAACACGCTATAATATCGAGCAGCAGTTGGGCCCTCCACCGCCACCGAGCTCGCCGCCCGCCTGTATCGCCCTGGCGGCCCACGGCCCGGAAGTCGTGCCGCGCGATCATCGGCGAGTAATTCGCGGGGTGGCTGCGCGCCACCTCGAGCGCGTAGCTCCTGCCCCCGGCGTAGCCGTAGCCACCTCCATGCCCAACCAACGGCGACGATTGCTGGTGGTAGTATCCCGGGCTGGGACTGGGGGTCCGGTGGCCCGGCCACGGCGCGGCGGCGGCGGCGGCGGCTACCGGGCACTCGATGCGGCCGCCTCCGGGCACGCTGCGGCCGGGAGTGGTGGGGTGCCGCTGGTACGAGGACTGCGTGGCGACGACGACGGCGTCCGTGGACGCGCCCGCGACCGGCGGCGGCAGCAGCGCGCTGGCGCTGGTACAACTGCCCCTGCTTCCCGGCACAGTCCGCAGCTCCAGGATGTCGGCGTCCCCGACCTCCTTCTTTAGCTTCCTCGTCAGCTTGCTCGCGTCCACGCCGTCGCCGATCACCAGCAGCATGTCCCTGCTCTCGCCGGCCACCGTCACCGACTCCACCCCTGACCATGTCACGCGCGCGCGCGCTTCCATGTCATTGCGCAACAAAAAACTGGGGTGATTTTCGTTTCATGATGATGAGGAATGGTAGTAGCATACCGCTGACTGAAGCTGCCACCTTCAGAGCTTTGTTACGGGCTTTGTCCGAATCTGGCTGCATTCGAATGATCATCTCCTTCTGAACAAAATTTCAGCAAACCACGTGTTAGTTGGTGCCTAACAGGAGCATCGTATACAGAAGTGGAGAGTTTCAGAGGAGAAATTTGTTCGATCTTACCCTCATGGCTGTGCAACACCTTTCAAAGGGAGCCCAATTCTGAAGTCAGGTTTGTGCTGACAGGTAGAGTAGTGTTCGGTAGAGTGTTCTTGCTGCTCCAGGTATAGTACATTCAGAGTACCGGCAGGACGTGTACTGGAAACAGAAACAGGGTCAAACGGGCTCATATATACTGCGTCCCATATTTTAGTTGTTGAGTGACTGTTTGGCACAGGGCCCAGCTTCTAGATCAATGTATGATTAAAATAAAAATAAAAGCAGTTGAGAATGTGTTTATAAATATAAATAATAATAACAAGATTTCTTAACCAAAAACATTCAAGCACGTATTCACAACTCTAGCCCCAAAAGAATTTCTAGAGCTAGACTAGAGATGACCGATTTTAAAGATTCTAGTGTACCTGTTGTACCTGGAAGTTTCTTGAACAAGCCCAGAGTGTGTTGTGTTGCAATTCTTTTCTATGCTGACTATTAACACTAGTAAACTCTAAGCTAAAAAAAAAACACTAGTAAACTCATATAACTGCTCCAGGCGACACTTGGTTTTAAAAGAACTCAGCAGAGGATAAACAAAGTTCAGAACAAAAAAAGATATGGCGGTTCAGAATTTCACTTCAAGAATTTCATCAGATGGTGACGACTTGACGACATGGGAGACTTTGTTCCCCGAGTCAAACAATGCATCTCAAATAGTCCAGCTTTATGCAAAGTAACTTAGACTATTGGCATTATTGCAACTAAGCACGTAAGTAGAATAATCGCCAAGATTGGTGTTGATGTCATGATCTAGGATTTGGCCAGTCGTTCAGTAGTTGGCTTATCTTCATCAGCCACAGGGCCCACAAACTAAGGACAAACTTGTCCTGCGTCTAAGTACCGCCGTCACCGTGTGGAGTATATACTAGTATATAGAGTATCTTAGTAAGATGCAATTCGTTGGAACACAAAAGACCGTAAGATAATCCTGTGTTCAGCCCAAGATCAAAATTTTTTTTCCACATCTGCCACAGGACCGGGGTCCATCCATCTATCTGTCCACTGATTCTGTCCACTAACTGCCATGGCATGATTGTTGTTTTACTGTTTCGGTTTGTGTATATTACTCTCTCCATTTCAAACTATAAGTCGTTTTGAATTTTTTTTTTCAAATTGGCATGGCAAATTGGCGATTTAAAGTCCGTTGAGTGGGCTTGGCCAAGGGGAATCTTAATTAGTTCAGCTGGTGCGAGGTGGATGTTGCAAATCCGACCAAACCGCCCTACTTCTACTTGTGACTGACGTCTCCCGGCCCCCGGCTTACGAATGCGAGGGCTTGTCATGACCACGTCATCGTTTATACGCGTAGTGCTAGAAAAAAAAAAAAGAGAGAAAAGCAGAAAGATGGTTGGGATGTTTGATTTTTTTATAAGGTCGAGCCGTCGAAGACACGGTTTGGGACTTGAAAGAATTGACTTGTAAACGTTTGGTTGGTTCCGCTAACTGAGCTCTAAGTAGTACTGTACTCCTCCGTTCACAACGCCCGATTCTTTGATTATATATAAAGCGTGTTTATTTGCTCGTCTTATTCAAATTTTTATGTAAATTATAAAACAAACAAAACGTCATTACGATATCTTTAGTGATGTAATAAGTCATAACAAAAGTGATAATATTTATTAAAAAAAAAGTTGAATAAGGCGAGAGGTCAAACACAGTTTTATATGAAAAAAAAATTGCAAGTATTATGGAATCCGGAGGGAGTACATCAGCAGTGGTGTTGACGTAAGACAAGTGGCCAGAAAATATAATCACGAGAGGGGACACGAAAGGCGGCATTATTAGAGTAGTGGATGCTGTCATGCTGTGAGCCGGTGAGTTCGGAGCACATGGAAATGGAAATCTTGCACATGAAGGACATGATAACGACTAAGTGATGGAGACGATAAATACTTACTGTTGCAAAATTTTTTTAGCATTACTTACTGTTGCAATTAGGCAGCTATTGCAAGCACACGAAAAGATAGGAACCAGCCGATGCTTGCTGTGTATTAGTGAATTTTTGTTTTTTTATTCTAAGTTTGTAGAAAAACAACTACAATATTTACAAATACCAAATAAACTTCATTAGATACATTATGATATGATCTTTTTGTATCTAATATCTTTACTCGATTTAGTGCTCCGTAGATTCTAAATTCTCTTCTCTACCAATTTAGTTAAATATAAAATAATTTCATTAGAACAATTTAGAAACAATTCTATTTATTTTTCGTGAAATTAAACTGAAGGAATCTGGGATAGCAGGGGCTTACCTGTTTTACAGTTGTATCTTCTTTTGCTCTTTTTAATACAGGTGGATATGTACGCGTGACATGACTTGTTGATTAGAAAGAATATCTTTTATTTAATTTCAAAACAAAAACTTCCTTTCATAGGGAAGCAGCAACAGTGATTGATTATGTAGATAATTTTATTTATCTACATTTTTTGTTCATTTGATTTATGATGTTATATTTTGCTTCGTTAGATGTACATCTTGTGGTTATTGGGAATCAGGTGGCAAATGTTCACTCGATTTGGTCTTGTTGGGTGATTTGAGTGATTTTAAGGCCGGATGGGTCCAAAACACTAGAATTGTAGAAAGTAGATGGACCTTTTTTTTTAGGTTAGTCATCATCTTATTGATGGTATGTTTTATTTACAAAATTTTATACAAATAGTATTTATTTTGTTACAACTTACTCTATCATTAGAAATAATTTAGTAGTGACTTATTTATTTTATTATTTGCACAACAAAATTGAATAAGAATAATTGTCAAACATGATATCAGAAAGTCTATTTTGAAGTATCACTCCCTGTTGTTCCATCATTTTCGCTGGACTTGTATATACATTTTGTAATTTTATTGGTCTATTAATATATAAATTTAATATAGAACGACATTGCAAAAATTCTGTCATGAAAAATGCTTCCACATAACAGAACTACTATTTTTAGAAAGAAGAATTAACATGTTTCTATATAGATATCCTAGCCAACCATACGCTACGGTCACAACAAAACAACAACACCCGGCTTATCACCCAAAACCCATCAGCCACACAACAGATCTTTGCATTTGAAGAGGCTTGGGTAGATTTTTGGAATTTGGAATTCGTATTTGTGTTGCAAAGACAATATTCAAATATAATCACGAGCATCGATCATCTCAATGCAAGGACCGATAATATGAGCTTTGCACCTGTACAAAGTACACACATGTGTTTGTAATAACGTGCTGGTCATATACATTTTCATTACCAAACATGAGGAGAACGAAACAGTGTTGCAAACTGACCGGAAGAAAAAGGCCACGTTTCTTCCTTCAGTTACTATACGTTTCTTCCTTGAATTACTTCGTCCAAATCAAGCAGTAAAGCTTGCACTTGGCACCGTAGTTGGTACTGTAGCAGGAAGCTTGCAGCTAGCTGAAGTATGTACACACTACACAGATTGACGCAGCCACGGATGCACTGCTTATGCTGTACACTAGTCACAAGAACCAACGCCAACACTACTATGCACCGACGTGTGAGGTGAGGTGTGACACGACACCGGCCAGGTGGCATGCAGGGGTCACTCAAGATCATAGGAAACACCATCGGCAGTTCGGCACCTCACATGATTGAGCAGCTGTTGGGGTCGCTGGCGTACTCGTGGTGCACCACCGTGTGCGTGTTGGCGGCCGCCGGTTGGTAGAAGTAGTCGTGCTGCTGGTACTGCGCCGGGTGGTACCCGCCGCCGCTGTAGTAGAGCGGTGGCGCCGGCGCGTAGGCGGGCCCGCCGGCATAGTAGTGGTCCATTCCACCGTAGTGGTCCCGCGCACCCGCGGGGTGATGATGCTTGTAGGGGCTCGGGCTCGCGTGGTAGCGGTACGCGTGTTCGGCGACGGCGCGGCCGCCGCCGACGAGGTCATCCCCGACGGCGGCGTCGACGGTCCGCAGCTCGACCACCTCGGCGTGGCCCACCTTGCGGCGCAGCTTCTTGGTGATGCGGTCCGAGTCGATGCCCACGCCGATCACCAGCAGCAGGTTCTTGTCCTCGCCGGCGATCGTCACAGACTCCACCCCTGCTTATCCACCGATCCAAGCATAAATATGTCTCCTTTTTGTGACAAAACAAGAAGAGGGGGCTGCCTTGGTGATTAAGAAGGAATCGATCGATCAAAATCTGTTTACCTGAGATGGCAGCAGCCACCTTGATGGCTTTGCAGTGGCCCTTCTCTGAGCCCGTCGTCTGCACCCTTATGATCATCTCCTTCTGCAAATAAAGAGGTTTCCAACAATCAGTTTTCAAGTCAGGAAAATGAAACAGAACAATTTTCACTAGTGGTTATATTATCACAGAACATAAAGTACAAGACCAGAGCTAGGTACCAGGGATTTCTTACCCTCATTTCTCCTGACGTAGTACGCGCGTAGGACTCAGGCGAAGAAACAAGCAAGCTAAGCAAGAGCCAAACACACTGCAAGCTTGAGCTTGAGCTTGAGCAGGAGGCTGCTGCCTGCCTTGGCTCTGACAGTAGTACTGTGGACGCTACCGCTGCTTCCTTTTTATAACCAAGGGCGCAATTAGGAGACACGATAGTTACAGCCAGTAGACTTGGTTAAATTAATCACAAGCTAAGTCGTCGCACAAAAGGATATCCCACATAGCCCCACAGTGCCTGCAGAGATCACGAAAGTGACACAAAGACTTGACTAGGAAGACCTGGCCGGCTCTCGACAGGATTCAAGCTATTAAGCATAAGAGCAGGTAGTGCGGATGCAACTTGATTAGTAATAATCATGGCGACGCCGACGCGTGATCGATTTAATTAAGGGCTGGGATTTCCACCGGAGAATCGGCTGGAAATTTCCGTTGTTGCGGCCGGTGCAGCGGGAGACTTTGCTGGCCCGGCATTTGGAAGGACTCGGACTCGGGGGTACTCGCTGCCGCAGATCTCGCTGTCGTCCGGGTCGTTACAGTTACACTACTGAATTTTACTACTACTGATGATGTACAAGTGAGGGCAGTAAGTGTGGGTAATTTGGGGAGCAGATCGATGCAGATGGGGTGAAAGAAGTTGCGTCTCTAATCTATATTATAGTGGAGGAGGTTGCAAGTGGCTGCCGTTGGGTCGACGGACTAACGGATCAGCTGAGCGAGCTACTTGTGAACAAGTAGACAGCATCCCTTGTTTCTAGTAGATCACACGACGGGCTGAAGATTATGTTGGGTGATGCATGCCTGCGTGACGATGGCAGACATGGATGGATACATGATGCAATGTATAATGTAAAAGCGTCCTCTTTGATGGCGATCTTGCCGTTCTCAAGCGGCTCATAGGCCCGCTGAATTCGGAGATAGGATTACTACTGATAAAGGTCCTTTTTGAGAGGGCACGTTTTATGAATACTACATCAAAACGTGGCCTTTTTTCTGATTTCTACGTTTTTGAGGTCGCTAAATTCGGAGATAGGATTACTACTGATAAGGCCACGTTTTGATGGTTTCAGCTTCTAGCCTTAAAAAAAAAAAAAACTTCGATCATTGTTTTTAGTTAGTTTTTTCCCCGATTTAAAAGCTGTTATCATACGTGCTTGTTTAAGACTTTTAATTAAGACTAAGAAAAAATAGTTTCTCCTTTCAAAAAAATCGCTTCACATATTTTTTTTCCGCTTTCATGTGTGCTTGTTCGGTAGGACATTTAATTAAGCCGGTGGAGAAGACCATACAAGAGATGCCAAAGAAGACCTAAGAAATTCAATTGTAAGATGTTTGATTATAAGATTTCTAGAGCGTTTGGTTCCAATAGATAAGTAAGGTGACACGTCATGAATTCATCTTTCAAAATTAATAGAATGACTTATTTTCCATAGTAATACTAATACTAATTAGTAGCTTATGAGGAATAAATTGGTGACGTGGATCAACTCATTCAATTCTAAACCAAACAAAAACTAGAGTGAGTTGATGTTGGACTATCTGGTTGCACAAACCAAATAACCATACCTTTTTACTATTGTGTGGTCAGTGGTCGTCATAAAGCGACAAGCATAGCCTCAACATGTCCCGAAATGGATTTCACGAATTCACGTCTTCAGTTTCGTAGTTATAATTCAATTTTTGTTTATTTTTATAGAAAAAAATCACATTTACGTTTAAAGATGTTTTTTTCACAATTGTTTTTATAGGAACCGTTAGGAGCCGGTTATAACCCCAACCAAAACCTTAAAAAACAAACCAAACGAGGCAAGGCCTAGCCCAAATTCATGAGTGAAGTCGTTGGAAATGAAACTGGGCCGGGGCAGAAAGAAGAGCCAGATGCTCCCGATCCTTTATCCTTACTCAGCTTGGCAACGGTACAAACCCGATGGATACTAACCATCCATACCCGTACCCGCCAGATCAAATCCGTACCGTCGGGTTACCCACGAAAGCACATGGATATTGATTTCATTCCATACCCGTACCCGACGGGTAATTTTTACCCAACGGGTATTCCATACCCGAGTTCAGCCTACTAAATGCTTATCTGGGCCAATTTTCTTGGGCCATATATATACTAAGTGCTTATGTGGGCCAATTTTCTTGGGCCATATGTTTAGTTGGGCTGAAATTGTAGAGGCCAACAATACATTTGTGCGGGTATTTTTTACCCATGGGTACACGGGTATGGATACTACACTTCCATACCCGTACCCGCCATACCATATTTGGATACAG
The DNA here is from genome assembly GCA_015847255.1 of Hyparrhenia diplandra. Classification (NCBI taxonomy): domain Eukaryota; kingdom Viridiplantae; phylum Streptophyta; class Magnoliopsida; order Poales; family Poaceae; genus Hyparrhenia; species Hyparrhenia diplandra. Next base: position 44,788 of record JADLZK010010089.1, read on the forward strand.
ATTGTATCCAATAATGTATCCATGGATACCAAATGCGTTCCATACCCGCCACTTTATCGGGTAAAACCCACCGGGTTTTCGGGTTTCGGGTACCCGTTGACATCTTGAATCCTTACAGAAGATGTGCATTTGTTCTTTGTTCAGGACTATAGTCCTCTTTCTCCTTGCTCTCTACTATAGTAAGTCACGCATCCCTCCGTTCTAAATTACAGTTTACTTTGACTTTTTTAATACTTTAATTTAATTAATTAATTATGTATCTAGACATAGTATAGCAAAATCAATGTATCTAGAAAAGGCAAAGTGAACTACAATTTAGAACGGAGAGAGTACTTAACAGAAGTGTTACTATTGGGGATGTGGTGAAGCTCTTTGCGGGCTAAATTATCAAATGTGATGGACGACTTTTCTCATTCGGAAATGGTTGTCTTTTTATTACAGGTGCGAATGATAACAACCAACATTTGCTCACTAATTGCATGTTTGCTCGCCAGTTTAGGTTTCAAATTCTCAGTCCTTTGAGTCTTCAAACGGTCTCTCTCTCTACAACTCACCCTCCTTTGCCAAATTGTGGAGAAAAAATGATCAACAAGACGCATAAGAAAAATGGAAGAGACCGATCGAATTTACTCATCGTCCTTGCGGCTTGGATGTTATGGAGGCACAAAAACAACTCTTGTGTCTTTGTTGTACACTGTAATTCTAAAAAAAATCACAGAAAAATCAATCAAACATCGATTATTTATTTGTTATATAGATATAGTTTACGTACATGCGAAAAAAATACACGAAATGACCACTTCGGGAAACAGAAATAATGCTGACTCGATCGATCGTTATTACAAGCAAACTGGCAAATTAAAAGGTGGCTACAGGCTGATGAGGCCGGAGCCCTGGAACTTGTCGCGGGTAATGGCGTCGATGCGCTGCGCTATCTCTGGAGACAGATGGTTCATCCAGTCCCCACCACGCCGCGGCGGAAGAGGAAGGAGCTGTCCAGCGCGCCGGCCGCCGTCTCCATCTTACCATCTTTGGTCGACCTTAGCTGGCTCATGTGCTCGAACGCGCATAGCCTAACGATGGCGTCCGCAGTGCTGTCCTCACCGGCGCGGAACGGGAGGCCAACGAATTCCGCAAGCCTCCGGACGTGCGCCACGGGGTCCCTCTGCATCTCCTCGTACCTGAAGAAGAGCACCTGCTCGGGCCGCGCGAGGTGCGCGCGCCAGTACCCGAGCACATGCTCCCAGTACGGGCCTAGCAGCGACACGCCGTTGCAGAACTGGTCGGCGGCGAACTCAACCGAGAGGGGCTCCATCCCTTTCTTGGCCCGTAGCTTGTTGGTGAAGTGCCACAGCGACACGAATGTGTCCTTGGGTTCGCGGCACACGTAGACTACCTTGCAGCCCTGCGTGGCGACGACGGACCTCGGCAGCGCCACGAATGGGACGTGGGTGGCGATGAGCCTTGGGTTCGGAAGCTTTCCGAGGTCCGGCACACGCCCGTTCGTGTAGAGCTGGAACTCCAAGAATTGGATGCACTCGTGGGGGCCGAGGGTGTGGAAAGGGTGGTCGACGGCGTCCGGGGGGCGCTCTGCCCGGTGCACGGTGGCGTAGAGGAGTGCTTTGATCCACGTGGTGCCAGACTTGGGCAAGGTGGCGACCATGATGTCCGTGGGCCGCGCGGAGAAGCAGGCGTCGGCGACCATGGCGCCCACCATGACCCCCTGGTAGGCGTGCCACCCTTGACCGTGGAGGAAGAGCGGACTGTGGCCCACGCCATTGGAGCTCGTTAGGGAGGAGACCAGGTTGGTGAAATGACTGTAGAGTCGTAGGTTGGCTTCCGCTTGCGCATCGCCGGCATCGGCATCTTGCTCGGCAACGCTTTGCAGGCAGGAGGGCATGGCGGACTAGCGGCAACGCTTTGCTGAAATGACTGTAAAGTCGTAGCTAGGTTGAGCAGTACTAGCAGCGGGGTACATTACATGTATAGTGGGAGCGTCTCCCCCTTCCATCCGAAGCAGCCCTTCGACAGGCCAGCCGAGCCACGTTGTCCAGAGTTCACTGTATGTGGTAGCTCGGCTCTGCTAGATTCGTAGAGATCATCAGATCTGGACAGTGGCGAAGCTAGAGTAAATTAGAGGGTGGTGCACTTAGCTTGTGGGTGCATAACCATCTTTCATAGGGTACATATATGGTGAAATTTTGAATATAATCACTGTTTTTGTATTTTTTGGTGGTGCATTTGCACCCCTAATATATATGTACCTTCGCCCCTGGATCTGGATCACGATTCATTATAGAAAAACAATGTGAGCTCGATTTGTCGGCTCTAGCAAGTATGTATTAGCTGGTTTTTCTTTTGTATTCTTTTTTGGAAACGAGATACATGTGCTTATAGTAAGTTAATTGCTAGGGCGGCTAGTGATTAAAATACCATTTGCAGGGGTAATTAAGCCGCCCCTACAAATTATTTTTAGATTTCGTTTTTCAAAAATGATAAACAAATAGCAAGCCGCTCCTACAATTCTTATTTAGGAAGTTTTTTAACCGAGGTCGCGTTTGATTTTTTTTTAAATTTAGACATTCAAACCATATATTTTGAGGCATCAAATAAAGTCAAACGAAAAAATTGTTAACACCATAGATTCATAACCTTTTGAGGTCTTCATTTTTTATTTAGGACATTTTTTTTTCATCCGAGATTATTTTAAAATTTTTTAATTTTAGTATCTTATTTTAATATTCAGCGTGTTTTTTTTAAATCACGCATGTGCGTGTATTGCTTTTAAGGGAAAAACGAGTTTTGTTACACGGCCGCTCATTATTATTAGGGCGAGATGCCTAGAGCGGGGCGAAGCAAGCACACAACATAGATCACCGGCTCTAATGGTGGAGCTTAGGAAGTTGTACTAGCGGGAAGTGCGGCGGTAGGGCGACTAAAGGGCGATTACTTTGTCAAGGCTCCTGCGTGACACGGGGCATGGGCCGCGTCCGGTTAGGGAAGCGCGCGGTAGCGCAACCTCTTCCGTGTGGGGGCGTCACCCGGCTCGATTCCATCCTGAACTGGTGGCGATGTGGGGGGTCGGGATGGACAAGTCTTAGTCGGGGCGCCCGCCGAGCTGTTTAGCAAATGCGCCCGCGCTGCTTCTCGGATTGGGGTCGCGAAAAGGGGCAACTTAGCCAGCGTGGCGATCGCCAGCGGCGCGGACGCATCGTCGGCGACCTTCGAGAAACGGAGCGGGGTGTGCTAACGAGAGGCACCTCCGGCGGCGTCGGGGAGTCGATGAAGGGGCGCCACCGTTTTATTTTTACATTTGTTGTGGCGGCTGCGGCAGTGCGGGCGGCGCGGTGAGTGCGGCGGCGACGGGGAAGGCGAGATGGTGGCAGGCACCTCCGCGCCTTTAGTCCCCGGATCCTCCCCCGCAAAGTGGACACCTACCGGGGAGGATCCCGCATGACGTTCTCCCTCCTTGGGGGGTTCCCTAAAGCTTCATTGAACTTCGCCGCCGTAGCGGGGATAGGGCTAGGCATCCACTCGACCGCTTGGCCCACTTGTTCAGCAAAACACGCCGTGGCTCGTTTATCCCGCGCAGGGTCGGAAGCACGATTTTCGCCAGCGGTCGCTCTGACGTGGCACCCGGTCGTCATCGACAACCCACGACCCTATCAGGCGCGGTGTGGAGGGGGAGGGCGCGGGAGTGGGAGGTCAGGCGGCAAAGACGGCAGCCAAGTCGAAGGCGGCGGAGGGCGAAGGCGCATTGCTCACCCCCTGCCGTCCCTGAAAGGTCCCTTGTGGTTTTTGGTAATTGAGTGTCAACATTAGGTGAACTAATATGTGTGATTGAGATTATACACAGGAAATTAGTTCACACGTGATGATGCAATGAAGGAGCTTATTGCATATGAAACATGACATGGAGTCATGTGACCGAGGTGGTGAAGATCAAGACGAGGCTTGGCTTGATGGACCGGTTGCAAAGTGTGAAGGACAAGTCGAGGGACTTGGCGCCAATGGACCGACTTAGCGGTGAAGAGCAAGTGAGGACAAGATCGATGGACCAAGAAGGTCATGTGATGATATGAAATGGATCATATCATTCTTGATCGTGTTGGTGCATGTGTTGCATCGTCACTTGAAGTTGGAGCGGAATGGAAATGCGCCAAGGCAAAGGTATAACCTATAGGGCATTTCATTTCGCCGGTCATTGGAGCTTAGAGAAGTTTATGACCGGGTTTAGGATAGATGACCGTACTATTAAGAGGGGCAAACTTGTTTGCATATCGGTCATCTAGTGCCACTTGAGCGATCTAACTTTGCGATGTGTTAGGATCGAGTGGCGTGGTAAGAGCTAACCCGTCCTTTGAAATGATTGTGAAAATGCTAACACACTTGCACATGGTGATGTACACTTGGTGGTGTTGGCACATTTGCAAAGGCGGCGGTGTTTGCGAGGGTTGAGTTGGGTTTGGGAACCACTCATCCTCCCGCCGAAGCTTGCAGGCGGATTTGGCGCTTTCGAGAAAATGAGATGCATATTTTCTATTGTAGGATGCATCGTGGTGGTGAAAACATGCTATTCCTCGTGCTCAAGTTTGGTATACTTGATGGGTAGCATGTCGAAGCAAAGGCGACGGAGAAACGACGGAGTTTTCGCAGAAAAAGCTGCGACCGGACGCTAAGGACCGAAGTGGAGCTCGGCCGGAAGCACTAATCGGCCGGACGGTCGGTCGGTGAGTCCGATAGGACTTCCGGCAAGCATGTTTTTAGGTCCATGCTCGACGGTCGGCCGGACGCATGGATCGTAACATCGCCCCGGCAAGACGGCCTGTGCCCACTCTACCGAGGAGTGGTCCCACTGGCGTAGCAAACCGGCTTGAACTTTCGCCCCTCGCCGTTCAAAACGGTTAAATTAGAAGGTTACTCTGGCGCCCTGGCTCGCTTTAAAGTCGGTCGGGCTCTCACCGAACTAGCACTAGCAAAGATATGGTACTAACTCACGCCCGCTATGGTGTTTTCGCGATGCGATGCGGCGAGAGCTACAAGCATTGGATCATTGAGCCCATCAACTCGAGCTCACGAGAATCAGCGGCACAACACTATTCAATTTGGCCCAACTTGGCCTACTTAGGCGGGATGTTACATGGACCGAAGCATCCTCGTGTTGACGGGACGCGGCACCGGAAGCACGCTCAGCGATCGCCACCGTGGGGGCGAGAGGGCTCGGCTGTTTGTGACCGGACGCTTTCGGTCGGTGGCGGCCGGACGCTGGACCGACCCCGGTGAGTCCGTCGGTGCGTCCGGTCACCTAGTAAACACCCCAACGGCTCTATTTTGGCTTGTGGCTATAAATAGATGGGGTGGCGGCTTTGGCTGGTTCTTTGAGCACACTCTAGCCTTTGTGGCTTGTTGTGTGGTGCTTGAGAGCCCTCCCACTCACATATGCTTGATATCGTTCATCCGATTGAGTGAGAGATCGAGTTCTAGTGCGTTGCGTTGAGAGATCGCGATTCGCGTGGCACTAGGTGATCGTGTTGCAAGCCGGTGTGCTTGTTTCTCTTGGAGGTTGCCACCTCCTAGGCGGCTTGGTGGCAAGAGACTTCGTGAAGCACGCAAGGGAAGCTTGTGCGGTGCTCGAAGAAGAGATTGTGAGAGGTTCGTGCTCACCTCGCGGGGGGATCGTGAAGAGCAACTCTAGTGGAGCGTGTCATTGAGCTACCACACTTGTGTGTGGGTTCACGGTGCCCTCTAAGGGATTGGCTAGAGAACTCACACTTTGTGTGAGGGTCTCGATCAAGCTCCCAGCTATGGGATTTGGCACTGGCCATTAAGCTTGAGAATCATCACGGGTGATTCGCCAAACCGTGGAACCACTAAAGTGTTGGTCGACACAATGAGGATTAGGGGAAGTTGGCAAGCTTCGAGACCTCGGTAAAAAATCACCGGTGTCATCTTGTGTCCACACTTCGCGGTGGTTTGCAATCTCTTCGTCTCAAGCTTTGTTCTTACATTCATATATACTTTGTGCTTGTGCTTGAGTAGAATAGTTGTAACTATCTAGCTTGCGTAGCTTGTTTAGTTACTTTGCTTAGCTTGTGTAGCTAGGTATTTTGAGCCTTTGGGTTAGGCGTGTGCTGCCTTGTCCTTTGTGCATCTAGTGAGCTTAGGGGCTTTGTGCTTTTGCTTACTAGAATTGTGTAGGAGCTCACCCGTGCGTGAAAGTACTAGTGCTTAGGTTTGTGTGACCTTGCATTAGAATTGATTGGGAGCTCAAGCTAGGCTTGTCACCTCACTCTTCTTGTGTAGGATCTTTTGTGAGGTGATTTAGAGTCTTAGTTAGAGGGGTGAAGTCTTGGCTAGACCGATAAGTTTATTTCGCATTTGTTTTGGGTTAGCCGTGCGATTAGTTTTAAAAGGGACTATTCACCCCCTCTAGTCCCCATCTCGACCCTTCGGTCCCGACACGCCCGCGCATCCTCGCGGGCCGGCGCCAAGCGAGGCGTCGGCGTGGTGGGCGCCAAAGACGCCCGGGGCTCCCGACACCTCCATCACCTCGAACACCTCCGGTACTTCTGGCCGAGGTGATCCCCCACGTCGGCCGTGGCATGGGCCGTGCGAGGTGAATAGTGAGGGTCCGACAGACCGCCCGAGCCTTCGGGGCATCCGCCACAAGGCCCGTGAAGTTGAGCGCAAACGTAGTGGCGAAGAAGGCTCTAGAAGTCCCACTTGGGGGCGAAGAGGTAGGCGATCTTGCAACGAAGAAGGCCACGAGCACCTCAAGTATTGGGTCCACCCAAGTGGGGGGCACCACAACCTCACAAGAGGTGAGCGCGAGGCGGGAACAAGATGCGCGGCGTCGACGAAAGTAACAACCTCCCGCGAGCTCACGCCCCCGATGAACTGCGCGGGTGAGTCTCCAGTGGTGGAGGCGGATAAATCCTCGACGCACGGAGCCCACACAAGGTCGGTGGTAGGTGGCGGAGGTAGGCGCGAAGTCTCCGGCTGAAGTGCAGGCTCCACCGGTGGCGGCGGAGTTGGGTTTGATAGTAGTGGACCGCGCGAGCCGGCCGCGTCGCCGCTGCGATCAAAGGCCGATGGCGTTGCCTGCAGGCGTGGCGGCGTGTGGTAGGCAACATGCAGCGGCGGCGACATGGCCCCTTCGCGAGGCCTTGAAGCAGGCCAACGAGATAGGGCGGGACGGGCGTCGGCGGCGTGAAGCGGCGAGTCGGTCGGCCACGGCTGGCCGGCGGGATGCTCGGCCAGCTCGGTGGTGGAGAACGCACTACCATCCTCGGCATCCGGTGAGTTGCGGCGGTGGCGTGGCCCCAAACTTTGGTGGGGGAGGGGCGACATGTCCCCAGACGGTGGTGGGCGAGACGCGGTCCGGCGCCCTCGCGTGACTGGCCGACGCGAGGCCCACCCGATCAAGCCCTCCCAACGCTGCGGCAGGATTGTCAACACGCCCCTTGGGTTTCTTGGAGCCCAAACTGTCGATCGCCGCTGCGAGGCCGCTGGCTCCACCACGTGACACGCGTGGTCGGGGGTGGACGCCCAGCGTGAATGCACGTGTTGACACTGTTATAGCATAAAATTACAAGTTAAATAACATGAAATAAGGGCTCAAGTCAAAGACAAACATAAGTCTAGGGGTCTAACTAACATAATTTCACGAGTTTTGGTATTCCGTGACTTTCTAGGGACTTGATAGATAATTGCGAGAGAAGATTGGAGAAAGTTCGGAATATACAAGACATATGAAGACAAGACTTAACCGTGAAGTAACTCAACCCGAAAAGTGAACTAAAACATTCTAGAAGATACCGAGAGGACACCGAGAAAAGACGGGATGCCAAGGTGGCATGACACCTGGCGCCGCCCGGTGCCAAAGTAGGCCGGCCGCGGGTGGGTCCTATCGGTCTCGGACTTTCTAGGTCGGTTTACTACCGACTTTGAGGTTGTTTCTATACCGATTCTTTGAAGGTCGGTTTGATCCAAGGGTTGACGTTCATCGCCAAGTACTATATAAGAAGACCGGTGACCCCGGTGAGAAGAAGATCATTATCATACTCATTCATCAACTCATACCCATCTAGTCCGTACCAAGTCTAGACCTAAGCCCTAGTTCATACTAGAAGTAGTTAGCTACATAGCTAGTTCTAGTTGAAGATCAAGTTCATCTTGAGTTCCCGATAGTCAAGAAGTAGCAAGGATCATCGTTCTTGAGACTTCTCTCTTGTATTCGATCCTGTAAGTACTCTTATATTTAGAATACAATTGTTATGACTTTGATCTTTATAATTATTATATTCTTATTGATATGTGTTTATGCTTGCTATGATTATATGTTTAGTTTAGTAAGATTGCTTTATATTTTATGCATGGAATTGTATAGCATCCATATAGATGATCACTATGTGGGTGATAAGCAATGTGTAAACGTGGTGTTTATACAACGTTTATCGCAATTGCACCCTACATTCGGGCCGTGTGGTAGATCGCGGGAGTGGCAGATTCTGTTGAGTCCTTTGGAATCCACCCTCAGAATGTAGGACTAGTCGAAGTTTATTATTACTGTAATGATCAAGTTTCATCCTTGGTTGTTATTGGTAATGCTTGCCATGTGTAGAAGTAATCCAACCTTGCCATGATAGCTAGATGTATTGCACTAATTATAGTATTCATTGACATATATGATTAGGAGTATCTTAGGAATATTCATTCTATTCTCTCTAAAACATGTTAATAGCTCGTTTGATATTAGTGGCATATGATGATCTTAGACTTGGGTATTTATCATTTATATTATTATCTTTATCTTGTGACTTATCCTGTTGAGTTATGTTAGATGCATATGGCTACTACGCATTACACTCTTTGTAAGGTGGATCTCATAAATAAATCACAATATAAATCATTAGATATCCTTTCTCTCTACTTTCCATAGACTCCTTCCCGTGGTAAAATATAAATACGATACCGGATTACTCCCGGTGAAGTGCTACAATTGGTATTTCTATACGTAAACTGCGAGATATCATGTTCATTATTTTATCAAGGCCAATTAAGAATACCATGCCCCGCATTTCTTTGAGCGTTATTGCTAGGGTGACAGACTAGTGTATAGGTAATGCCTAGAAATGAGTGGTATACCTTGAGTACATATCTGGTGAGATTAACTCCACTATGGATAATGATGCTAAGTTTACATCCCACTACTAACACCGCCTAACTCCGCTTTGTTGGATCATGAGGTTAATCCCATATCCAAGCTAACATGATTAGATAGATTTCCCATATATATTTCTTTCGCCTTCCTAATTGGGATCGTGTAGGAAATATCAAAAGACGCCACCGGTGGGCGCGGAGGAAGGTTTCTAGCGGCGGCAGCACTTCCTCCTCATCGTCGGAAGCGGTCGGAGAAGAGGTCGTCTTCATCCCATTTGGGATTTGGACCGGCCGGAGGAAGCGTGGACAAGCGGGGAGGGGGGCTCGAGGCGGCAACAACAACCCGGCAGGGGCCACCGGCGGCGTGCGACGGACGAGTCCGGGCCGGCGTTGGCGGCTGGCGTGGACCCAAAGAACCGAGGTCCCCGGATCGCGACGACCCGACCGCTGGTGTGGCGGGGAGCCGGCGTGCGAAGCGAGAACCTTCAAATTACGGGGCCCACACGTACTAATTATCGGTTCAACGACCTTTAATAGTCACATATGTGCACCTATAACCCTGAAAAGCACTATTAACTATTCCAACCGGGATCCGTTACGAGGTCATTGCGTAAATATTACAACAGTTTTCATACATAATCGAGTAAAAAACAGCGGAAGGCTTATATATTACAATAATTTTACAACCATTTATTTAAAACAAGTTTTACAATATATAAGTAGGAGTAGCGGGAAGTTTATTACATATCAACACTCTCGGACCACGCCCACGGGTCTCATATCTCACTCTTCATCACTATCCTCTCGATGGATCGTCATACAACAAGGCCCGGTCAAGGACATGACTACGGTCACGCAACATGGGTTAACAAACCCCGAAAGTGCGGGAGTACTCAACAAGACTTACCCGACTAAGAAAATAGGAGAAGACTCGGGAATCTTTGGTCTAATAGGATTCAAGGTAAGGCTTTTAGCAAGAATCAAGGACTCTTTTTGCAGAAAAGCTTACTATTAGTGAATCCTTACTTTCAACATTTTAATTCCAATTTGGTTTCTCACCTATTCTAGGTGATCTAATACTAGAGCATACACTTGGTAGATATTCCATTACTTATTCCACCTCTTCATAGTTCCATAATTAAACTACGATATAAGTCGGAAAACGAAGTCTCCATATCCAGAAGCACGGCGATTTAAATCGATTAACCCAAATTGGGGAGTTCTTTCCACACGACATATGTAGCACTTAAGCTTGCATATATCAACCCTTTCTTGGATACTCAAAACGGAACCACGCCCCACGCCACCCGAGAGTACCGCAGACGTCTCAATCAGGGACTTTAACCCACGAGGGTAACATGTACTCCCGCCATCTCTCCACCCCGATTGTGCGGTTTATGCGTTTCGATTTGACACCCCAAGATTGGGCTTACGAAGTATGAGGTTGGAACTAGTTTCGACCGTCCCGGGGCGATGCCCGCACGAGGCGTGCCATTGGTCAAAAGACCTCGGAGCGGTGCGTTCCATAGTCTCGGTTACACAGGCCTACACGCGGTCCTTAATCGACAAGCCGAAATACTACACCGAGACTCCATTCTCAATGCAAATTACCCGACCGGTTTCATATTAAACACCATATCCCAAAGTATGGTTTCATCATATAACATCCTTGTTCATCAAATGCCCATTCGGGCTATCATAAGAGACTTGTCACATTTTGACTCAAAAGTCTAACTAATTTAGCAAGGCTAAGCATCTCTAAGCATTTTTACCAAAACGGGTTATCAAGGTAGATATTGAAATAACCAAGGAATGGTAATGCATCAATTAGGTTATCACACAACTCCTATCACCTAATGCGGTGCATAAAGCAAAGGTGATATAAAGCTTTGTAAAAACATAAGGAATGTTTAAATGAACCGGGGCTTGCCTTGATTGAAGTAACTCGACTCGACGATGGATCACAATACTCGAGCTAGGGTCAACAAGATAGCCTTCTTCGGAGGCCCGATCAATAACTTCACGATCTCCTTCGTTCACTATACGAAAAGAATAACATATGCTTAACATGATGCTATGCATATAAACATGAGGTGCGAGTGCATGAAATGATAAACGCTTGAGTACAACTTTCCTTCACGATAAGTTGTAACCCTAACAAAACCAACTTGTTGAACTACTCTACGAGATATCATCACCATTGCCTAAGGAGTTCTCAAGGACCATCTAACATGGTGTGGTTTAGGGTTCACAAAACAACCCAAAATCTACCCAAAACCCTAAGTTATAAAGTATTAAACAATTTGTTTTACACAAGAAATAATAAATATTTTAATTTTCTCAAGACAAGCTCAAAATTTTTGTACAGGTAGATCATGTCATAAAACAGTACCAAAATAATTTTCATGATTTTTGGATAAATAAAATAATTATTAAAAATCAATGAAGATGCATTTTCAATTAAATTTTGTATTTTTAAATCATGTCAAAAGTATTCAAAATTCAAGTTTCAAATTTTTCATGGATAGACATACCCATGGGAAGGCTACACAAAAATTTTCAGAATTTTTGAGCTAGTATTTGAATTTATATGAAATTTACAAAAATCGAGACACTATTCAAATAAAAGAAATTGAATAAAACATTTTATAAATAGAAAAAGGTTCTGGGTTGAATTTGGCATGTCTTTGTGCATGGCCCATCTTTGTTCATGGCCCCATAAGCTGCTCATGGTGGGCTGGCTGGATGAGATGGCGGCGGCTACCGGTGAAATGGTGTCGGGGCGGCCCGGTAAGCGATGCTGGGCTCGCATCGTTTCACGCTCACCAGTAGCGTCGCGGCGCTGGCACCCGGCGGCAGCGCAGCGATCACAGCGGCCGGGCGGCCGCGTTCGGCGTCGTCGGTGAACCAAATGGAATACTAAGAGAAGGAGGGCGGCCGGGAGGCTCACGGTGGACTGGGACCGGGCTCGATTTGTGCGGGCTAGGCGGAGGTAAGGTCGGCGGGCGAGAGCAGCGGCGGCGGCGATAACGACGACGACCCGGCGAAGTCGAGGTCGCGGCTGGGAAAAGGAACGGTCGATCACGACTACATCATCTAGAGGAAGGAAAAAACTCGAAGAAAAGCAAGCAAAAAGCTCATAAACGAGGTGGCGACAAGTCGGCAGCGGCGGCGGGCTCGATCGGACTTTGGGAAGACGGGGTGCGGCGGCGATTCGATGGCGAGGTAGGTCGCGGCGGGTTCGAGAGGAAGGTAGGGAAATGCGACGCGGCGGCTGGGGAAGTTGGTTGAGTGAAAGGTGGCTCAACGCGACGAACGGCGGCGGCGGGTGAGAACGATTCGGCGGCGGAAATGGGGAAAGAAGAAAATGGCCGGCGCCGTGGCTATTTATAGGGAGAGGGTCGGACGGTGTGGCCGGTGGCGACGTCGCGAAGGTCCCAGGTGGTCGGCTTCGAGAGAGGGCGCCGGTGGACGGCGGCGTGAAGCTCAACGCCGGCGGTGGCACGATGGGGAGAGGTCGGGTTCTTGTTCATCTCTAACCCTAACTTTGAATTTTCAAAATTACTCCCAAATTTTGAACTGAACTCAAAAATCTCCAAAAGCAACTTGCCTTAATTTTCCAAGATCTACAACTTTCTCAATTGGAAGATTTTCAAATTCAGCTTCTAAATATGACTTTTGAAATGCAGTTCAAAATTTTGAAATTTGAATTCAAAATTACTTTTAAAATCATGTAAGAACTTGAAAAAACTTTATACATAGCTTTTTTTCATCTCAACAAGATCTACAAACTAGCTTTTGGAAATTTTCTCAAATTTTGCTTAGATTTTGAAATATAGAAAAGGGGGTAATTAGGGTTTGGTTGGAAATCAAAATTACTTTAAAATTTTGAACTAAACTTTGAAAACTCAAAATACCAACTTTGCTCTATTTTGAAAACTCTACCTTTTCACTTTTGTGACCACCCTCAAATTCTTGATAAATTTTGAATAAAAGAAATGGGGACAAACTAGGGTTTCAAAACTAGGGTTTCCGGCGAGGGGGTAGTTTCGAATACGATTCCTCTCGCGTCTTTTCGGCCGACAACGTAACCAAACATAATATAAACTTATTTTAGTTCAATGCAAGACATGGTGGGCTAAATATGCATGCTTTGCAATGATCATGATGACATGTCATGTTTTAGTGAAAGTAACACCGGGGGTGTTACAACGTCGATGAGGGCCGTCGGATCAGCGAGCGCCGGCGGGTGAACGGAGATGGCGAGCAGGAGGTCCCGCGACGCGCGCCTAGAGGGCGGCGGCGTCGGCGGGCGGCACACCTCCGGCTATGGTGGCGGCGGCGTCGCGGTCGTGGAAAGCGCGCACACTCGCAGCGCGTGCGGGCGCGATGCTTCGGAGGGGATCTTGCCGGCTCGTAGCGAAGGTGTCGGGCCGGGCGCCGACCAATCGGGGGGCGTGCACGGCAGACCGGGGCGCGACGAGGCGGGAGAGTCGGCGGCGCCGCCGGCGGCCGGTGGGTGCCGGCCACACACGCCGTCTCGGGGCGACGGTGGCGAGCAAGAAGGAGTGGTCGAGCTCCGGCCCCGCCATGAGTAGCGGGACGGCGTGGCGGAGTCCCTCCCACGACGTGGCGGCACGCGGGCCGGAAGGCTCCGGTCGATGAGAGGGCGGGGGCCCGCGGGGGGAGGGCTTCCGCCGGCCAAGACGGCGCCCTAGGCCGGCGGATCCGGCCCCACCGGCGCCGGGGCCGGCGACCTCCGGCCGGAGGCGGCGTCGAGGTCCCAGCGGCCGGCCATGGCGGCGAAGGAGGTTGGGGGCGCCGGGAGGCCCGCCCGGAGCGGCAAGGGAGAGAGAGAGAGAGGGAGGGGAGGGGAGGGAGGGGGGGCGGGAGGGGGGGCCCACCTGGGTGGGGGGAGCGGGTCCATGGCCGGCGGCGGTGGCGACGGAGTGGGGTCCGTGTCGCAGTAGCCGTTGGGCTCGAGAGCCTCCTCCTCTTCCTCTTGTTCTTCTTCCTTTATATTCGGCATGTTAGGGCAGCTCAATATAAAGCCGCTCCTACAAATACCTCGTAAGGGCTTTGGGTTCCCCCACGCCCGACCATTGTAGGAGCAGCCCAATCACAAACCATCCCTAAAATAGACTAACTCTTACAAATCGTTTTTATAGCAGTGTATTGCTCACATTTAACTAGGGCATGCCCGAACGTCTATGATACTGTATTGGTATTCTATCGTGGTGGCTCTCGAGGTCTGCTGGCCGGCAGCTGGCGAACAGGGTCAGTGATGCCCTTGTGTTGTGTCGGCATCACAGATGAGGGGAGGCACCGATGAAGGACATAACTCCAGACCGCAAAATATTAGAAGAAGGAAAAAGTCTATTTTAGGTCTTTCAACTTTCATGAAGTCCGATTTTTGTGTCTGTGAACTTCAAAACTGGATAAAATACATCCCTTAACTATTGAAACCATACCGATTACATCCTTGATATGTTTATGAGTGGTTTTGAAGAAAGTTTTACTTTTTTTTTTTTTTTATTTAATTCGGCTAAACCTTTAAAAAATCATAGTAGATCATAGAAAAAAACATAAATGGAAAATCTAATTTTTGTTGGATTCTTAGATAAGTAGATCTATATATTAAACATATAATATGGTATGCTTTAGTATAAAGTTTTTTGTTGTACTTTAGATCTATGATTTTTGTAATTAATTAGAATAATTCATAGCTATGGTTTCTATGGTCCTTTGAAATTTTTAGGGTTGGCTAATACTCATTAGATAATGTATAACATAGTTATATATTTATTTATATTTAACAAGCATAAACCTAAGTAAATCTATAAATAAGTTGTGCATAATTCAATAAGTATGAAAATTTTACTACAACTCTAGCATACAATAAAAAAATTTTTACCACAATTGGACCATAGAAACAACAGCTATGAATTATTCTAACTAATTATAGAAAATCATAGATCTAAAGTTATATTATTTTTTTACTAAAGATATCATATTATATATTCACCGCATATATCTACTTATCTAGGGCGTGTTTGGAAGGGTGGACCTGCGGCTCGGCTGCGCCCCTGGAGTCCAATCTCGTGTTTGACGTCCCCTGGCCCAGCATCGGAGCTCGTGCTGCACGAGATCTAAAGCACGCTGGGCCAGGCTCCAATCGTACGATGGAAATCATCGTGGTTGGGGAGCCTGGCCGAGTGGAGCACTAGCAGGCTCCTCGCGAGCTCCTGGATGAGATGGCCTCACCACCTCCCGTGGTCACCTGCCCCCACCTCGCCGCCTCTCCACGCGACTCGCTCCCCACCGCCGTTTCTGAGTCGTGCCCTCCCCTCCCGCTCCACGACCACGAGCGACGGCTCGCCCCTCCCACAACCCTGCGGCCGTCGACTGAGATGGCACCCGTTGACCAGTGCCAGAGATGGGCAGGGCCACCAGCCACTGCGCCTCGTCATCCGCCGCGGCGGCAGCGGTGCCGTGCGAGGCACCCGAGGAGGAGGCAGCGGCGGTCGACGCGGTTTCGCCCGCGGCTGCTGCGGCGGGGCGGAAGCTGGGACTCTACATCGTGTTCTACTCGATGTACGGGCACGACATGGCTGTCGTCCTCAACGAGGTGTACACGCTACTCGGCTCCTCTGCGGCGAGCCCGCACAGAGCCGGCGCAGCAGCTGCTCCTCCGCGCTGGTGCGGCACCTCAAGAGCGGTGTGCCGCAGCTTGCTCCGCCGGACCGTCGCGGCACTCGGGGGCGGGCGGCGGCGCTGCAGGTTCCTACGGTCGTGCCTCCTCTGTGGGGTATTTCTCAATGGCCAGCGGAGGGCCCTGCAGTCATGGTCGGCCGACGATTCTCCAAGCAAAGGAGCAGCAGGGCGGCACTCCGCCGGAGGAGCAACAGGGTGGCGCTCGGGCGGGGACGACACGACGGCTAGGATGTGCTCGGGCAGGGGCGGCGGGGGTGGAGGCGCGACACAGCTTGGCGTCGACGGCTTGGATGTGCCATCAATGGCGAGACTCGCCACACCCCTCAGTTGCTCGATGAATTGGGAATGAAGAGAGAACAATTTAAGGCTGGTGGTAAGGCTACCCGATTTGCTGTGCAGTAACTGTATCCATCTGAACCAAAAACCAAACACATGAGGGTGTACCACAGGAGCTGTGCTCTGGCTGGCCACAGCCAGGCCGACGAGTCGTGCTGGGCAAGGCCACCCTTCCAAACACACCCCTAGAGTCCAAGAAAATTGGATTTTCCATTTTTTTTGTAATTTAATATGATTTTTCAAATATTCAACCAAAATAAATAAAAAAGGAAAAAAAGATAAAACAACCTTCTTTACCCCGCTCAGGGACGTTTAATAGTTGACGGATGTGTTTTCCCAGTTTTCAAGTTTAAGGATGAAAATAAGTCTTTTCGCAAAAATAAGGGTTATTATAGCGGACCTTTTGCTTGCAACAACAAGGCCACAACGAGTAACAATGGGCGGCACCGTTCCACGCGTGGGCCCTGTGTGGTTAAACAGGTAGCGCAATTACATGGGCCACAAGCCCATCCAGTCAGTACCCTACCGCTGTAGAAGGCCTTTTGTGCTTATAACAAAGTGGGCCAAAGCTAAATAAAAGGAGTCCTATTTCACTCCCTCAACTATCAGCAAAGTCCGATTTCGCTCCCTCATCCGCAAATCCGAATATAAGAGCTCCCTCAACTTTCTATACGGTGCACTTTGCCTCCCTCGGCGGTTTTTGGTTGGTTCTGGGGTGGTTTGGGTGGCGTGGAACATGGGCCCGACCACGACAGAGAAAAAGAGAGAAAAGTGAACCGCTTCTCTTTTTTCATAATGGCATGGTGAGCAGTTCTCCCAATGATTATGATAATGGCATGGCTATTAGTGAAACGCTTCTCTTTTCATAATAGCCGTTTTACTCCCTATATGAAAGGCCCAACTTTCTATCCTAATGATTAAGATAGCGTTGAAGAATAAATTGATCTCACATTTAGGGGCTGTGTCTTTGTTGTTTCAAGTGAACAAGTCTTGTCAAGCCGGTAGGTTCTCCTAATGATTATGATAAAAAAATTGGGAATAACAAAGTTTTTTTATACAGAAGAAAGAACAATATTACAATACACTCTAGCCAACGCTCCATTGACCATTGCTGACAAGAATGTCCAGAAATATCAGAATGTCAAGCAAACCAAGTTGATTGTGATCAGATAGACCTTTTCTCCTACTAGGACGAAGAGATTGATCAGATGCTGCTGCCTATGCTATACTACATGATGGTGCACCACGGATCCTCGTCGGCGCAAGGGTGTTCGACGGGGTACCAGTGGCCGCCGGCATACGGGCGACCGACGACGCCCGGTCCTGCTGGGCAGTAGTAGCCAGGATGGTATGGGTACCACTGCGGCGGCCACCCGGGCACGGGATTAGGATCGCTACTGCTGGCGTCCGCTGGCTTCGTCGCTGGCTCCTCGTCGACGACCGCCTCCACCTTCACTATGTCCGCCCTGCCCACCTTCACCTTCTTCCGCAGGCAGCTCGTCAGGCAGGTGGCGTCGACGCCGTCGCCGACCACCACGAGCTGGTCCTTCTCCTCCCCCTCTATCCCCACGGACTCCACACCTGGAGCAACCAAGACATCACAGTACATACATATCAACACGATCAGTTGTTCTGTTCCTGTATCTTCTATGTAACCCTTTTGGTTGCGTTTAAAAAACGCTTACCATGTGTCGAGCAAGCTAGAGCCAGAGCGTTTTTCCGGCACTTGTCACAGGTCATCTGCACCTTGATGACAATCCTTTGCTGAAAGAGGAGAATTTGCACAAGGTGGTTCAGTTGGAGGCACAAAAATGGAGCTAGATGCTGTGGTCCATGGAAGTGAGAAACTCTTCCTGGCAGAGGAAAAACAAATGTTACCTTCATATTTTTGTTATACACTGTTGCTAATTTCCAATGTGAGTTTCTCTGTGGTCTGACAACTCGATCGGAAACTTGAAGGGAGCCTAGAGTTTGTTGTGGGAAGGGATGATCCCGTATCCAACTTATATACAGCTAGGAATGAAGTAGGCCTGAGTAATGTACTTTACGTCCCCACTAAGAGTAATGCCCAATGCTAAGAAGATTCCAGGCAATTTGATTTATCTACTAGAAGATCTCAACCAAATTAAACAATCAAAGTAGCCTTTTCTATACATGCCGTGGTGCTAAGTTAGCTTTGTTTAAGAATTGACGTTGAGGAACTCTTCTCGGCTACTGCACTTCACTAACGCGTGTTTGATTGCTTTCAAATGGAATAAGGGGCTCATCGTTGAATCTTTGGTTTGCAATGAGGTGTATGTTGTGGAATTTGATGCATGGAGTTGTGTTTAAATAAACCTTGGCGCTTGACTACGACTTGAATGTTTGACATCTGAGCTGAGATATAATTGTATAGGTGTGGAGCTTCAGAACAGAAAGAATGTAAACAGGAACAGATGGTACCTTAGGTTACACACTGGATTTTTGACAGTTAATTTGTCATGAAGTGATTGCAATTATGTTGTTCAATACTGATTGTGCATGAGGATTTTTTGTTCAAATAAAACTATATAACCGACCTCGTTTTAGTATTCTCTCGGTCTCTGCCAAAGCAAACCCCATTGTTCACCATAAATCCTATTCATTCATCACCACAAGTTGGCAACAAGGAACTTACGAGGAAACAAGAAGACTTAACGAAAAGTGAAGAATTACTACCTTTTTTACACGTACTCATGGAGCAATTAGACGCGCCTTTTTTCCCCATGAAACCAAATCTACGGCACTGAGCTCTTCATTATTAGTGCGCTAAACACACGCTTTCTGTTAACGCTTAGGCTTAGGTGCTCGGAAATGTACAAAGCTACTTTCAGAAGCTGCAGTGCACAATCAGGACATACTAACCGAGGTGTAAACCCGTTGGTTCCAAAGCGATCCTTACGTACGTTGAATTCCACTTGCAAATGTTAATTAAAGTACTTGACTCTGTAAACTAGTCTTGATCGTTTTATTCTGTCTTGAAGTAGATATGTATGATGGTGATTTGGTGAACACACCCGATCCTCAAAAGTGCAGCTGGCCCTGACCTTATACGACCATTCTGTAATAATGGTTGAAGTTTCTAGCGAGCTGTATCTTTCAATCTAGTATTTGGCAACCACACGTTGCTTCGTTCAGTCTTGTTAGAAAGTAGACGATCGCGAAGTGAAACATTTCCACCAGTAGCTAAACACTTTTGCGTGACGGGCGAAATATATTTTGGGTGGAGGGCAAGTGTGCCCGTCACCAAGTAAAGGTCGCGGAAAATATTTTTTTTTTTTTTTTAGTGGCGGGCGGAGTGCCCGTCGCGGTTAATAAAAGAAAAACAAAAAAAAAAAAAAGCCCAAGCGGGCTGGGCGGCTGGATCCGCGCGCCCGGCGCGTTCGGCCGCCATCGCCGCAGCGCCCGCGCCCGGCGCCCGTCGAGCCGCCGCCATCGCCGTAGCCCGTCGCTGGATCGTAGCGCCCGGCCGGCGAACCCGCGGCAGCGACGGCGCGGTGGCGCCCGGATCGCCCGCCCGCCAGCCCCGGATCCGCCCGGATACGGCAGCGTCGCCCGCCCGGATCCGCTGGCGCTAGAAGTGCGCCCGCCCGGTGGATCCAGCGCCCTACGCCCGTTAGCGCCCCCCGCCCGGTGTCTGCAGCGCTAAGTGCGCCCGCCCGCGGATCCGCGCCTCGAGCGTCGTGGAGGCCGCGCGGCACGGATCCTTGGCGCGCCGCTGGATCCCGCGGATCTGGCCCGCCCCGCCGGCGGATCCAGCGCCTCGGCGTCGTGAGCCCGCCGGGCGCCACCTCCCGTGCGTCGCCGGAAGCCCGCCGTGGAGCCTCCCGCCGGCGCCGCCACCCTGCGCGCCGAGCCTTCCGGCCGCCCGAGCTTGGCGTGTCGACCGCCATGGAGGCCCGCCGTGGACCTGGAGAGGGGTGGGGCGACGCGGCGGGACGGGCTGGCGGAGTGAGGGAGAGAAGGGAGGGAGGGAGCGTGAGGGAGAGAAGGAGGAGGGAGCGTGAGGAGAGAAGGGAGGCAGCCGAAAGTGAGGGAGAAGGAATGGATCGGTTTGCGAGTGATTGAATGGAAACCCTAAGTGTGTGAGTATATATATACGGCCCGATAGGAATCTGATTTGGGCTTTGCTATGGGCCGCGGACGGGCATGTCTAAACGCCCGCCACGGAAAATTTATTTTACGTGGCGGGCACCTTAACGCGCCCGCCACGTAAAAATAGTTTATTTTGGCGTGGACGGGCGTGTTAAGGTGCCCGCCACGTAAAATAAATTATCCGTATGGGCGAAAAACGCCCGCCACGTAAAAAAAAGCTGGGCGTGGCGGGGTATTTTCCGTGACGGGCAAAAAAGTGCCCGCCACGGAAAAGATTTTGCAAGTGCTCGCAAAAATCATTTCGTTACTAGTGTTCACTATAATATATATGGGAAGAAATTGTTTTAGAGAAAAGGAACTGTGTGAGTACAACTGATTTCGGTTTTAAATATTTCGTAACTCAAGAAATGGAAGGAGGCGCAGTCCTGGTTAGTTACTACGAACCATTTTTAACATTTATTTTCTTATAAAACGTTCGGACATATTCTACTAAAATCATTTGCAAATGGAACATTTGAAGAAAATCTAGGAAGTAACCCAAAGACAATAGTTTCATGTGAAAAAAGTAGAATATAGCAATCTTATTACGGTTACTAATTGGGTGGTCTCAACAATATGTCTTCACGTTAATCATCATGAGACGCAATGACCGATAGAAAAACAGACGAATTCAAGAATTTCTTAGAGTTAATCAACATTGATGATAATAAATCTATTTTGTATTTAAAAACTTACCCAATTTCTATTATAAAAACAACACAAAAAAATAGCCTGTAATTAAAATGGCATATAAATTATTCACCTATGCCACTATGGAACATACCCTAAAGTAACCTCTTAAAATTTAATATCCAGATTACCCAACCTGCCATGATGATAGATAATCTAAGCAAACCCTCATAAAGTTGCATCCAAGTTACCACTATTATGCGCCATTGGTTAGGGGCACCCACCCGGGTTCAAATCTTTGGGTGCGACACTTTATCCCTGGATTTATTTCGAGGATTTTCCGACGCTTATGCATTAAGTGGTAGGCGACGTCCCCCGTCGATAGCGGGCGCCAGTGGTGACTTCGGAACTTCAAGATTTGCCGCTCGGTCAGCCGAAGGTGCTCATAGGGGTAGGGTTTTGCGTCACGTGTGTTCATAGGGGTGAGTGTGCGTGCGTGTTGGCGCCTGCGTTATATTGTGTAATCAAAAAAAAAAGTTATTTAAATAACAATAATCATCACTATGTATATTTCTTTTTTTTTTTTTACTTAAGTCAACAACGGAAACCCCGGCCTATTTTTTAAATTTTTTAATAATGCAAACTTGTTTTTAAATTCACTCTCACGGAGAGTCGAACCCAGTATATGCTACTTAGGTGCTCTAACCACTAGGCTAGAGACCCTTTCACACTATGTATATTTCTAGTTCCCACTTCTATTAATTTTAGTATTTTGAAAACTAATTCAAATTAAACATACATGCATATACATTTTATATATAGTTGTATTAATGTCCATGAAAAATATTTTATATATTGATTCAAAACCAAGTGACTGTTTCCTAATCTGAATTTAGGGGTCCGGGAAATGTCTCCAAGTGACTATTTCTGTATAAAATGTAATCTGATTGGTCATTTGCAGTTTTGCTTAGGCATTATTGCGACTTTTTACACTTTTTGTTGAAAAAAGAGGCACTCGTAAAGACCGGAGAAGCGCAAATGATCCATCCATCGTGGTCAGTGTCAGCGGACGCCCAACAACACTGATGTTGGTGGGTGACGTCAGTTTCTTTTCGGACAGATGACGTCAGTGACTTAATCCTTCAAAAGTCGTTGGCCTTTCATTTCTCCTTTTCTACGTTACCACTTACTACCAGCTAGTAATGATCTAATCAAAATTCGGTCATGGATTGGGTCGTGCCGAAGCAAACCCAGATCATACGTGCACACGTCATCACGTGCACGCTTCACGTAGAAGCTGAGCACCTACTGAGAAATATAAAACCAGTCGAAACCGTAAATAAAGGCTCCACAAAATCAACTTTATTTGCCCAAATCGATCGTTCATAGCTCCCTCAAAGTTTCTGAAAAAAAAAGTTATGACAAAATCGATCTAAAATTCTCAGTTATTTACGTCAGCTGTTTTAATGAATTACATACATTACATGATGAGGCAACCGGTGGGCTCGTCGCAGACGACCATCGGCGGCGGGTGGCGGTAGTAGTGGTAGCCTCCGGGATAGCATTGCGGCGGCGGGCAGGGGGTGCACGGCCACGGTCTCCGGCGTCGGCGGGCTCCTCCGGCTTCTTCTCCTCCTCGGGCTTCTTGTCCTTCTCCTTCACTTCCTCCACCTGCAGGATCTCGGCGTAGCCGACCTTCCCTACGCAGGCAGCTGACCAGCCTGACCGGGTCGACGCCGTCGCCGACCACCTCCAGCTTCTCCCGGGCATCGCCGGTGATCGCCATCGATATCACCCCTGCACACACGCAAAAGAGCAATGCTATTATTAGCTATCACTGATCGATGACAACCTTTTGTACGTACTGGACAAAGACAACTGACGCGCACGTACCATCTGCTCTGGCGGCCAGGGACATGGCTTTGGACCGGCTCCTCTCGCACGGCATGCTCACCTTGATCACCATCTTTTGCTGCAAGTTCAGAAGCAAGAGAGCAACGAGAATCAGTTTCAGAGCTCTGAAAATAAAGCTGAAGCAGAGGTTTCTGAAAGATCGGAGGAACTGTCCGGCCGCTGCTGCTTACCTTCATTGCCTGCCGCTGCCGGCGGTGATCTCTCCGAAACCGGCAAGAAAATCAGCAAAAACTGTCGGGACAGACCGTTGGATCAACCGAGGCGAATTGGGTGCCTGGTTATTGCTAACTGATGGAGCTTTCGTGTGACTTGTGACTGGCCGGCGCCGGGATCTTATAATAGATAGAGTGGGAGGGAGGGAAACGGGGAGCGAACGCACGCTGGTGTCAGTAGCGGGGAACGAATCATCATCGACTGACAGAGACGCGTTCTTGGCGATGGTTAGCGTGTGAGATCCGAGGCGGCCAAATTCTTATCGTCCACTAGCCTGGCCTGTGCGCTTCTCCGAAGGCGCTTGCCCGTTGGCCCGTCCGTTTACTAGCTACAAGTTAAGTTGCTGAACCTGAACCACACCAGCGAAACAGCAATACGTACCTTCGAACTAAATGCAGACTATGATCGCAGTAGTAGCAGCTTCAGTGGCGGTATGGGTCACTGGAGATCCTTTTTCGAAAGGCCGCAAAAAATTTTGACGGATTTTTATTAGACTTGAAAACGAGAGAGGAGAAAACAGAGTTACAAAGAGTTACTTACAGAAAAAGACTTTTTTCTGACTCATCTTGTCACCTACCCTCTCACGGTCTCACCTAAGCCCACAGCTTAAGAAAAACTTGGTGATGACGGGGTCTGCGAGTAATGACTGGTCCTGGAGATCCGTACTGATTAAGGAAAACTGGGTGACTTCTATTTGCGAAGACTGACAAACTCTTTGTTTAAGATTTTACAGGTGAAGAATGGAATATTTGCCAACCACAATATTCGTAGTAGAATGCGATGATGTGATTAAGTCTGAAATCGTACCGTTTATCATCAGCTTGTTTGTATATCTGCTGCCTAAGGGCTAAGAGCCTAAGACCATGTAGAATGAAAAACACATTTAGACAGGCTAGCACATCAATCTGTGCTTCAGGACATCCTAAAATCTTCTGTTATCATAAGTATTGAAAGTTCCATGGATAAATTTAGTATGTACAAATAAAAAAAAATTGGTTATCTTTATTCTCGGTTTCTTCCTTTCACAAAAATAGGCATTTAGATACGGAAACATACATAGTGCAAACCAACATTTCGTGCAAATCCGTGCAAACCATGACAACAAAGTCATCTAAATTCACCAAAAATCACACATGTAGATGACATGATAATACACAACAGTGCAAAATATCTTGTCCAAACTCAACTTCGTTTGTGAGATATATAAAAAAAACAAATTTCAAACAAAAAGTTGTCCACATGATTTGTTAGAAATTTGCTATTTTTATATCTCACAAACGAAGTTGAGTTTGGATAAAATATTTTACAAGATTGTTTATCATCATATCATCTACACGTGTGATTTTTTTAGTGAACTAGGATCATGCTCGTGCGTTGCTACGGGTGTTATATTTGCTCACTTGACACTTCCGTTCAACAAGATTTACATGCTTCCAATAAGATTACAGACTTGTACTCATAATAGTTATGTGAGAAAAGAAGAGAACAATATACCACGGTTGTAGGCCTGATTTTGTATTTCCTATGCTTACAATTTTTAAGCTACCTTTGTTTCTCAACGGTTTAGATCATTATACTTAGTATGAGAGAAATACTTTCTTACGAACACGAGTTTGCTTGATCCCCATAATTCTCATCCTTTTAAATGGACGGTGCATATACCATAAAAATTGTAGACATGTCGAACTAATTGCATGTCAACTATAATTCTTCTTTTGAAGCAAGAAATCTGAATAAAATTTTATTTGTACAACTATAATTCATATAAATAATATTTTTTTGATTTTAGAATGTGTGCATAGTATGGATACAAATTCTAGGGAGACAGTGCATCAGTATCGGGGATGCAATTAGCTACATCATCAAAGCTCACGATTGCTAATACAACGCTCTCTCATTCTTGCTTGGCATCAAGCTCCGCCCGCTTGAGGTGGAACGTATGCTCCAAAGCTTTTCAATTTTCTTGTTAGCGACATTGAATTTTTAATAGAACCAAATCGAATCCATAGAGATTTGTTTAGTTTTTTTTTTCTTCTGTTTTTCTTATGGTCTAATCATATTCCTTGCGTTCACTTGTGTCTATCCATTCTAATTTATCGTGTACTAAATATTTGATTAGATCTTCTTTCTTATATTTTTTTTTCCTATCTAATGTGTTTTGTACCGAAGATTTTTTCTAGATAGAGTTTGATCGTACACTCCGTTCAAAAAAAAAAAAACACGTAATTATAGGAAGCGTGCTAGTCAAGCGATGTCATCTTATTATGACTCGAACAAATTTATTATGAAAATATATTTCAAAACTAATCTAAATGTACTTATTTTGTCTCATAAATGTTTGTACTTTTTCAAATAATTTTAGTCAAAGTTTGCCATGATTGACTCCTCAGGATGTGAGAATTGCATGTTTTGTGGAACCAAGGGAGTACATCTTTCATACGAGAGAATTTTTAATCCTACCATAGAATTTTTTCAATCCTTTCTTTTAGATTCCGATCATATCCATTTTAAGTTTTTTTTTCCATCTAAAATAGGGTCGGAGTTCATCATGCACACGTATATTTTTTCATTGCATGCAGTCATGCAAATTTAGTGGGATGAAAATATTAGTTTCCTATTCTTAACATGCAACCGGGGGGTTGTCCTGGCCACATGTGGGGGGGAGCGCGGGTAGAGTGAAGCGGGGTGGCCATACGTCGCTCCGCCCGTAGAGTCTGCGGTGTTTCGTTCTTTTTAGTAGTAGGATTTAGGCGACTTTTTTTACCATGGTTTGCACACAGGTTTGCACGAAATGTTGGTTTGCACTAGATATATTCCCTTTAGATACTCTATAATCTCTGGTCGTGATAAACCCCAGTGCATCTATATAAAGACAGCCCATTCACAAAGGAGTCTTGGTGCATCATAAAACAATAGTTTAATCTTGTGGAGTTGGATTCAGTGAATGAGGCGGGGTCTCCGCATTTATACTGGTGGAGATGTAGGCAGAAAATTGATAAACGACAGAGAAGACAAGTAGATGAAATTTTCATCTTTTTTTTTTTGGAAAATATGGAAGGAGCCAAATAGAAGAATTTTTTAACACATCTCACATTTTGGCAACACGTTGCTTGGATCACTCTTATCAAAAAGTGGTACAACCACGAAGTGAAGCATTTCGTATATGGGAAAAGGCATGGACATCTCATTCAGGCTTTACTACTACTGTTACCGCTGCTGCTGCTGAGAAATGATTTTATTGATTTCTAGGGTACAAAATTATAATCTTGAGCTAACAACTACGTAAGGCCACACCGCGGAGTGTGACTATGGGGGCTGTTTGGTTGTCAGTCACAACTTGCCACAACTAACCTTAGGCAAGTGTGGCAATGAAAATGGTTTTCACACTTTGATTTATCTAAAGGAATCTTGTCACACACTACTACACGATGGAACTTCCGTGACGGGCTTTTTTATTTTCGAACCGCCACCGAACTAGGGTCACGTAGAAAATGGATCCATTTTCGGTGGCGGTTTTCTAGCACCTAAATAACCGCCACGGAAGTTCAAAAAAATAAAAAAATCCAAAACCTAACCCTAATGGGCCTGAGATCCGCGCCCGGTGACCGGGCCCATTAGGGGTTAGGGTTTCGAGCTCCGTGGTCGGGTCGCCGGATCGGGGTAGGAGTCGCCGGATCGGGGAAGGGACGCCGGGTCGGGGAGGTGCGGGACGCCGGATCGTAGGAGACGCCGGATCCGGGGCCGCCAGTGCCAGCGCCCGCTGACGCCGGATCCCGCCGCCGGGGCGTGGAGGTGCAGCGCCGCCCGGATCCGCCCGCCGGGCGTGGAGGTGCAGCGGCGGCCGAGCCGCCGCAGATCCCGCCGCCGGTCGTGGAGGTGCCAGCAAGACCGAGGTGCCGCGCGCCGAGCCGCCGCACCACTCTTGCCGGTCGTGGAGGTGCCGCTCACGGAGCCGCGCATCCCGCGCCGGGTCGAGGAAGTGCCGTAGCGGCGGAGCGGTCGACGAGATCCCGCCGCTGGAACTCGAGGTGCCGCCGGATCCGCCGACTGAGTCGCCAGTCGCCTCATCCGCCGCCGTCGAGAGAAGTGAGGAGGGGGAGAGTGGGCGGGGGCCACCGTCGCCGTCGCCGAGATGTGAGGAGGAGCCGGGTTTCGTCGAGGAGAGAGCGGGAGTCTTTGGGCCGGTGGAAGTTGAAGTGGAAGTGTGAAAGCCAAAACTAAGTGCTCGTATATATATATCCGTGGATACGGAATGGGCTATGGGCTGATGGGTTGGGCCTCATTTTACGTGGCGGGCTTATTACAAAAAACCGCCACGGTAAAAATATTTAGCGTGGCGGTTTTTAAAACCGCCACGGTTAATAAAAAAAACCGCCACGGTAAATCAAGTCATTTACCGTGGCGGTTTTCCAAATGCCCGCCACGGAAAATCATTTGGAAACATAATGCAAAAATCATTTATGTAGTAGTGACACTTTTCTATTGTATGATAAGTAAAGTCCAAAAGAATATTGCCTAAACTTTATCACCAACCAAACACTAGCCAAAGTTGATCAAACTTGCCTAACATGAAGTGTGACAAACCAAACACCCCTACATTTCGCCGAGTGCGCTATGAAGAATCGTTTTAACACTTTTTTACTATATAAAGCACTCTTTTTTCGAGAACGTGAAGGTTTTAGAAAATTACAAAACGACTTTTTTTGTCAAAATTTACAAAGCGACTTGAACCCGCTGGTGAGATGCCACAGTTCAAGATGCAAGCCTATCTTACAAAATGTGACTATACGTGAGACGATTTTGGGACCTGGGAGCTAGGGAACCTTTAGTCTACACTCAGAAAAATATTATACAAAGCCAATCTTATATAAAGCACTCGTAGATATCTATGAAAATCTTATTCACTCAGAAAATCTTGGAAGTAGCTTTCAAAGAGAAAAAAGTCAAGCGGAAAAAAGTATCCTGTAGCAATCAGCTATTGATATACAAAATATATAGCCCCTGACTAATAAACAGAGAAATGTGGTGGCTAGTTCTGTCCGAATTAATTAGAATCTGGAGACTTTGCGAAATAAATTAAAGAGCAGCTCTGCATCTGCAGAAAGTGGAATATGGTAATTGGTCGCTTGTTGGTTTAGTTGTGGACGCACTAACTCTGAGGACAAAGAAACCAACACGGCTGCGAGAACATTGGCCAGCAGTTTCCTAAGAGAAAAGAACATTGGCCAGCAGACAAAACGAAATTCAGTGTCATTCTGTGGAGCCCCAGGAGAATTGAGCCTTTTCCACTTTCTTTTGAAGAAACCTACGGTATTTTATTATAGACGGAGAAAGTGCAAATCATTGATTCATCATGGCATATGTCGGCGTAGGTCAAACACTGATGTTGGCGTGACGTTAATTTCTTTTTGATAGGTGATGTTAATTTTGCTTCCACAGAGAGAAGAGGGGGACCAATAGTGTTTTAAGACTTACTAGCTCGTTAAATTGTCCAGTTACCCGTGAAAGCAGTTGGAAAATTTGAAACCGGCCGTATAGACGGAAACGGAACCACTGTTTGTTTGGTTGCCGCCGCCGCCGCCACAAATAAAGTTTGGTTGCCACACTTCCCCTGGCTGATGTTTGGTTGCTCCTTAAAGTTAGGCTGCCACACAATAAAGTTCTGTCGTTTTGCTATTATTGGCTTGTCTTTTAGTGGTGGCGAGTGTGGCGGCCATTCTGCCCGCCGCCGGCTGTGGCGTCGCCACCTACGCCAAAGTGTGTGGCAGGGGCAGGATGAGGCTGTGAACCAAACAACCCTTACAGAATACGATTCCCGACATGGCAAAATCGACCTTACTATTCATGTCAAACTGTTTTTACATGATGGCGCAATTGCTTGGTTCCTCGCAGATGACCATTGGCGGCGGCGGGTGGTGGTGGTGGTGGTGGCAGCAACAATACGTGCAGGTGTAGTAGCAGTCTGGTGGCGGTGGCGGTACGGACTCGGGCTCCGGCGGCGTGTTCCTCGGGTCATCGAGCTCGTTGTCCGTCACTTGCTCGACCTGCAGGATGTCGGCGTGTCGAGCTTCCTTCGCAGGCAGCTGGCCAGGCAGACCGTGTCGACGCCGTCGCCGACCACCTCCAGCTTGTCCTTGTCGTCGCCGGTGATCCCCACGGAGATTACCCCTGCACATACATGCACACGCCGCTGCGCGTGCCGGCAGTCCGGCGGAAACTGAGGAAAGGGAAGGACGCGACACGGTAGTAGAAATGTAGAATGCATGCTCGCGTGCCGTACCGTCTGCTCGGGCGGCCAGTGTCAGGGCTTTGGATCGGCTCTTCTCGCACGGCATGCTCACCTTGATCACCACCTTTGCCGGCATGCAACAAGAACAGGAGCAGACAAGAAATAAACCTGACAAGGTCTGCGTGCCACTTTGCATTGGACGATGGCGAAACATGGCTGCCCGGCCGGTCGGCTAGTGCTGCTTACCTTCATTCCCTGCAGGTGGTTTAATTTCCCTGTATCCAGTGGTGATAAGTTTTTAGTGTAAGTAATGTGCTTGGCCGGGTGAGGGTGACTAGAGGAGGAGATGGCTGGCTAACCTCTCTGCAGGCAGGAGATATACCCACCACCACTGTTTATATACAGTCATACAACTGCATCATATAAATTCTACGTAGGATATGTATTCCGACAAATACAGTATGCTAGTATTCCAGTAGCTACTGGTAGCAGTATATCTAGAGCTAGGGAGTACGTACGACTGTACGAGGATAAGGACAATCAAGAAGGTAGGCTCCGGGTCAGAGCAAACAATCCAACTGGCCACGCTGTTAGATGGTGGGCGCGTGGGGATGACTTGACTCGACGGGGTCTCGATATGATCGGGCCACTGGCCACGCTGCTATCTGCCGACGCGCTTCTGAGAAATCCTCGGCTCCGTCAGTCAAACACAGTAGCAACAGGGCGTCCATGTTCCAATACCGGTAGTCAGTCCATTACAAGTTCAGTGGTAGCAACTAGCAATGCAAGACCGTGAAAGTACGGTACCACTGATTCTGTTGAAGTCAGTCGATCAGAGCACGCAAGTATAGAGTACACAAGCACAGGAGGCCACCGTTTCATTTCAGTACCCATTGCAATTTTGCGAGTGGATCGAAGGTGATAGACATACTCTATATATAACCCAGATGTATGTATGTATGATTCATAGCCCCATGAAGATCGATCTGACAAAAAATTAGCACGTCATGTTTGAAAACTTGCAACAAGCTGTGAGTGACCTCACTGCTCACGTAGTCTGGGACTAGGTAGACGTGTGAGTGTGTTAGGACTCATGAATAAAGATACTTGGCCACAAATTATTTAATAGACTTCATTCTTTGAGTGCATCTTGTGGTGGGAAAAGCTCTACCTCCCAAATCATACCAAAAAGGGATTCTCTTGGCGGAGAGAAAACTTATAAAACTTAGAAGCCTTCAAACACCACTGTTAGGTCGGAATGGCAGGAGTTGTTAGCTGTTGGTAGATAATTAGAGCCTTGTTACTAAGCCCTTGCCTGCAATAGGACCCTTTTATAATTGTAGGACACTTCGGGTGTTGGTAAATTGTATTCACATTTTGATTGGGGTGTTTCTTTTTGTGATTTATTTTTAGTCAAGATCTTTTTCTCAAAAACGTGCTATTGCATGTTCTTCATTAAGGAAAATCAGAGTATTACATTACATACCCGCATTGCCAAACTGCGAGTTGCCATGGGCTAGACGGATCACACACCGACATGGATCACCGGCTCAAACCATGCTGCTTCGGGTTTTGTACTAAGAGGTTGAACTATTATGCGCCACCTGCAAGTTACTGTGCTAGCTTACCAATGAAAACCTCCTCCCTCACTACTGGTGATTGGGCTGAATGGACATGCCAAGAGTAGAATTTCTTCATGCACCGCAGCAAGAAAAGTAAGAGGCACGTAGTCTGGTGTATTCTGAACCTTGGACTCGAAGAAGGTTTTTTTTTTTTCCTCGAATACACAAAAAGGTTTGTGTATCTTTTGTATTAAAACGAAAATAGTGAAGGTTACAACGACACGCCATGAATGACGTCCTAGGGGAATTAGAGCTAAAGAAGATCAAATGCTATTACCGCTAACCAAACCAAACTACCTATCCGTCATCGACGATCGGACGCGATGATGGCTTGCTGGCGCCTCGACCTCTCACCTAGCATGATCTCTCGTAGCGCCTCTTTATGTGAGGTTTGGACTCGGAGAAGTAGCGGCATCTTTCTCCATCATCCAAGAAAATTTGAAGGTCATTACAAACTACAGAGACCGGCCCCAGCAAAGACTTGCAAAATATATCTTTGAATATAGGCTACCGTTCTGGAATTCATTTGTGATTAAATATTAGTCTACTACCACATTTAAATTTGTTTTAGATTAGTGCATATAAATTGATGTATCTCACTTTCAACAGAGTTATTATGCTTATTATTCTATTAGCTGAGTTATTATGTTTTGTGTTGGTTGATTTGTGTAGATGATACCCTAGTGTTAGCACGGGCAATATAAGAGCAATATAAGAGCTGGTAAAGCCTTAAGCGAGCAAGAACAAAAGTTTATTTTCACAGCATAGGTAGCAAAGTTTGTTCCGGCTTCTTGGGAAGAGGTAACCTCACCTCCTCTTCCCGTTGCCATTTCCACGGAGCTCACAGGTAGCAAATTTCCAAGTGTAGTCTGCTTTCTGCAGGGAGTTGGGTCAAGAGTCTTGACGTGCGTATCTTTGTTGGTGCGGATCGGTTTTAAAAAAACCTGATAACACCGACGTCCAGTATCTACTATAATGTTTTAAATCTTGAGCTGTAATCTAAACAAGCATAAAGATGCGTAATTTTAAGACTAGGAACGATGTGAATGCTCTGTCAATGACCGGTCTCATTCCGATAAATGTTTGTTTAGAAGTAATCCATTCTAAATGCATTATTTCCACCCGATGCATCTACGGTTCAGGATGATAAAACATATAGAAAGATACTAGTGCGAGCATCATTTTCAAAGGCCACGTTTTAAATTTCATTTGCTTATCATTTATCAAGCACCGCATTCTTTGTGACGAACGAGATGCCACTTGCTATTAGTTTTTGTCTACCTTGGATATTTTTCGTGAACGGCGGCGGCGGCCGGGTGTGTATGTTTACTCCCCTCTCCAGCCTCTCTCCAGCCTTGGAGCATGGTGCCTTTGTGTGCCCTCCTACTTGCAGCGGCGTGGATGGCTGCCAAAGTGCCAAGCAAACACCACGGTGTGCCTCTCTTGGAAGCTCGAGGCACAATTGTGCTATGGATCTACAACATGCTCGACGCCGTCTGAGTTCGCTGCGGGGGAGCTTGGTGCTTGCCACTTCTTCTGGTGGGGCGTTGTTCAACGCTTTGGTTTTGGGCGTAAGCTCGGCATACCTAATGGCGGTTAAATTGTACTCCTTCCATTCCAAATTATAAGACGTTTTTGTTTTTCTAAATAAATTTCTTTTGTTATGCACCTAGTTAAATTGTACATAGAAGCAAATAACATCATAACTTTGTCAAATTAGAATATTTTAACTTAAAGCAAACTCCAGAAAACTTATATATATCTGGTATTAGTAGATAGTAATCTAAATTTCAGTATCACTTACGAACTATATTGGAAGAAGCCAAAGCAAACCAGAAGGTCCAGAACCACAACTATGCACATGTGGACAGGACAATTCGCGGAGATCGAGAACCTAACCTGTCCATGTGGCAAAAAGTTCAAAACCAAATTTTTTTTTCAAAAGCGTGCATTGTGCACGTGCTGCATTAAGGGAAATCAGAGTTACTCTTTGGCGAGATGCCATTAAGTAAGAAGGTCACACACGACACAAGTCGCCCGGCTCGAACGGCGCAGCTAGCTAGGATCTACTAAGTCTGGGTAACTAGTTGTGCGACTAAAGAAAAGCGCGCAGGTCCACATCACAGTTCCTCGTCCTGCTCAACAAGTGCAAAACCAAAATCACAAGCATATTAAAGCATACATACATATATGCAGGGCCAAATCCATCTTAAGCATCTGTCTTCACAGGATGTGGCAGGCTCCTGGCTGATCCTCGCAGAAAACGGTCGGCGGCAGCGGGTGGCCGTAATAACCGGTGCACGGCGGCGGGTAAGTGCTGCAGAGCTTCTTGAGTTCTTCTTCGGCCGCCTTCTTGGCCTCTTCTTCCTTCTTCTTCTTCTTCTCCTCCTCCTCCTTCTTCTTGTCCTTCACTTCCTCCACCACGACGATGTTGGCGCCGCAGACCTTCTTGCGCAGGCAGTTGACGAGGCAGACGGTGTCGACGCCTTCTCCTATCACCTCAAGCTGGTCCTTGGCGTCGCCGGTGATCGCTACCGAGTTCACTCCTGCGTATACATCATGGATTAATTTGTGGACGGATCCCACACATGACGATCAAGATAATAGCTATATATAGATAGTGTGACGACGGATGTGTACCGACAAATTTGGGTGCCAGCTGCATGGCTTTAGACCGGTTCTTGGCGTCCGGTACGCCCAGCCTGATCACGATCTTTGCTGCGACAACAACGTAACGACGAGCCCAAGCTAGCATCAGTATTTGAGAATTCTATAAATTGTCTGACTTCTCAACAAGAGAACGAGCATCATCATTCATCAATGAGCTAGAATTTTAAAAACTGTTTTGACTTCTAGACAAAAGAGAGATTTGTATTTTTGGTTGAACATGTGTATGAGAGCACATGCATGGCGAATCAAGATAAGATCAAGCAAAACAGAAGGCCTTGGCTACTACCTTGGACATAGCGATGAGCAAGGAAGAAACTGATAGTAGCTACGGCTACGCTGATGCTGATTGGCTATATATGTTTTGCGCTGCCGACCGGGTGCAACTATGTAGCAAGAGCAGCCTATTTATACACGCGCGCGAGCGGCCGCCTGCCCAACTGCAAATTCAAAGGCGGCTGAATTAAAGAGATAACCGTAGTGTAGGGACGACCATTGGCAGCGCTCGCTTTTGTAAAGTCGAGATTGTAAATTTCTTGTTTCCCCGCCCTCTTTCGTCCAATAATAAGAGCGGCAAAGCTTTCGATGTCCTTTATTTTTTTTAAAAACGGACCACTATAGGAATCGTTGTAAGAACGTTTGTGGTAGCTTGTTCAACTTACCACGGATTCATGATCAGTTGGGCACCTTTGGTTTTCTTGTTCATATGCCAACTTCTTGTGGTGATGGCGGAGGGAGTGGGCGACCTCCAGGATGCCGTGCTCCAGGCTGAAGCAGCCTGACAGGCCGTGACTGCGGCCAGCAACGTTCAAGCGCGTCCTGTCTGTTTCAATTATGTATCACGCATCTAAATTTCAGAACTTTCAGAGCCTGCTTCGTTTAGGAAGCCGGTCGTCGTCGTCGCTCAGTGTCTTCGTTGATGTTGTAACACTCCATGCATGTGTGCTGAAGTCTGCTGTGTGCTTGTCTGTTAAGAAATCGACGCGCTTTTCTACAACCTTCACTGTATTCATCGCAGCGTGGCAACTCAGAGCCCCAGCCTGCTTCTCGTCGGCCCTGGTCTGCTACCATCGCTTGCAAATGGCAGACAACTTCGCTTCCTCGCTGCCGTCGCGTGTTGTCACCGTTCCTTAATGTATACACAAAGCCTAGACATCGTTTCGTGGAACGTTCGCGGCTTGAATCGACAAGCAAGAAGGGACACTGTGCACCAGCTCTTCGCGGCTACTTCCTGCAATATTGCTTGCCTCCAAGAAACAAAGCTAGCACAGATTTGTCCGTTCGATGCTTCCTATCTGGGAGGCCATCGTCTTCGGCAGTTCACGTACAAGCCGGCCTCTGGGCCATCACAGACGAGGGGAGGGATCCTACTACTCTGGAATGAAAACAAAGTTACATGCACAAACTGTGTCACTGGTGACTACCACCTGTCGGCAGAAGTCCAGCTTACTGACTCAGATGAGAGCTTCCTGCTCACGGTAGTCTACGGTCCCTCTCGGCGCAGTAGAGAAACCAGCTTTCCTGCGAGAGCTAATAGCCTTAAAGCCACCGGCGGGTAGGCGCTGGCTAATTACGGGTGATTTTAATCTCATCTACAAAGCTGCCGACAAAAGCAACAACAGGCTATGCTTGAGCCTAATGCGGCAGTTTCGCGAAGCAATTGACGAGTGTGAGCTGACGGAAATAAGTCTCCAGAATAGGAAATTCACTTGGAGCAACGAACGACAGAGGCCCACATTGGCGAGACTTGATCGCTTCTTCTGCAATGCGGAATGGGACACGACTTTCAGCTCCCACGTACTCAACGTGCTCTCTACTTCGCTCTCAGATCACTGCCCGTTGCTTCTATCGAACACATCGGGTCCTAGAAGGCCACGAACCTTCAAATTTGAGAACTTCTGGGTCAACCTCCCAGGATTCAAGGAAGTGGTTGCGCATGTTTGGGAAGCGCCTACGGAGCACTATGAACCTTTCCACGTGCTTTCCCACAAACTACGCACTACGGCGGCCAAGTTGAAGGAATGGAGCAGCGAGAAACTATCAGACGCCAAGAAGACTTTCTTCATGGCACAGGAGGTCATTCTGAGACTTGACATCGCCCAAGAAAATAGACCCCTGACACCTGAGGAGGCGCTTTTAAGAGCGAGACTAAAGCGGCGGGTCCTCGGACTGGCTGTGGTTGAGAGAGCCAGATGCAAACAAGCATCAAGAATAACATCGATTAAGCTTGGAGATGCGAACACAAAATTCTTTCATCGCAAAGTCAACGCGAGAAGAAGAAAGAATAATATTCAGAGACTGAAGCATGACAACAGATGGGCAGTCAATCACGACGACAAAGCGGAAATCATCCACGATCATTACGCGGGGATCATGGGCGGCCACCGCAACGTCAATGCACCTTAAACTAGGATAGTTTGAATTTGACTCGCATGATTTCGGCGACATAGACGCGGCCTTTACCGAAGAAGAAATCAAAGCTGCGATTATGCAAATGCCCCGCAGACAAAGCCCCGGGACCAGACGGATTCACGGGCGCCTTCTTCAGAGCCTGCTGGGAGATTATAAAGCATGACTTTGTGCGAGCGGCGAATGCATTCCATGATTGCAGAACAAGGAGCTTAGCCTTCCTGAATTCGCCAACGTGGTGCTCATCCCAAAGAAGGAAGGGGCGAAACTATTGGGGACTTCAGGCCGATCAGCCTGATCCATTCTTTTCGCTAAGATAATGGCCAAAGTGCTAGCAACACGTCTAGCGCCTCACATGGCATCCATCGTATCCACAACACAGAGTGCTTTCATCAAAAAAAGAAGCATACACGACAATTACATGGCTGTACGTAATGCAATCAGACGGTACCGCAGGACGAAACAACCGGCTCTTTTCCTAAAATTGGACATTACCAAAGCCTTCGACTCCGTTCGCTGGGAATACCTACTGGAGCTGCTAAATAAGTTTGGCTTCCCTAGCCGCTGGAGGGAGTGGATCGCAGCGCTCTTATCGAACGCATCTTCAAGAGTTCTGCTAAATGGGAACCCGAGTGCACCAATCAGACATGGAAGAGGTCTCCGCCAAGGGGATCCATTATCGCCGCTTCTTTTTGTCATAGCCATGGAACCCCTGCAAAGACTACTCGGCCTAGCTACTGAAAGAGGTTACATCTCCAAGCTGCGAGGGAGAACGCCGCAGCTCAGAGCCTCCATGTACGCCGATGACACGGCAATTTTCATCAGGCCAATAAGAGAGGATGTGTTGGCAGTTGCCAAGCTCCTAGCTCGCTTTGGGGACGCTACTGGGCTTAAAACAAACCTCCAGAAGTCTACAGTCATTGCCATCAGTTGTGAGAGAGTAAACTTGGGTGAAATCCTAGCCGGCTTGCCTGTTGCCGTCTCAAGCTTCCCAACAAAGTATCTTGGCCTGCCGCTGTCAGATAGAAGGCTAAAGCGAGTGGATTTCCAACCGCTCGTCGACAAAGCAATCAGTAGAATCTCTATGTGGAATGGGCGACACGTAAACCAGGCCGGGCGGCTGACCCTTGCTAAAGCAGTCTTGACAGCGCAAGCAGTGTACTTCCTAACCTCCATCCGTGCTCCAAACGGAGTAATAGATGACATCGATAGCCAGAGGAGGAGATTTGTTTGGGCTGGTGCAGAAGCACTCACAGGAGGGAAGTGCAAAGTTAACTGGCCAAGATCGGCCAGGCCAAAAAATTCAGGGGGCCTGGGCATACTACACCTTCGCAGATTCGGGCGCGCTTTGAGACTAAGGTGGTTATGGAAGCAATGGCTCCCAGGTGCCGAAAACACCCTCAACTCCGAGACACCGTGCAACAGGACGGATAAACTACTCTTTGCGGCATCAACAAAGGTCACAATTGGGGATGGACACAAGGCCCACTTCTGGACCACAGCATGGCTGCAGGGTCGCCGGCCTTGTGATGTGGCACCAAATCTGTTCTCCATATCAAAAAGAAAGAACAGAACGATCTATCAGGCCATCCAGAACAATGCGTGGATAAGAGACATAGATCTTCAACACCAAGGATACACGGCAACTCATTTTGAAGAGTACACTAAACTTTGGAGTGAAGTAAGACTACTATCTTTAACCCCAGACGTCCCTGATAGCATTTCATGGAAGTGTGGCAGTAGCAATGAGTACTCTGCATCATCAGCATATCATGCGCAGTTCTTTGGGGCGACCTTCAACAACTTTGAGACGCTCATCTGGAAACCTTGGGCCCCACCCAAGTGTAAGTTTTTCGGCTGGCTGGCCATCCAAAACAGAATTTGGACTGCGGATAGACTGCAAGCGCGAAATTGACCGAATCAGAGTATTTGCACGCTATGCAGACATCACCATGAGACTGGATTGCACCTCTTCAGAGATTGCAGATTCGTCAGACGGATATGGGACGAGATCGCCGCCTGGACGCAAAATGCAAACATTCGCCCCAGTAATTGGACCCCCGGAGAAAATCTGCACGAATGGTGGACAGCTATGTCCAAGATGCCGTCTTCTAATAGGAAAGGCCTACGCTCACTGATATTACTCATATGCTGGGAGGTGTGGAAGGAAAGAAATGCAAGAGTTTTTGAGCGGACCGAGGCGCCGAGCTTTGTAGTTCTTCAGAGGATCAAGGATGAGGCAAGATTGTGGTGCGCCGCTGGGGCCAAGCATCTGTCGGCACTTCTACGGTCGCCCTCTATGGTTTCCCTTGTATAGTCTTTGGTTTCTCTTGTATAGTCTTTCTGTATAGCTTTTTGTTCTTGCCGTTTTCCTCATTTTTTTCGTTCATGTAACCTTTGCTTGCGCCTTCTGGCGTCTTTCCCCTTATTAATATAACAGGCATCGCTGATGCGGTTCGTTTCAAAAAAAAAAAGTGCATTATTTCTTGTTTGGCTTAACACCTCCATAGAGTATAGATGTTTTTTTAATGTTTGGTCAAAAAGGAACAACAAAAAGTAAACTCACTTTTTATCGACTGTAGCATCGACACTTTGTTGGGCAATTTGGATAACAAGAAACTGGTTGGTTTTGACAAATGTAGACCTAAATCTTTTATGCAGACTCTTCTTCAAAGGGAACTCTTGGCTCCGATAGTGGGCAATGTTGCAGCAGCGTGACGAGCTACGAGATATGTTAGTCGCAGTGGGGCAACATCTTGAGACGGCAGTCGGCAACGCTGCAGTTTTTGGTTTCAATGGATGACTTTCAACAAGATTCATCGGTCTATTTTGATTCAAAACTCTCCTTGTTTTTTTGTGTTCTGAGAGTTTTTCTGTAAAATTTATTCTCTACAGCCGGATGTTCTAGCCTTTGGGCTAGGTTTATAATAATTGGTCTGATTCTATCGAAAAGATAGATGATGTCGGATATTTTTATCCTTTATCTAAAAAAAATATTCAATTAGAAAGAGATTCAAATTGGTTTGTTTTTTAGAAGGGCGGCAAGATTTTTATTGGACAAGAAAAAAATACATTCAAATTGGTTTATCGAAGCTAATGAGAACTACTTTCACAGGGCAGGTAGCAAAGCATCAAACACCTAAGGCTAGGCAAGCTCTTTGTTGGTATTTCCGCGGAGCTTCACAGGAAATAAATCTCCAGGTGTAATCTGCTTTCTGCAGGCAGTTGGCTCACGCGAGTCATGACGTGCGTCTCTTTGTTAGTGGATAACACCACCGATGTCCAGTAGTATCTACAGAGTCTGAAACGAGCATAAAGATGCGTGATTTAAAGATTGCACGGACGAGCTGTCAACGATCGGTCTCACACTCCGATAAATGTTCGTTTAGAATTAGTCCATTCTTAATGCATTATTTCCACCTGATGAGGTCACGTCTCTAGTTTCGTCTACTTGTCAACCACTGCATTTCTTTTTGTGACGAACGACATGCCACTTGCTATTAGTTTTTGTCCACCGTGGACGACTCTTCTTGGCTTCTTGCTGTCACTAACCCTCACGTCAGCAAACAGCACCTTCAGCAAATACTGACTGGTTCTCTGAAGACGAATGGTGAGAGTGACAAAGGAAAACTACTCCTAGACGGCTTCAGTTTGTGCAGACTGCAACATCTTCAGGATTTACTTGCAGAATACAGACAAGTTCCTTCAGCTAACCTGCCAGAATATCGTTGAAAATCCGGGGCACAGTTGGTGACTCTCTGCGAATGCAATTAGTGGCTGGGCTGAGTGGCTGGTTCTGAAAACCAATACAGATGAGGCCAAAATAGAACAGTTTCAATTTGCGAAGGCTGGTATAAGACTGACAGATAAATGGGCATATATTTGGTTGTTTCTTCTGTAACAGTTTCAATTTCAATGCATCATAGTAGGCCTGAATGGCAACTACGTATTATATATCAATCCGTCAAAACGGCTGCTATCATGAACAGCTTAGCTGGTGACGATCGAGCCAGTCACCACTGCCACTGCGGATGGTAGTGGTAGTAATTGTAATTGGGGTACCAGCAGCCGTACGGCAGCGGCACGACCTCATCAGGCTTCTTCTCCTCCGGCTTCTTCTCCTCGGGCTTCACCTCCTCCACCTTGACGATGTCGGCGTGGCCGATCTTCTTGCGCAGGCAGTTGACGAGGCAGACGGTGTCGATGCCGTCGCCCTCAACCTCCAGCTGGTCCTTGCCGTCGCCGGTGATCCCCATCTTGCTCACCCCGTCCGCTTTGGCCGCCAGCACCATGGCCTTGGACCGGCACTTGTCGCTCGCCATGCTCAGCCTGATCACGATCTTTTGCTGCAGCAACGAGAACAGGAGATTGATGAGTCAGATGCATGCCTGATTCGAGGGCGAGCTGAAAGATGATTCAGACGACGGCTGTTCTTTGAGACTGTAGTTAGTTACCTTCGTCATCGCGCTGCTGGCTGATGAGGATATATAGCGACCACTGATGAAGAGTAGAGGCTGAACGGACGGACGGGATGGGCGTCGCGCCGGATGCCGATGGATCGATCGATGCCCTCGTCTGCACTCTGCCGGAGCAACCGGGGGCAGCTGCCTTGTGATGGAGCAACTGCGACTGCGTCCGCGGCATTTATAGACGAGACGGGCGGGTGGCAAAAGGGCAACAGGTGAGGGCCGACGATCCTTCGCCGGAACGATCTTTGAGTCCCAAGTAAGCAAGGACACGACAAGGACGACGACGACGACGACTGACTTGGGAGCGTTACTGTACGCATACAGTACTATTATGTTGCTGTCATCAGTCATCACCAACCGAGCTAGTCAGAGACGGGTCCCCGGTCCGTTCGTTGGTTCCTCATCGAAAGGGACGGCGTCTTGCTGGGGGAAAAAATAGTACCAAGTATACAATGACTTGACGAGAACAGAGACAATGCAGTTGGTTTTGGTTGACGCGCTCGCCGGCCTCTTCTCTGCCCGCCCGGAGCTCTGAGGTCCATCTCCAAAGCCGCGGCCGCGGCAACGCAGATTTTTCAAATGAAATACAGCTAGCGTTAGGTATCGTTGGCAATCAGGCCATCAGGGTGGGTACTGTGCGAATGTGAACACGCAGAGTCAACGAGCAGTCTTCTTTCCTCTCTCAAAAATACTCGCACATGCATGAGTAATACGTACTTGAAAAAGATAGTGGGCCGCCACAGTGGTCAGTGCTCTGTTACGTACTTACGTCCAAAACTACACACACACACAAAAAAAAGCGAGAGTGGGCAGACATGTGTGCTCTCTGTTGCTCAAGTACCTCAATGAGTCCGTCCATCACTCCTACGCGGTTCTCTTTGTCCTTGCCATTTCAACCCCACCTTTGCTCTGTTACGTCCAAAACCACACACACAAAAAAAAAAAAAAAAAAAAAAAAAAGCGAGAGTGGGCAGACATGTGTGCTCTGTTGCTCAAGTACCTCAATGAGCCCGTCATCACTCCTACGCGGTTCTCTTTGTCCTTGCCATTTCAACCCCACCTTTGCTTTCACTCCCAAGTACTGTACGCTAATACGTCCTCCCTTCTTTTTTAATTTTTTTTTTCCGAAGGGGAA
Organism: Hyparrhenia diplandra; assembly: GCA_015847255.1. Lineage (NCBI taxonomy): Eukaryota > Viridiplantae > Streptophyta > Magnoliopsida > Poales > Poaceae > Hyparrhenia > Hyparrhenia diplandra. The sequence continues at coordinate 86,440 of JADLZK010010089.1, forward strand.
CGGTTTTTCATTGAATTTGGAAACAGAGTACATTCCCTTTTACAGAAGAACACTGAAAACAAAAAGAAATCGCAAAACAAGGACACCAAGGACCTAGAGCAAAATCCTCTGGCTTCCAAAGAAATCGCCAGTCTTCACGCCGCCGCTCGAAGATGCCCGAGACGCTGACCGCTAACGCCGCCGCCCGGAGTTGTCGAGGAAGCCAACGCATGGAAGACGCCGCAATATCCAACGACTCGGAACCACCAAGCCGCATCTATTTCGTTGAAAGAGCGCCAGCAGCTCCCCTCCCTCCGGCGAGCAACAAGACCGCCACCGCTAGCCCGGCCAGCAACCGGCAGAAGCCCGCCCGGCGACCATGAAACCGCCCGGTCGGACAAGGATCCTGCGGTCACCAGCTAGAAAGAGTGGGGAAAGAGAAAACGAGGTTCCTTTCGCAACAACAGAGGAGTTCACATACCTCATGACGCCTTGGGGGTGGAGCTAGTTAGTGAGTTGTGGGTGCCCAGGCACCCACAAAAATTCGAAAATCACTGTTAGAAACAGATTTTCACCATGGTTTTGGATTAAATTTTCATATCTACAAGAGCAAGGCAGCCCCTCTAATTTGCTCTAGCTTCGCCCTGTCATGACGGACGCGTGACGGAACCGCACCAGCCCACTTCCGCCGCTTCGCCACGGGGACTCTTCTTATTCGCCGGCGAGGAGGACATTGCCATCACTCCAGAAAGCCCTAACTCCACCATCGACATGGATAGCAAGCAAAACCTAGGCATAGATACTACCCTATACACATCCGCTCGTCGATTCCCCGGGCCTCCTCCCTCTCCGGCGCTGAACCGGCCGCCGGAGAGGAAAGGGGCTGACTGAATCGCCGCCGGAAGGGTCGATCGCCTCGGTGTCGCCCTTTTCCTCTGCTCTCTATTGTAGCACGGGATAAGGACGGGAGCCTTTCAATACGTCATCCCTTCAATTCCACAGGTCTTGAGCTGAATAGAGATTCAGAGAAGTGGCAACTGAAACCTTGCTGAAATGTGGGCTTGAGCTGATTTTTGTTACTGACCACCTGCAGGCAGAATTGAAACAAGGCAAGAGCTGCTCAATGATTAAATCAATTCTGAACTAAACTAGAGAGCTGGGAGCAACAAGACAAACTAAAGCGTACACGAAAATTCAGTCAGAGCGAGACAAGTATCGAACTGAACTAAAAATTGATGCACTCGGCTCTTACGGATTACCAGAAACTGACGTGTCTGAAACAGCACAGGAAGCAACGTTTCAGAAACAACATAGGAAGCAGGCTGAGCAGAGGGCTGCTCCAAAAATTCACGAAAAATAAATCACATCAAGTTGGATGAGAGTTCGAATTTAACCACACGGCATCATCAACTCATAGTAAATCCAAATTAGCAAACAGGTCCCAAAAACATTGGAATTTCAGCACTAATTTCGGAAGTGTATGGACCCAGACCACCGCGCAAGTTTAGGGAGTCCTCATAAATTTTTCTCTTATTTTTTTTTATATAATTTTTGTCAAATTGGAATAATTTGACTTAGGGTAACTCAAAATCTCTTATATTACAGGACATGGAGTAGAAGTAAGATGATATAGCATGTAGGCATATGTAGCACTCCTTCCACAAATGTAAGTATTTCTTGAGTCTGTCGTAAGTCAAACTGTCTTGACAAAGTTTATTAAAAAATACAATAATACTTTATAATTCAAATAAGCATCATGTTAGACTGCTAGAATCAACCAGGCTAGAGGGAGATGGACGTAGAGAGACACACCATCGGGCTTGGTGGAGGGAGGTGGGCATGGCGACGGTGCCTGGTAGACGGCGCCGAATCTCTCGGGCGATGAGTCCGATGACGGGCGGTCCAGTGGAGGCGGCGTCCCGCCGGTCGTGAAGGCAGTGAAGCTTTCAATCATGTCGGCCGCTGCCTCTAGATCGGATTAGGGTTGTAGGTGACCTTCTTTGGGCAGCGGCGAACCTCGTGCCTTGGCCCCCGCCCCTACCTCGGCTGGGCAATTTTAAACCGAAAACCGAATCCCGAACCGAACCGAACCGAAAACCGAGGCAATTGTCGGTTTTTCGGTTTTTCGTTCGGTTTCGCTTCGATTTTGAAATTTGGTGATCGGCTCGGTGTTCGGGTTTGCACCGAAACCAACCAAGAACCGAGCAAACCGAACCTCCACTCTTTTCGATAGAAAATCAGCGACGCCGCGCATCTCGCCCAAATAACAGCCGCCCACTGTGCACTCCTCGTCTCCACCCCACTCAACCCTATCTTCTTCTCGCCCCATCCCGTATCCCCGACTCACGCGACGGGCGGCGGCGCGAGCGAGGAACGAGAAAGCCACCGGCCCTCTCCTCCACGGCTCCACGAAGCTCACCGCTTGATCTCGGCCGGCGGCGCAACCTAGCAAAGCCCGAGCGGGCAGCGCGACCTAGCATAACCCGGTATCGCAGCGCGACCCAGCGAGCCGGGCGGCGCACCTAGCGATCTGCCGGGCGCCGAAGGCGGCGAGCGGTGGTAGCGACCCCTGAGTTCTCGCGGCGCACCGGGCGAGCAACAGTTTTTAGGAGGCGACGCGGTGGCCGGCCGGCGGAAGTAGCGGCAGATTCACGAGGTAGTTCAGTTTTTTTTTTTTCTCTTTCTTCCCCGATTGGGTCGGTTCGGTTTAAACCGAAAAAACCGAGCAAAAAACTGAAACCGATTCTCGCCGGTTTATGTAATTGTGACAAACCGATCGGCTCTAGAAATCTGAAAACCGAACTTTCTTAAACCGAATCGAACCGACAATTCGGTTCGGTTTAAAACCAACGCCCGTGAGTGACCCCTACCTTATCTTTATAGCTAGCGCTTACGCCGACGGGGCCACCAGTCATGTATATGGCTAGCACCCCCACCCCCCGCATCAGGGCGCGAGTCGTGGTCCGTTGGACGAGCTGATGGAGATCAATCTAACATAGGAATCCCCTGTTATATAAAAATACTATTTCATAGTTTACTTCTAGGATGTGTGGTCAATGCTTTCGTTTATGAATATGATTGAATTTAGAATATTTTAACTTAAAACAAATTCAGAAAATACTTATATATCAAAATTTCGTGATCACCGAAGAAGCCAAAGCAAACCAGAAGCAGGTTTGTGCACACGTGCACAGCACGATTCACGGAGAGAAGCAAAAGTTCAGAAGCAAAATCATCACAAACATATATATATGCTGGGCAAAATCCACACTTAAGTAGTAGTAGTACGTAGCTTCACAAGATGCGGCAGCCTTCTGCCTGTTGTTCCTCGCATAGAAACGTCGGCGGCGGCCGGGTAATTGGGCTTGCTGCCCGGAGCTTCTTGAGCTCTTCTTCTTCCTTCTTTTTCTTCTTCTCTTCTCCCCCCTCCTTCTTCTCTTCTTCCGCCGCCTTCTTCTTCTTGGCTTCTTCTTCCTTCTTCTTCTTCTCCTCCTCCTCCTTCTTCTTGTCCTTCACTTCCTCCGCCACAACGATGTCGGCGCGGCAGACCTTCTTGGCGCAGGCGATTGATCAGGCAGGGGATGTCGATGCTTTCTCCTATCACCTCCAACCGGTCCTTGTCATCGCCGGTGATCGCCACCGAGTTCACTCCTGCACATACATCATGGAATTGTCCACGGATCCCACACATGACGACGATCAAGATAATAGCTAGATAGTGTGACGGATGTGTACCGACAAATTTGGATGCCAGCTGCATGGCTTTAGACCGGCCCTTGTCGTTCTGTACGTCCAGCCTGATCAGAGTCTTTTGCTGCAACAACAACAACGTGACGACGAGCCCAAGATAGCATCAGTGAGAGTTCTAAAAATTGTCTGACTTCTCAACAAAGAGAGCATCGGTGAGAATTCTGAAAATTGTCTGACTGTCGACAAGAGAGAATTGTATATTTTTGTTGAACATCTATATATGGGAAGCACACATGCATGCATGGAGAATCAAAGTAAGAGCAACACAGAAGGCCTTCGCCACTACCTTGGACGACATCTCGTCTCCCGCAGGCGATCGATTTACGTGCTGCAAATGATGGTGGCTACGCAGCTACGCTGATCGTCGCGCTATATATGTTTTACTTGCTTCTGAACGAGCAAGTTCTCGGGGCTACACGCGCACGAACGGGCAAGATGTGCTGGCGGAGCCAGGATGAAGCCGCTGCCTGCCGTGCTGTAAATACACATAGTCTATTGCATAAGGGAAGGTAACAGAAAAATCATAATCGTAGTCCGTTGGTACGTAGGCTCTTACTAAACGACTTTAGTAGGACTATATATTTATGTGGAAGTTCTGTTTATATCTATATATATGCCTCTATAATAAAAGAGATAAAAATTTAACAGCTAATTTTTGGTATGGCATTTTTTTGGTCGTTCTTACAGTACTTAGAACATATGATGCTAAAAACAATACAAAAGTACTTAAGTAACAAACTGATCTTATAATGTACTAAAAGCATCATTCGCCTAGTATTCTTTGAAATGAAGTCTTCAATTATATCTTCATACTTGATCATCTCCAAGATATCATTTTCAAGTGCTATTGTCGGCCTTCCCTGCATCGGCCTTCCTCCGCTCCTCCTGTCGTCCGCGGGCCGGGGACGCCCGGCGCCCTCGTCGCGACCTCGCCCGACGGCTCCAACACCGTGCTTCACGGGCGGCACGGGCGGCGCCATTCTTCACGGGCGGCACGGCACGCCAAAACGCCCACGGCCGGGCACGAAGCACGGCCGTGGCACGGCACGGCGGCGTGTCGGCACGCACACGGCACGCCGCGGGCGGCCGCGGCCGCTAGTAGCGGCACGGTAGCCATCTATAAACCGTAGTAGAAAAGGGACGACCATTGGCAGCGCTCACTTTTGTAAACCCGAGATTGTAAATTTCTTGTTTTCCCCCTTTTTCGCCCAATAATAAGTGCGGCAAAGCTTTTCGCTGTCCTTTATCTTTTAAAAAGGGACCAGCATAGGAATAAATCGTTGTAAGAACGTTTGTGGTAGCTTGTTCAACTTACCATGGATTCATGATCAGTTGGGCACCTTTGGTTTTCTTGTTCATGTTCGATTAGAAAGAGATTCAAATTGGTTTATTTTTTTTAGAAGGGCGGCAAGAGATTTGCCGATTTTTATTAGACGAGAAAAAATACATTCAAATTGGTTTATCGAAGCAAATGAGAACTGCTGGAGTGGCCCTGAAGCGTGCCACCCGAAAGTACAACCGAAGACACCAACCCGAAAGTATAGGACAAGCTTGTATTAATCACCCCCCATTACAATGCCCGCGGGGGGGACTATTTATACAAGACCGTATCATCTTACATGACCTAAATGCCCCTCAACTACTCCGATGCCGACGGATATTCCTCGCCACGCTGGGCTTCCCCGGTCTTTTAGCCTTGTCGTCCAATCCGCCCCTTGGGACCACTCGTGCCCCCTTTCGGTTCCCTTGCACCGGATGCCGCCGGACAATACGCCGACGGCCGATTAATCCCGGCAGACGAGATAAAAAGGGACAGGATGGCGAAAGTAAAGTTCCGGGTCATCCGGCACCGAATGCCCTTTCGGCCCCAAGATGCCGAAAGCGCCCGACTCGGGTCACTCTATGCCGAGGCGCAGCCTTTCGACCCCCGGATGCCAAAAGCTCAATCTTCGATTGTGCCTCGGCTCTTGTGCGCCCCGAAACGGTAGTCGAAACCAGGTCCGGCGGATTATCGACCGAAAGCTCAGCTTCGTCGCCGACGCCGGACCCCTCCCCCAGTAAGTCGCCGCCGAGAGCGGCCATTCGGTTTCTTTGGACGGACCAGGGCGGTGATGGCTTTGGCGCACGCCTAGCCCCCAACAAGAGCCCCTTCGGCTCGACGAATTTTGATGAAATCTCCGAGTTCGTTCGAACCCGAAAGTCGCGTTCGGCTTTCTAAGAAACCCCCCCGCGAGAGAGGGAAGACTGATTTGATTGATTGTTTTTTCTCCGCAAACCGACGCGAACGCAGTCGCGGACTGGCCAATGGTCGTGGAAATGTCTCTTTGCGCTTATAGTTACCGGGGGCGCGTGTTCGAATCGCGAACCGCCGCGACGGTTGCATCGAGAAGCACGCGCCTGAAGCGGTATAAAGCCCCCCGGGGGAGGCCGGGGGCTCCTCACCCGTCATTTGCCTCCCGCCTCGGGTCTTCCTCGCTTTCATGCCTCGGGAGCCCAAGATTTCGGTTTAGCGTCGGATTCGACTCTTCTCGCCTTCGGCTCCTTAAGGTATTAGCCTTTACTTCAGTTCTAAATTTACTATACTATCTCGTTTTTTTATTTTTGGTTTTTCTTTTTCTTTTGGCGTTTTTTAGGTTCGTATTTTTTTCTTAGATGTCGACTTCGGTCCCAACCGAGTCCGGTAGCTCGATTCGGTGAACCGCGCGACCGAAACCCGTGGTGCCCGAAATATTTTCTTCCAAAGAAGCGGCTCATTTGGTGGAAGCGGGTCCGCGGCAGCGGGGAACGGTAGTGGAAGCTCTTCCGGCTCCTCGTCCTCAAGGTCACCGAAACCGACAGATTCGGTTGTGCCTCCCGAATTGATTCAGGCTGAAGGAGCTGCTGACGCAACAGGGGGTGATCATTCGCCTATCGCGGACAATGAATCGATGAACGAAACTGCCCAGTTTGTCGAACAGCAGATGCTTGCCACCGAAGATGAGGCAGAGGCAGACCCAGAAGGCACAGGTGAAGGAGACGCTGAAAGTGCCAGTTATGCTGCCACCGAAGGGTCCGGGGAAAATCAAGCCCCCTAAGTCCGACCGAAAAGTTATTTGACCGGTCGCTCCCGCGTAACCGAAGCTAAGCTCAACGAATATGTTGAGAAAGGAATTATGGACGCGGCTACGCGCGGTCAATGCCGAGCTCCGGGAGTTGAAACCACACCCAGACCAAAACCGTATGAGGCGCTTGTTTTCAAAGACTTCTTTGTTGCCGGACTTCGGTTCCCCCTCGCATTGATTTCCTTCGGAGATTTTGGAAAAGTTTGACCTACAGATCCATCAACTCACTCCCAATTCGATAGCTCGTATCAGTGCTTTCGTCATGGCGTTGAAGATGCTGGGGGCTCCCTCCGAGAGTGTGGATGTTTTCGCTTATTGCTATAGCCGCTTCATCAAACCGAACCTTATAGTGGATGAAGAAACGAAGACCGTCGTGGAAGCTTCGGACGGGGCGTGCACTTTCATTCCCGAAAAGAAGAATTCGTGCCGCACCCTAGTGCCCCGCTCGTAAACAAATGGCAAGACGGGACCGAATATTGGTTCTACGCCAAGGTCGTAGAACAAGAAGCCGGCGCGCGCGCCGCTACAAAGTTTCGCCCGGAGTAACTCAAGGCTTGTTAGCCGCGATTGCTACCCTTGACTATGATGCGCTCGCTTCCAGCAACACCTCCGCCGCCGGATTCGATGAAGCGCTGGTCGCTTTTCAAGGAGACAACCAACATCGATCAGCCGGGATTTGGTCGAAGAATGGTTAGCTCTTCGGTGTGGCCGCCGTCTCCTTCCGTGTTTGAACCGAAACCCCGAGCGCCAGGGTACCATGGCCCTATGATCGTGGCCGATCGACCTTCTGGTTTCGGTTCCGACGATGAATTCATCTCGGGCGGTGAACGATGCGGCCGACGATATCTTGGGGCCTTATTCGAGAAGGAGCACAAACGAAGCTAAAGCATTTGGATGCTTTTGCCAAGGCTTAATCGCGCTTTTTGAGGCGATGAGAATTCACGTTGAAATTCGACCGAACCCGGCCACCGCAAGAAGATGAAGGCCGAGCGCCGAAAAGGTGAAGAGGGGGCGAAAGCGATTGCTGGATTCGCACCCTTCGAGGGCTAGAAACAAAAGAAAATAGCGAGGCGCCGCACAGTCCCGAAAGAGGATGCTGATGTGCAGATAGGGCGCTTGTTGGCGCGCCGGGGACGCCGTAGCGAAAAGGATCTTTGGATGACGCCGGTTGCTCAAGCGCCGAGCACACCGAAATGGTAGATCGCGTGTTTTCCCGGAAAGCTCTTAGACGATGTTTTGCGACTTTCGTTAGAATGAATCGAGAATCTTCTTTCGGTTGATTCTAATCCTTTGCTGACTATTGATTTCTACGTGTAGGTCGTTCCGAGTGATTCGGACGAAATGCGGCCGGCGCAGGACCCGAAGGCGGCGATGAGGAGCGCCGGGCCATGAGTGTGTTCGGGGTGTTCGGGCGGCGAAAACCCGGGACAAGCTGGACTTGGGAAGGATCTCGCGGGCGAAGCGTTCTCGCGCCATCACCACGAAGGATCGACCGAAAAGGTCGCTCCTACCACCGAATCACCTCCGTCCCATTAGGACAAAACACCGAAAGCAGCGGCCGGTAAGTCGAGATTCTATCACGAATCCTTCACCGTGACCCCGAGATGACCAACCGCATCATATTCGGGCACGGGGTTCTTCGTCGAACCGTGCCCGAAGACTATGGTGAGACGCTGGTGTATTCCGGGCTCAAGCTCTCGGTGGAAACCAGTCCAACCAAGGAGAGGACTTACCGAATTGCTCATGCTTTTGGGGCCGCTTTCCGCTGGGCGGGTGATAGCGAATGTCGACCATCGATCGCTGCCGCTCCTCGCCAACCGAAGAGGCCGTCGAGATGGGGAACGATGCTTTCGGCGGGCTTCACAGCCCTAGAGATGGAGCGGGATCTCCTTTCGGTTCCGCATCCCAGCGTTACATGAGGCGTTGAACGTTTATGGTGCTAACGTAAGTGTTCCTTCCCTCGGTTCCTGAATCCTGCTTTTTAGGTACCGAAATGCTGAGACTAACTGTTGCGCGGATTCTGATACCGAAGTGCTCTATTACAATTCATTTTTTTACAGATCCTGTTGGCCAGCCGAACGCTAGAAAAACAATTCCAGCTTTTCGAGTCTAATTCGGCCTCCAAACTTCGGAAGGCTGAAGAAAAAACTACTAAGGAGGCCACAGCCCGCCGGGAGGCGGAGAAAAAACTAAGAGATACTGAAGCCCGGGCTCTGGCGGCCAAAAATCGCGTCAAGGAGCTGGAGAAGAGTCTGACGGAGGAGCAGGAATGGACCCGCAAGACGGCAGAGGACGTCTCTTCGGCTCTCCGTGCTTGGGTTCGGGCGTATCAACACCTAATCGCCAGTTTCAGCTTTGAGTCCGCTCCGCCCACCGAGACATCCGCCAGCCAGGCATTGACCTGGCTGGCCGGCGAAATCTAGGGCCTGGAAGGTGCCGTCTCTTCGCCGGGACTTTGCTCTTGAGACCCTTCGGGCTTTTCGAGAAATGCCGAAAAGACCAAGGGTTTTCGGTTCAAGGCGGTGCCGGCCCGAAGCTCCGGCTTCTTTGGAATGTCTCGAAGAGGCCGCTGCGTGCCGAGAGCTTTTATGACTCTTTTCGGTGCCGGGGCGGAGGGGCGGGACCTCGCCATGCTTCGGGCCGCCCTGACCCTTCGGAGAGGTGAGCTTTCTTTTCGGTTTGGACATCTTCACCTATTTAGATGACTTTCGGCCAACCTCCTTATTCTTGGCGATTTTCGCTATTGCAGACCGCTGAACGTAAGAATGAGATTAAGGCGAGGGTGTCCGCCAACATTTCGGCCCGCGATGGAGGGACGGAGGCTTCTCGGCGTCGGGGAGCCCTTCCGGTGGGAACGCAGGGACGCCTCCAAAGATGGGACCTCTCCACGCGATGATAGGTAGCGTAGACTAGTTTTCGGTGGCCATGGGTTTGTTGTAATATACACTTAAGTACTTGTTCTGAGGATTTCGTGTAAACTATGGTGCAGGTTCCCGAGGAGGGGACCTCTAATTTATTTGAAGAACACCCTTTGAAAGTCGAACGCGGAGGGTTCGGTGTTAGCGGCGCCTCGTGGCGTAACTTTCGGTCTTACTTTCTAGACCGGATGGAGTGCTTTTTTCGATCTCGCTGTCGAAAGATTTCCCGTAACTCGCGGATTATCGAAGATTTCTGGACGAAGTTTAGGCCTTCGGCTAGGCAGAGGAACCTACGTGGGGCGTGTTGTTGGAACCGAAAAGAAGAGCTCGTGAGACGAGCCCGAAGAACCTTATGTTCCTCGGTATCGATATCAGAAACATATCCGCCGAATGTGAAAATACTTAGCTTCACCAGACTAAATGCGAGCCTTTCGGTTTTTGCAAACTTGCTTAATGCTGTTTCCGTCTCTCCTCGTATTTTTTTGAAGAAACCCCCTTCCCCTTCTTGAATACACCGAAAGGGCTATGATTATGGTACTTTTAAACAAATTCTTTTGTTCGCATAGGACCTGGTTTCGGTGGGCGCAAAGTAACAGTTGACTCTTTTTTCGAAGAAACCCCCTCCCCCTTCTTTGCGAATGCCGAAACAAGGCCGAATGAAGCCAAATTATTAATGAATTCAAATGGACGAGGCTTATTCTTTACAATAGTTTCTCATTCGGTTATTATATGACGAGGCGTATTACATTCGGTTGACCTTTCGAAGTTGGACTCTATTTGGCGGCCGATAATCCTTAGGTTTTGCTTTTGGGAATGTTGGTGCCGCAGCCTTTTCCCCGGATTCCCGACGACCATCTTTTTCGTTTGTTGTGGGCATCGGGCCACCTTTCGCGATCTCGGTAGATAAGGCTAGCGAGCCGGGCAGTTATCGCCAGCGGGCTTAGCTGTGTGTTGACTCGGTGTCTTGACGCGAAGGCCTGATATTGCCGCTCCGCACAAGCTGGAATATGAGGTCAGCCCTTCCAAATGAACCGGGATTTTCCGATTTCGATTCTTGCGCTGCTGAAATTCTGGGAGTCTCTCGGTTCTTGAAACCCGCCGGGGCGAGCTTGTGTAGTCGACGGCCCTTCGGCATGTTGCCGAATACGATCAACCCCAGTATTCGCACTTGGTAGAACTGTCCTTCGACTAGTTCTTTCCTAGCAGTAACTGGAGCAGAAAATGATTCGGCATGTTCATTTTCCGAATGCACCCGCTCTCTTCCCAAAACCTCTCAATCCTAATTGACCGAATCTCGTGCTCTAATCGAAAACGTGTCTGGCCGAAGCCAGGAACGCCTGCAACCCCCTCTCATTTCCTGTATGATGTCTAAATTCTAGAGCTCTACAATCTGGGGGGATGGGCTACCCTAGGCCTCATTTTATAGTCGCCAAAGTGTACCCATGTGTACTTTTTTTGGTGAATCTTATTGAAAGACTCCCGTCCTTGGTGTGGTAATGAAAGGAGGTAGGTAAAATTGTTAGGTGGGTGTTAAGTCCCTAGTTAATGCCTCAGCTGGCGTGTGTTGCGGTGATCGCACGCCTTCTAGATACAGAGACATTTGAATTTATTTCGGTTGTCTTTGCCAACTGAAGGAAGTTATTTAGGCTTTTTTTTTTTTTGAAAACGGAGGTACAGGATCTTTTTGCCTTGTCCCCGACCTTAAGGTTTTTCCACCTTAGGTTATGCCCCGGAAAGGACTCTTTTTGTTCCCACCGGGCTTTTGGCCGCCTCTCGCCTTGATGTTTTGGCATTTTAGCCGATGTTTGCTGGTTTTTTCCAACAATCTCTTTTCGTATGTTTTATTGCCGAATGTGCAAAACCTGATTCCATCATGTTTTGCTTTCGGTTGTTGCAATTGTGTGTCCACGCGTTATCATGGGGAAAGACTCACTTAAAAGTTGATAACGAGAAGATTACATAGGCTGCCTCATTAAAAAACCTCACACCCCCGAAAGGGTTTCCCCTGTGAGGAAAAAGAGCGCAAGCCCTGCAGTTTGAACTTAAATGTTGCAACCGAAATGAAAAAAGAAAATTACATCCCCCATTTTCAGGAGCGAATCAATCAGGCGTAGAATCTTCGCAGATTGTTTGCGTTCCACGTGTGAGTTAGCTCCTCACCGCCCTCGTGCTTCAGCCGAAATACTACCCTGGCTTGGCCACGCTTGAAACGATGAACGGTCCGCACCACTGCTGCGGTTGCATCTTGCCTTGCTTATCGGCATGCCGAATCGGGACAAGGTCCCCAGCGTAGATGTTCTTTCGGAGCACCTTTTGTCCCTCCAGTTCTTCGTTTCTTCATGATACTTCTCTAAGTTCTTGGTCGCCTCGCAATTTCTGAATTCCGAAGTGTCGCCTCCACATACCTTTGAATTTCGGTTACCTCGGACATTTCAAAGGCGAAAAAGAGCCGAATTTAAGCTCTTGGGAGTTACCGCCTCTTCTCCATACAACAACCGAAAGGGTGTGAATCCGGCTGCCCCGAGCGAGAGATGTTGTGACCCCATACTGTTGTGACCATTTCGGCTGGCCATTTTCCTTTTTTGGAGTCCCATAGGGACTTCGACATCGCCGAGAATATGAGCCCGTTTGCCTTTTCTACCGCTCCGTTGCTCTGGGGATGGTAGACCGAAGCAAAAGACGGTTTAATGCCCAGATCTTTGCAAAATTTCTGAATTCGGTGGAGTCGAATCGCTTGCCATTGTCTACAAGTGATGTATGATGGGACACCGAACCGGCAGAGACTATATCTTTGCCGGATGAAACCGATGAGTGTCTTTGGAAGTGATTCTCGCTAGAGGCCTTGCTTCGATCCACTTGGTGAAATATTCCAGCCGCCACCGCAATGAACCCGACATTGCCCGGAGCTGTGGGTAGCGGCCCTACGATGTCTACGCCCCATCGCTGTAGAGGCCATGTAGGGACTATCGGTTTGGTCGGGTTTGAAGGAGCGTTTTGCTTCTTGGCGAACATTTGACATCCTTTGCATGTTTTCACAAGCCGCTTAGCATCTTCGGCCGCCGAAGGCAAGAAAAAACCCAGCCTCATTGCTCTATGAGCAATCTCGTGCGGGCCTCTATGGGCTCCACAAATACCCTCGTGTATTTTGGTCAACAGCTTCTTTCCTTCTTCAGTGCTGATACATTTGAGCTTCGGTGCTACAATCCCATCCTTGTACAGTTCACCCCGAATTATGGAGTAGTGCTTCATTCTTGAGAGCATTCTCTGTTCTTCGTGCTTGTTTTCGGGCTCGTATGTGCCTGACAGAAACGCAAAAATTTGGCTTCTCCAGTCATGACTTGCTATCGCATGTATCATTTTCGGAGCTTCCTCCTCCTCCCTGATTGCTTTAACCGAAAGCATCTAAAAAAAACACGTCCGGTGGAGTTGGGATTCCCTGAGCGGCTGCTTTGGCCAACTCATCAGCCTCTCGGTTCTCGTTCCTTGGTATAAATTTTATGGAGAATCCGGCAAAGTGCTTCTCCATTGCCCTTACTGCTCGAAGGTACTTGAATAGAACTGGCTCTCGGGCCATGTATTCTTTCTCACAATGTCCGCTTACGACCTGAGAATCAGTGTATATCACACATCGCTTTACTCCCATACCTCTTAGCTTTCGCAGTGCCATCAACACAGCTTCGTATTCGGTTGTGTTGTTGGTTGATGCGAACTGTAGCCTTGCGGCATACCGAATGGAGGGTCCGACCGGAGGTGACAAATACGTCGAAATGCCAGTATCTAGATCGCACCAGGCTCCGTCGCAATGAGCTATCCACACTGGTTTTGAAAAAACCTTCGGCTCATTGTAAACCGAAGGAGTCCAATCGGCAATGAAGTCTGCTATGGCCTGTGACTTGATGGCGGATCTGTGTTCAAAATCAATGAAAAATTCGTTCAGTTCTGCCACCCATTTGCCAATTCTTCCTACTGCTTCGCTGTTTTTGAACAATGCATCCAGTGGTTGAGAAGATATCACCCGAATCTTATGAGCCTGAAAGTAGTGTTTCAACTTTCGGCTAGCCATTACGACCGTGTACGCAATTTTCTCGAGTTCGGAATAGTTCAACTTTGCCCTCGAAAGAGCTTCTGACACATAATATACAGGGAACTGCCTCAGCCTGTGATCTTGCTTCTTTTCCTCGACTAGGACTGCACTTACTGCTACCTGTGATGCTGCTAGATATAACAAGCAGGACCGCCTTCGGTGATGGTTTAGACATGGTGGTCAGATTGACCAGGTAATGTTTCAGTTCTTCGAAAGCTTTTTGTCGCTCGTCCCCACTGAATTTGCCACTCTCCCCGAGCACTCTGGAAGAAAAGGAGACCCTTTTTGGCTGACCTAGAAATGAATACAGAGAGTCGCGAGACGCTCGTTAACTCCTCGAACCTTCTTTTTCGCTATTCAATGGCTTCATTTTCGTGATAGCCATGATTTTGTCCGGATTTGCCTCAATCCTCTTGCCGAAACTAAACAGCCTAGCATTTTTCCTTTAGTGATGCCAAAGATACATTTTTCGGGTTCAATCAAGTCCGCTTCCCCTTAGGTTGGCGAAAAGTCTCCTTTAGGTAATCGATATGCGAATCCTTCTTGTTACTGATGACGACAATGTCGCCCACATAAGTTACCAAGTTTTTTCTTCCTTCTCGATCCCTCGAAGACTTCATTTGACATTACGGGAGAGAAAGTTGGGCCTGCGTTTTCGCAGCCCTTCCGTATAGCGTTTGAAGCAATAAGTGCCTCCCTGGTGTGATGAAACCGGTCTTCTCCTCATCCCCGGGTTCATATGTATCCGTGATAACCCGAGAAGCAATCTAGGAGACTCATTCTTTCGGAACCGGAAGCGATGTCTATCAATGTGTCTATTCTCGGCAAAGGATAAGGGTCTTTCGGGCATGCCTTGTTTAGGTCTGTGAAATCTACACACATTCGCCATCTCTTGACGTCCGGGTCGGGTTGACTTTTTCAAAGACCATTACGACGTTTGCCAGCCATTCCGGATATTGAACCGGTCTAATAACTCCGGCATCCGAAAAGCCTCTCGCACCTCCGCCGCGGCCGCGCTTTCTTTCTTCAGCTTTACCCGCCCAATCTTTGCTTCTTCGGCTTCGCAGTTTTTTCCACATTCAGATTATGCTGAGCCAGGTTTCGGCTTACCCCTTTTAGATCTTCTGCGGACCATGCGAAGACATCTTTGCTTTTGTTCAAGAACGACACCAGATCTGTTGCTTCCTGCTCGTCCAATTCGGCTCCGATTATGACCTTTCGGTCAGGATAAGCAGCAGATAATGTAATTTTTCTTGATGGCCTCAGCCGCAACAACTTTAGGCTCCCCGAATTCTTTTCGGTGTTTGGTTCAACTTCTAATTCTTCGTCATCCTCGTTTTCTTGGTGAGAGTTACCTCGTTAACCATACTTGTAGCCAGGGATTGGCTTCGCATCTATCTTTTGAGCCGCTTCCCGATCCCCCCAAATGGTGATGATACCGAACGGGAAGGCATTTTCATGCATAAATAGCTCGCTTGATGATGGCATCAAACTTGCTGATTACCCCTCTACCGAATATTGCCGTGTAAGGATAATCGATATTGACCACATCGAAGGTGATAATTTCGGTTCGAAGCAATCCTACTTCACCGAAAGTTACTGCTATGTCCTTCTTTCCGATGGCATCTATTCTTTTACCACCGAAACCGAACAACGCGTTTCCGGCGGGTTGCAAGGTTCTTCGGTCCATGCCCATGGTCTCGAATGCTTTGATGAACAGGATGTCCGCTGAGCTTCCATTGTCGATCAGGATGTTATGCAACGTGAACTCCGCCACATTTGCTGTTGCGACGAAGGCGTCTGTGTGAGGGTAATCTCTTACCCGAAAGTCGCTTTCATCGAACGTGACTGGCACTGTAGACCAGGCAGGCCTATTCAACGGCCACCTTGGTGTCACTGTGTGAACTCTTCTCACATAGTCCCTCCTGGCTCTCTTGCTTTCGTGCTCCAAGTTTGATCCACCTGTGATAGCATAGATGTGACCGTTTGACGGCGGAACCGAATTGACAGTCCTGTTTTCCTGGCTGCTTTCGGGTATAACCTGAGCGTGCGTCTGATGGTATTGCATGTTTGCCGGAGAAGAAACTGCTACCGACCGAGCCTGAATCTGAGGAGGGGGAGGAGGCAACACATGTTGCTCCGGATAATTCCAAGAATACTGGTTTTGCTGGAACGGCTGAGGGAACTGGCTTTGCTGCGACTGGAAAACCGAATTGCTGATTAGGGACGGATAACCAAAATGTGCATTCGGTTGGTTGCCCGTCGAATCCCTCGTGTTGTGAAACACATGTTTCTGCGACTGACTGCTCTGAGCACTTTCATCTTTTGACTTCTGCTCTTTCGCGAACTGCCCACATTTGCATTCTCGACTGAAATTTCCAGCGTCTTCTCCGCAAATAAAACAATATGGGACCTTCGGGCCCCCTCGGCCTCTTCCGCGCCCCTCTGCCTCCTCAAACCTCGCCCCCTCCGTTTGGCTGTGGTGGCCTCTGGTCATAAGTATTCGGTTCCCTGTTTGTTTCGGTTGACTGAGCTGTTTCTTCCTGCACGTTGTTTACGGGCGAAAGGTCTTTCCTCCTCTCTCGTGGTTGCTGGACACCGGATTCGGTGGATCGATGTTTCTTCATCTTTCCTTGCTGCTTTTCTCCTCTTAAGCCCCTCTTCGGACTTGGCAAATATCTTGATTTGCTCATACAGTTTCCTTGACCGTTTTCGGCTCTTCTCTGTCTAATGTTGACGCGCATTGACCGATGGCCATGCCCTCGATTGCTGCGGCGATGACGAATTCATCAGAGATGTTGGGCGTTTGAGCCCGAAGCTGAACTATCTTCTCCTAATACTGAGTAAGTGACTCGCCATCCTCTTGCTTTAACTTGAAGAAGTCCCTTGCGCACTTTCTTGTGGTCTTGAAGCCTTCAAAAGTGAGTAGTAGCTGCTCTTTAAGCTGCTTCCAACTTTCGATTGATAGTGGCCGAATGCCCACATACCACTCATGAGCTATGTCTTCGACCGCCATGATGAGTGATTTCGCAAGAGTTCCCGAATCTCCTCCGGCCGAATGCACTGCTGCCTCGAAACTGGCGATGAACCTTCTCGGGTCTGACTTTCCATCGAAAGATGGTAACCTGGGCTTGTAACCAACTGGCCATGGTTGCAACTGCAGCTCGGCCGAAAGAGGTGAGGTGTCATCGATTTCTTCGTCGCTAAGATCATAGTCGTCTTCCTGTGTTTCGACCGGAATGTGTGGCCTTCGGTCCCTGGCCTTGTTTCTCTTTCGGCCTGCTGCGACTTCGGCATTTTCTTCCATTGAAGCAATTTCTTTAGCGATCTTTTCTTTCTCGATCTCGACTAACCTAAGTTGCTCACGAGCCGAATTCTCCCTTTGCCTGGCCTCCTCTTGTTGAGCCAAAGCGTCTCTTCGAGCCCTCAACTCATTCAACTCTGCATGCTTGTCATTTAGTTGTTGAATGAGCCTATTACGTTCTGCCAAATCGCTGGTGATTCGGCCTTGCTCATCCGTCTGACTGCATCTGGATTTCCTCCGTGGGGTTCAAGGCCTTGTTCCGCAGATGTACCCGGACTGCGGACCCCGGGACCGGTTGCACCATCTTCGATTGCTTCATGATGTTGTCCCCGGGGCGTCTGTGTATTGGTGGGCGGGTCATGGTGAACGTCTGCGGCGACCAAGGCGCCGCGGTCCCTTTGCTCTCCCTTTGGGGCCATGGATTACCTGCGACAACCACGGTGGGCGCCAATCTTTGGAGTGGCCCCAAGCATGCCACCCCGAAAGTACAACCGAAGACACCAACCCGAAAGTACAGGACAAGCTTTGTATTAATCACCCCCCATTACAATTCCCGCCTGGGGGACTATTTATACAAGACCGTATCATCTTACATGACCTAAATGCCCCTCAACTACTCCGATGCCGACGGATATTCCTCGCCACGCGGGGCTTCCTGGTCTTTTCAGCCTTGTCGTCCAACCGCCCCTTGGGACCACTCGTGCCCCCCCTCCCTTTCGGTCCCCTTGCACCGGATGCCATTGGTCGGACAATACGCCGACGGCAGATTAATCCTGCAGACGAGATAAAAAGGACAAGACGACGAAAAGTAAAGTTCCGGGTCATCCGCACCGAACGCCTTTTCGCCCCAAGATGCCGGAAGCGCCAGCTCCGGGTCACTCTATGCCGAGGCGCGGCCTTTCGACCCCCTGGATGCCGAAAGCTCAATCTTCGGTGCCTCGGCTCTTGTGCGCCCCGCTGAAACGGTAGTCCAAAACCAGGTCCGCGGATTATCGACCGAAAGCCTCAGCTTCGGTCGCCGACCCGTCGGACACCTCCTCAGTAAACCCCGCCGAGAGCGGCCATTCGGTTTCTTTGGACCGGACCAGGGGGTGATGGCCTGGCGACGCTAGCCCCCAACAAGAACTATTCACAGGGCAGGTAGCAAAGCATCAAACACCTTATATTGTTCCAACTTCTTGTCTGTCTAGTAAGGCTAGGCAAGCTCAAGAAGATAACCTTTCCTCTTCCTGTTGAAACAAACCTCCAGGTGTAATCTGCTCTCTGCAGGCAGTTGGCTCACGAGTCATGATGTGTCTCTTTGTTGGTGCAGATCAGTCTTAAAAAGCTGATTAACACAATCTCCAGTATCTACAGAGTCTGAAACGAGCATAAAGATGCGTGAATTTAAGATTGCGATCGATGTAAACGCACGAGTTGTCAACGTTGGGTCTCACTCCGATAAATATGTTCGTTTAGAATTAATCCACTCTTAATGCATTATTTCCACCTGATGAGGTCACGTCTCTAGTCTCGTTTACTTGTCAACCACTGCATTCTTTTGTGACGAACGACATGCCACTTGCTATTAGTTTTTGTCCACCGTGGACGACTCTTCTTGGCTTCTTGCTGTCACTAACCCTCACGTCAGCAATCAGCACCTTCAGCAAATAGACGGCTTCAGCTTGTGCAGATTGCAACAAGACTGACAATTTAGCTTGGTCTCATACTGTATGTTGCCTGGTGGAGTGTATACATACATTGATGCAAAAGGCTAGAACACTATCCTCTACCTAAAAAGAGTCGTCTTTATATATAGCCTAATTACATCTGTGCAGAGCGAGAAAGGGGGATAATTATGGATGAATTATGTTTCTTTAACTAACGGGTCAACAAGCCATCAAATCTTCAGGATTTACCTGTACAATACAGACAAGTTCCTTTAGCTAACCTTCCAGAATATCGTTGAAAATCCAGGGTACAGTTGGTGACTGTCTGCGAATACAATTAGTGGCTGGTTCTGAAAACCAATACAGATCAGGCCAAAATAGAACAGTTTCAATTTGCGAAGGCTAGTATAAGGCTGACAGATAGATGGGCATATTTGGTAGTTTCTATAGTATAACAGTTCCAATGCATCATAGGACTGAATGGCTCCGTCAAAACGGCTGCTATCATGAACAGCTTAGCTGGTGAGCAGCCAGTCACCACTGCCACTGCGGATGGTAGTGATAGTAATTGTAATTGGGGTACCAGCAGCCGTACGGCAGCGGCACGACCTCATCAGGCTTCTTCTCCTCCGGCTTCTTCTCCTCGGGCTTCACCTCCTCCACCTTGACGATGTCGGCGTGGCCGATCTTCTTGCGCAGGCAGTTGACGAGGCAGACGGTGTCGATGCCGTCGCCCTCCACCTCCAGCTGGTCCTTGCCGTCGCCGGTGATCCCCATCTTGCTCACCCCTGTCCGCTTTGGCCGCCAGCACCATGGCCTTGGACCGGCACTTGTCGCTCGCCATGCTTAGCCTGATCACGATCTTTTGCTGCATGCAGCGACGATGGAGACACACACGAGAGATTGATGAGTCAGATCAGATGCATTCAGACGACGGCTGTTCTGAGACTGTAGTTAGTTACCTTCGTCATCGCGCTGCTGGCTGATTCAGACGACCACTGATGAAGAGTAGAGGCTGAACAGACGGACGGGATGGGCGTCGCGCCGGATGCCGATGGATCGATCGATGTTCTCGTCTGAACTCTGCCGAGGCAACCGGGGGCAGCTGCCTTGTGATGGGGCAACTGCGACTGGTGCGTCCGCGGCATTTATAGACGAGACGGGCGGGTGGCAAGGGCAACAGGTGACTAGGTGAGGGCCGACGATCCTTCGCCGGAACGATCTTTGAGTCCCAAGTAAGCAAGTACACGACAAGGACGACGACGACGACGACGACGACGACTGACTTTGGAGCGTTACTGAACGCGTACAGTAGTATTATGTTGCAGTCATCAGTCATCACCAACCGAGCTAGTCAGAGACGGGTCCCCGTTGGCCCGTTCGTTCCTCATCGAAAGGGACGGCGTCTTCCTGGGGAAAAAATAGTGCCAAGTATACAATGACTTGACGAGAACAGAGACAACGCAGTTTGTTTTGGTTGACGCGCTCGCCGGCCTCTTCTCTGCCCGGCCGGAGTTCTGCAGAGCTCCATCTCCAAAGCCGCGGCGGCGGCAACGCAGATTTTTCAAATGAAATACAGCTAGCGTTAGGTAGTGATGAGGCGGTTTTTTTACTCGTACATCAGGATGGGTAGTGTGCGAATGTGAACACGCAGAGTCAACGAGCAGTCTTGTTTCCTCTCTCAAAAAATACTCGTACTCCACAGTGGTCAGTGCTCTGTTACGTCCAAAACCACACACACATACACACACAAAAAAACGAGAGTGGGCAGACAGTGGTCAATGAGCCCGTCCATCACTCCTACGCGGTTCTCTTTGTCTTGCCATTTCAACCCCACCTTTCACTCCCAAGTACTGTACGCCAATACGTCCTCCCTTCTTTTTTTTGTCCCAAGGGGAACGGGTTTTCATTGAATTTCGAAACACAGTACATTCCCTTTTACAGAAGAACACTGGAAACAAAAAGAAACCGCAACAGGACACCAAGGACCTAGAGCAAAATCCTCTGGCTTCCAAACAAATCGCCAGTCTTCACGTCGCCGTGCGAAGACGCCCGAGACGCTGATCGCCGACCTCACCGGGCCGGAGTTGTCGAGGAAGCCAACGCATGGAAGACGCCGCAAATCCAACGACTCCGAACCACCAAGCCGCATCTATTTCGTTGAGCGTTGGCAGCTCCCCCCTCCCTCCGCCGGCGAGCAACAAGACCGCCACCGCTAACACGAAGGCCAGCAACCGCAGAAGCCCGCCCTGACAACCACGTAAAACCGTCGGTCGGACAAGGATCCTGCGCTCACCAAACAGAAGAGTGGGGAAGGAGAAAACGAGGCTCCTTTTCGCAACAACAGGGGAGTTCACATACCTCATGACGCAGGGGCGGAGCTAGGTAGTGAATTGTGGGTGCTCAGGCACCCACAAAAATCCGAAAAATCACTGTTAAAAATAGATTTTCACCGTGGTTTTGGATTGAATTTTAATATCTACAAGAGCAAGGCACCCCTCTAATTTGCTCTAGATTCGCCCCTATCATGGCGGACGCGACGGACTCGCACCAGCCACTTCCACCGCCGCACAAGAACTCTTCTTATTCGCCCCTATCATGGCGTAACGCGACGGAACCGCACCAGCCACTTCCACCGCCGCACAAGAACTCTTCTTATTCGCCCGTGAGGAGGACATTGCCATCACTCCAGAAAGCCCTAATTAACTCCACCATTGACATGGATAGCAAGCAAAACCTAGGCATAGATACTACCCTATACACATCCACTCGTCAATTCTCCGGCCCTTCTCCCTCTCCGCGCTGAATCGACGCCGGAGAAGGAAAGGGGCTGACTGAATCGCCGCCGAAAGGGTCGACGCCTCGGTGTTGCCCTTTTCCTCTACTCTCTATTGTGGTTCGGGATAAGGACGGGAGCCTTTCAATACGTCATCCCTTCAATTCAACAGGTCTTGAGCTGAATAGAGATTCAGAGAAGTGGCAACTGAAACCTTGCTGTAATGTGGGCTTGAGCTGATTTTGTTTTTTTGACTGAATTGAGCTGATTTTGTTACTGACCACCTGCAAGCAGAAATGAAACAAGGCAAGAGCTGCTCAATGATTAAATCAATTCTGAACTAAACTAGAGAGCTGGGAGCAACAAGACAAACTAAAGCGTACACGAAAATTCAGTCAGAGCGAGACAAGTATCGAACTGAACTAAAGCTTGATGCCACTCGGCTCTTACGGATTACCAGAAACTGACGTGTCTGAAACAGCACACGAAGCAAAGTTTCAGAAACAACATAGGAAGCAGGCTGAGCAGAGGGCTGCTCCAAAAATTCACGAAAAAATAAATCACATCAAGTTGGATGAGAGTTTCGAATTTAACCACAAGGCATCACCAACTCATAGTAAATCCAAATTAGCAAACAGGTCCCAAAAACATTGGAATTTCAGCACTAATTTCGGAAGTGTATGGACCCAGATTACCACCGCGCAAGTTTAGGGAGTCCTCATAAATTTTTCTCTTATTTTTTTTATATAAGTTTTGTCAAATTGAAATAATTTGACTTAGGTAAACTCAAAATCTCTTATATTACAGGACATGGAGTAGAAGTACGATGATATAGCATGTAGGCATATGTAGCACTCCTTCCACAAATGCAAGTATTTCTTGAGTCTGTAGTAAGTCAAACTGTCTTGACAAAGTTTATATATAAAAAAATACAATAATACTTAATAATTCAAATAAGCATCATGTTAGACTGCTAGAATCAACCAGGCTAGAGGGAGAGAGGGATGTAGAGAGACAAACCATCGGGCTTGGTGGAGGAGGTCATCATGGCGTCGGTGCCCGGTGACGGCGTCGTCCCGGCGATGAAGTCAGATGACGACGGTCCAGTGGAGGCGGCGTCCCGGCGGTGGCGAAGGCAGTGAAGCTTTCAGTCAATGTCAGTGCCGCCTCTAGATCAGATTAGGGTTGTAGGTGACCTCTTCTTTGGGCAGCGGCGAACCTCGTGCCTTGGCCCCCCGGCCCCTAACTTACCTTTATAGCGCTACACGACGGGGGCCACCAGTTATGTATATGGCTACCAACCCCACCCCCGCGCGAGTGAAGGTCCAACTCAGTCGTTGGACCGAGCTGATGGAGATCAGTCTAACACAGGAATCCCCCTGTTATATAAAAATACTATTTCATAGTTTACTTCTAGGATGTGTGATCAATGCTTTCGTTTATGAATTTGATCCAATTTAGAATATTTTAACTTAAAACAAATTCAGAAAGTACTTATATATCAAAAATTTCGTGATCACTGAACAAAGCAAACCAGAAGCATGTTTGTGCACACGCACACAGCACGATTCGCAGAGAAGCAAAAGTTCAGAACCAAAATCGTCACAAACATATATATGTCGGCATCACATGATGCGGCAGCCTTCTGCCTGTCGTTCCTCGCATAGAAACGTCGGCGGCGGCCCCGGTAAATCGGGCTCGCTGCCCGGAGCTTCTTGAGATCTTCTTCTTCCTTCTTTTTCTTCTTTCTTCTTCCCCCTCTTTCTTCTCTTCTTCCGCCGCCTTCTTCTTCTTGGCTTCTTCTTCCTTCTTCTTCTTATTCTCCTCCTCCTCCTTCTTCTTGTCCTTCACTTCCTCCACCACAACGATGTCGGGCGCGGCAGACCTTCTTGCGCAGGCGATTGATCAGGCAGGGGATGTCGATGCTTTCTCCTATCACCTCCAGCCGGTCCTTGGCGTCGCCGGTGATCGCCACCGAGTTCACTCCTGCACATACATCATGGAATTGTCCACGGATCCCACACATGACGATGATCAAGATAATAGCTAGATAGTGTGACGGATGTGTACCGAGAAATTTGGATGCCAGCTGCATGGCTTTAGACCGGCTCTTGTCGCTCTGTACGCCCAGCCTGATCACAGTCTTTTGCTGCAACAACAACAACAACGTGACGACGAGCCCAAGATAGCATCAGTGAGACTTCTAAAAATTGGCTGACTTCTCAACAAAGAGAGCATCATCGGTGAGAATTCTGAAAATTGTCTGATTGTCGACAAGAGAGAATTGTACATTGTTTTGTTGAACCATCTATATCTGGGAAGAACACATGCATGCATGGAGAATCAAAGTAAGAGCAACACAGAAGGCCTTCGCAACTACCTTGGACGACATCACGTCTCCTGCAGGCGATCGATTTACGTGCTGCCGGAGCCAGGATGACGCCGCTGCCTGCCGTGCAGTAAAATGCAGATACTCTATTGCATAAGGGAAGGTAACCGAGAAATCCTAATATAGTCCGTTGTTATGTAGGCTCGACTTTAGCAGGACTATATATGTTATAAGTGAGACACGAGTAAACGATGAAGTAAACAAAGATCGAACCACAGGGACACAAGATTTAACGTGGAAAACCCTGCGCCAGCCAGCAACACTTCACTATATCAAGAGTCGGGTTACAACGCCGTATGGCGGCTTACAAGAGAGAGAGAATAATTGTGTGTTGTTTCCAGGAGGATTGGTCCAATTATATATAGGGAGGGAAACTCCCTACCTCCACATCAACTAGCAATATGGTACTAATTGATGTCGCTCCGCCTTCATCTTTAAACGGGCCTTCAGTAGTTGGCAGCCCAATATGAATTTGGAACATATTCCAACAATATATTTATGTAGAAGTTCTGTTTATACGTATATCTATATATGCCTCTGTAGTAAAGAGATAAATAACAGCTAATTTTTTGGTATGGCATTTTTTGGTCGTTTTTCTAACCAACACGGACACTAAGCGAACAGACAACCGACCTTTTCATAGTTTAAGGCATGTTTATGGTCATCCCCGTGGCGATCGACCTCCTTCTTCCCTTTCCCCCAGAACAGCTGCTGCCATGGCCATGCATGGTCGGAGTTCCGGCGACCCCTGATCCGTGGCCGTGGTGACCTCCTCCTTCCCTTCCCCGGCCACTGCTGCCATGTCCATGGCCATGGTTGGAGCTCCGGTCGTTCGTTTCCTTTCATGCACGAATCTTGATGCTGTAATATTCTAGGGCCAAGATAGACATGGTGGCCACAAGGCCATGTGAAAATTTTGCGTTGTACTCACCACCTAATTGGCAATGGGCACAAACACAAGAGATGAAGCCCACCAGAGGTCATTGTCACCAAACTCTTTGCAAGAGCAAAGAGCAGCTTAATTTTACTTACTAGGATGATGACCACAACCTCGCCTTCAATCTCTCCATTGACGTAGCCAAGTCTATCCACCACACGCACATATACAACCAAGAGATATGTTGCACACTGCTATCGCCAATTCAACTACGGTCAGTCGTAAGCAAGAACAACTCAACCGTAAGGACCTGTCGTCCATGACAATCACTCATCTAGATAATGACAAGGACACATCTCAACCTTGCCATCTCAATATTTGAGTGAATGTTGCTAGTTGTCTCTAAACTTGCACGATGATCATCTAGGTCCCTAACTAACAGTTTTTATATATATATATTTGAGTCCCCGGACTTAGCTTGTACTATTGTGCCATCGAGGTCTCCAACTCTCAAATTTTGATAGTTGGATCCCCAAACTTGTATATGTTGGTGTCATCTGAACCTCCAGATTTGCGCAAAAATACATCGCTAGCGCTGACATGGAGTTCTAATTGCGTGTTGAATTGCGAGTAAAGGGATGTGATAGTTGTCAATGCTTTCGTTTATGAACTTGGTTCCATATATATTTAGAATATACTTTATCTTAAAACAAATTCAGAAATACTAATATCTAGTAGTGATCTCAATTTTATGATCACTGACCATTGGCAGAAGCCAAAAGCAATCCAGAACCACGTTTATGCAAAGCATGACAGCTAGGTTCATGGAGAAAGGCCCACCTACGTGTGGCAAAAGTTCAGCAACACAAACATATATTAGGCCCAACACGATGTGACAGCCTGCTGGCTGTTCCTCGCATACAAACGTCGTCGTCGACTCGTCGGCGGCGGCCCGCAGTAATAACCAATGGGTCTGCTGAGTCTCGTGCTCGATCTGGTTGCCGTTGGTTGGTTGATTCCGCCTCATCATGCTGACTTGGTCACGTACAGTTAGTTGCTGAAAAGGCAAGCACAATTCTCAGACGTGACTGACGAGTGACGACTTACATAGCCACGTGCTACTAATTGTTGAATTTTTTCCCTTTACATCACTATATAAGAATAAAGAACCGGTACAATGCAAATAAAGTGGATTATTCACTTCATAGTTTATAGTGACCGTGTCCATGTTCTAGTACATATTGAAAACTTGTTCTGTACCGTAACTGGACATACATTTTGAATATGGATTGTGAGTTTAGAACACGGTGCACAACTCACGGATCCTCTCCCTCACCGACCGGCTCGTGGATGTACAACTCACGGAGGACACCCCGGACCGGCTCGTGTGGCGTTGGTCCACTAGCGGCCAATTCTCCTCCTCCTCGGCCTACCGGGCTTTCTTCCACGGACGCACGGGACTCGCGGGTGCGACTGAGGTGTGGGGCGCCTCCGCACCGCCAAAGGTCAAGTTCTTCCTCTGGCTAGCGCTACATGGTCGGCCATGGACTGCGGACCGGCGACACCGGCATGGCCTACAGGCGTCGGCCACTTGTGTGCTTTGTGGACAGGACGACGAGACCATCGACCACCTACTCGCTTCCTGCGTCTACCCAGATCGGTCTGGCAGGCTTCGCTCCACAGGTTCGGCATCGGCCACCTCGGGCCTCGGGAGGACGATGGCTCCTTCATCGGCCGGGGTGGCTCGAGTCCGGTCTCTCGCGCCACATGACCTTCGTCGAGCCTTCGACTCCCTTGTCCCCTCCTCATCTCCGGATGCTTTGGAAGGAGAGGAATAGGCGCACCTTCGGCGGTGCCGCTGACCTTTCCATCTCGGCGATCCTGGGGCTCATCCACGACGAGGGGCACTCTTGGGTGGAGGCGGGCTTTCGGGGCCTTGCGCCTGTCCTCCCCGCCCTTGGCTCAGGATAGCCGGCGCCCGGTCTTCCACCTTTGTCGCAAAGTTTAGTTTCCCCCTACAGTTACAAAACTCTAAGCTCCACCGTCGTAGCCGGTGATTTGTGTTAGTGTGCCCGCCTTGCTTGCGCGCCCGTGCATCTCGCTAGGGCACTCGCAAGGTTGTAATAAGACATTCTGTTTTCTCTTAATGCAAAGACGAGCCAAAGTGCCCTCGTCAAAAAAAAAAAAAAAAAAAAAAAAAAAGTTTAGAACACAGTGCGTACCTTGCCACATAAACTAATATATCTTGTGTTTGCTGAGTCCATGCTGTGACTACGGATGAGAGAGAATGGATAGAGGAGTGGGTACCTTTTCTACTGTTAGATGGGACCCAAAATCAATGCATACACTATAGGTATCGAACCATGTTTGTGTTCGTTTGCGACTATTGTTTATGGTTCGCTCGAGTTGCCCTTATTGGTAAAGCTAGCTAGAACTTATGCTCAGAGAGTGGAGGGACATATGGATAGGGGGAGAGAGAGAGTAATGGACTTGCTCCACCAGTGTATTCTTATTGGTAAAACTATAGCTATGACTTATGCTCGGGAGAGTAGAGAGACATATGAATAGGTAGAAAGTGTGTGATGGACTTGCTCCACCCATGTACATTCAGCGGAATCATAATCTTGCCAGCCAAAACTCCATACCCAATCAGGTTGTGAGCAACTGACTCAGAACTGAAGGTCTAGGAGAAGGCTCTCCTGACCGCGCTGTCTGATGGGGCCTTCCCCGCCGCCGCCGCCGGCGGCCGCACTCCCCACCTCTCCTCCGCTCCGTTCCCTGTCCTCCCCTATCTCCCCTCCTCTCCAAGCTGCCCCCGGCACCAGTCATGCTCCCGCTGGCCCTTCCCGCTTGTCGTTGTTGTGGCTCGATTCCGAGCTAACGGTCGCGGCTCCGCACGGCCCATGGCCGGATCCGCTGCACAAGCCGCCGGAGAGGGTCGATCTGCGACATCCGGGGTGGGCTCGCCGGCGGCGCCCTCATTGGGCGGAGGACCTGCCGCCGCCGGGATTGGAGCACGCGAACCGCTGCGGGGAGCGAGGGGCGACGGCCAGATCTGCCCGTCCCCCCCGCCTGGATCCGTGACGAACCCTAAACCCTCTCTAGCGCGCGGGAGCGCGCGTTGGTGGGTGCCGCGGCTACCAAGGCCCCCTTGCCGCTCTCGATCCGCCCCGGGGCCGGGGTTCTGCGGCATGGCCGGCGGGGCGGCCACCGAATATAGCCCGACAACCTCGTCCACGGCGGCTCCGGCTCCGCCGCCCTTCTCGTGCCCATCCGCGAGGCATCTCCAAGCAGCGTGAGAAGATCCACTACCGGCTCGTCGGCAAGAAGGTTGTGGTGCCCAAGGTGGAGGTCGAAGAGGAGAGGATGGGGTCGCAGATCCAGTGGCGACTTCTCGTCTCCACCGACAAGACGACAGGGACCGTTGCTCACACATTCTAACAGTGAGCAACGACCTCTCTTCCGCCGGGGACAGTGCTTCTTCAATGGCGACCATTCGGCGTCGCGATGCACCCTGGCGACCCGGTATCACACAGAGTCGGCGACATATCTATCGCCAGATCTAATCCACATTCTGGTTTTGGATCAAGTGTGGGCCGGTTTGCTAGCTGCAGTGGGGATGTCTAGAAGGCGACATCACTTTGCCTTCTCGTCGGGCGCGCTGAGGTGGGGTGTCCATAGATCTCAATTCTTCGACGCTGTGGACACCGGTTGTTCTTTAGTACACATATCTTTATGTACTAAAGTTTATTTTTGTTCCTAGATTCTGTAATAAGTTTGGTTGTGTGGGGTCACGCAGAAGCTTTGGCTGTGTGCGTTACCGCAGAGGCCGGAATGTAATTCCGTTATCTAAAAAAAAATGTACATTCAGTGGGCCATGTTAGCATTCAGAGCAGATTTAGACCCGTTTGAAGCTAGATGATACCCGAAGAGTCAAACACAACTTTATTGAACCCATAAATATCATTTTAAAAGTAAAAAGACCTAGATGGAACCTCTACCAAGTTGAAGAACGGCCCATGAACTTTCCTCCTAAAACTTATAGTTAACACTCTTATTTCGTTTTAAAGTTTGTTTAGGGAAGAAACATGATACAAAGATTCCTAAACGTGGTAGGAAGGGAATGTGTGAGGCAAATAGGTCATGTAGTAGGGTTTGTCCATAAGATTTTCAAAAATTGTTATTTTTTCTGTTGTTCTTTTTCCTAAAAAATAATTCTGTTAATCGATATATAGAGATGTTAATAAAGATAGTCCATCACATCACGTCTATAAATGGTCCATTAATAGAGATTATTTGATAGAGACAGTTTAGTGATCAGAATCGGTCTCAAAAGAATCTTAGAATAATGCACCTTGACTTCAAACTTCAAAGTACTACTCCTCTGTTTCTTTGAAAATGTCATTTGAGAAACGCCCTCGCTCCCCCCTCACAAATACACAACACTTTTAAAGGGACGGAGGGAGTAGTGCAAAGAGGGTGCCATACATGCCTTCTACATCATCGGGTGTGTATGTAATAAACAAATATTATGCGAATTGGGGCCGTCCTTCCCCGCACGCTCTGCAATAGTCTAAGCATGTGCATGGGGTCTCAGGAAGAAAGAGTTGCTGCGGGGTCTCAGGAAGAAAGAGTTGCTGCGGTTTTCTAGAACTACTAGAAGAAACCTGCTCGTTGGTTGTTGGCCACTTGACGTAGACAAACGTCGCTTCCTGAGAGTTGCTGCGGTTTTCCTAGTACGTAGCTTTAGTTCACATGATGTGGCAGCCTGCTGGCTGTTCCTCATATACATACGTCGGTGGCGGCGGCGGCGGCAGTCCGGGGTAGTAACCCGGCGGCGGCGGCGGGGGGCACGCCCCCCAGAGCTTCTTGAACTCTTCTTCCGCCTTCTTCCTCGCTTCTTCCGCCTTCTTCTTATCTTCCTCCGCCTTCTTCTTCTTGGCTTCCTCTTCCTTCTTCTTCTTCTCCTCCTCCTCCTTCTTCTTGTCCTTCACTTCCTCCACCACAACGATGTCGGCGCTGCACACCTTCTTGCGCAGGCAGTTGACGAGGACGACCGTGTCGACGCCTTCTCCTACCACCTCCAGCCGGTCCTTGCCTTCGCCGGTGATCGCCACCGAGTTCACTCCTGCACATGGTAAGTACTCAGTATCTTCAAGCGTTTATTCACGGACATGTGGACGGATCCCGCACACCGGGCGCACACGAAGTTCAATCAAGATAGTTGCTAGTTAGTGTGATGGATATGTACCGGCAGATTTGGATGCCAGCTGCATGGCTTTTTAGACCGGTTCTTGGCGTTCGGGGCGCCCAACTTGATCACAGCCTTTTGCTGCAACAACAACGACGAGCCCAAATTAGCATCAGTTTCTTTTCATTTGGCAGAACAATCGTCAAATATTTTTTAGGCAAAGATTTGGTCAGATCTAAAATTGTTTGACCCCTTAAAACGTAAAAGTGAGAGCAAATTGTCAGTAGAGAGCAGAATGAAGGCCTTTGGCTACTACTTACCTTGGACATCGCGTCGCCCGCAGCCGATCGATCGACGACGATGGGAAAGAAGAAAGAGGAAAAAAAAACTGTGCACGGTGGCTACGCTAGCTGATCGATCTGCTATATTGCGCTACTGGTACGTGCAACTACCACAGAGACCAAGAGCAGCCAAGTAGGAGTACTGAAAGCCGCCAAGTAGGAGTACTGAAAGCCTTGTTTGTGAATGAGCAAAGCTACGCTCTCGGGGATCGTTCATTTATACACACGCCGATCGGGCAAAATGCCAAAATATGGTCACGGAGAGTCGGTGACACGGAGACGATGACGCCTGCCGAACTGCGAATTAAGGCGGCTAATCAACAACAAAAGAGGTAGCCGTAGAATGTAAGAAGGTTCGTGGTAGCTGACGATTTCAATTTCCTACTGAACCATGGTGTTTGGTCAATTGGCCTGTTGCTAGACACAAAGTTGAATGCGGCAATTGTCAAAAATGAAGAGGTTGTCAAAAACACAAAATAGTTGAACGCGGCTGTTGCTTTTCTCCGAGCGCACGAGCGCTACGACGACCACGGATCGAGTAGATCTTTTTCCTTCCACGTCGTTGGACTAGTGCAACTACAGGCCAACGACTGACTTAGATGAACTGACAGCCGCGCCCTTCAACATCAAGCACGCGCGATCAGGATAAACGGACAAAGAATTTTACGATATATATTTTCCACATAATAATAAATAATAATGTAGTGAGTTTATCACCAAGCCGAAGGTACCTAGAACCAGCTGGAATTCGCTTCGACGTATCAAAACGTCTTACGTCTCATAGGCACTGTGCCAGCAGAGTCTCTGAAAGCAGACTGCAGACGGACCTCAACTTCATCACAGACGGAGATTACTTGTTGGTAGTAGTCAGTAGAGACGATTAAGTCATTCTCATATGATCTCAAAAATCCATATCTGTTAGTGATGACAATCGGTCTCATCTTAGAATGTAATAAAATATTGTGCGAATTGGGGCCCTCCTTCCCTGCACGCTCTGCAAATATAGTATAACGGAGGCTCAGGAAGAAAGAGTTGCTGCGTTTTTCTACAACTAGACTGGAAGAAACCGGCCAGCTCGTAACGGTTGTTGGCCACTTGGCCGACACGCGGAGAGCGAAGACGAGCCGAGCTGCCCGGCGGCCGCGTCAGCTCAGCTGGTCTCCGGTCAGTACAGTCAGTCTCCTGTGCTGGGCAGAGATTTGTCCGGGTCGTCGCCAAAGTCGCCGCACGCCGCGCCACGCCACTCGCCCCATACGTCGCGCCCGGAACCTGGCCCGTCGGATTGCGATGTCACGTGCTAGCCGTGCCGTGAATCGTCCGGTTCTGTGTGTTAGCAATAGAAAACACGGCACCGAAGGAAATTGAAAAGGGTAAGAACAGAGTAGTTAGGCGATGAATGATTCGATTCAGAGTTCAGAGAAAATAGTTCAGGGCCTCTCCCGTCGTCCTCTCTGATGCTGGATCCTTGCCAGGGATGCTGACAACGTGTCCCGATGAGTCGGTTTTACTTTTACAAGTAGAGAGGACAGAGAAGTTAAGCAAAATCTTACATCGGTTCATATATACAATACAGTACAAAATAAGGCCCAAAAAACCTGCTTCCATAAAAGCTATTAGTGATTTAGAGATTTGACATCGCTGGTGCTATATAGTATAAACAAAACCAGACAGTCAAATGGAACAATTATTGTCAAGGCAACAGATAAGGCATACTCTTCCGTATCTTAGCATCAAAGCATCACTACTGTTGCTCATTTGCGATAGTTTTCAAACAGACAGAGTTTCAAGTGTAAGGAAACTATGACATCCTTTCATTATCTATACAATCTTCTCTACTTGTGAAGACTATGTCCTATGATCAAATGGGTGCTTCATCCATCAGCCGAAGTAGCAAAAGAACTTTGATGTTGGCACCTCAAAGTAGACGACAGCAAACTATGGAGACTGCTTAACTCATCTTCAGGCCGATTATCTATCTTCTCTGGAAATTTAAAACCTTGATAGAAGTCGCGTAGATGGCAAAGAAGAAAAGGGAGAAGCCAATGAGCACTGCAACTGTGACACCAGTCATCCCCTGTTGAAATCCCAGTGTTTCCTCGAGGTACTCCTGCACCGTCCCATCAAAACCAGGGCCAACTATCCTGGTTTGAACATCACCCAATTGTGATGTAATGATGCCTCGCAGGGTCCAGGCCACTGGACAGATGTAATAGAACCAGATCCACCAGCCAGGGATCCTCTGCATGATGAGTGACAAGTAAAACGTTTAGAAACAGATAAACATCAATACTGTAAGAACAACTGGAAGCATAACAATGTAATACTGTTTCTTTAAGCAATTCAGTAACTTACGGATTGGGGGATGAGGAACCCAGAGAGAAGATTCCACAAGGAGTAAAATGCAGATGATACTACTGCTGCAACGTCTTGTGCTGGGGTCAAGCCTACCGCCACCATCCCGTAGAACGTGAAGTAGGTGAAAGTAAGGAATAGGAAAACAATATACAAAAGCAATTTTCCTGTCGTAAAAGGTGAGTTATTAGAATAAAGAAAACACACAAGAAGCAACATCATGTGTAGAAAGCATGAGGTCCATTAATGAAGAATGACTTACCTATGTTCCTCTCATAGTTGATCATGAAGTACGTGATGAGGCCAAATATCAATGCCTGAGCTGCAATGTAAGGAATCTCTACAAGACCCTATTAATTTTAAGAAATATTAGAAACTGGGATCTCTAGCTAGGAAAAAAAAAGACAGAAAAGATTGCTGTGAGGCTAACCTGTGCTGCAGCATATGGGAACGATGAATACATTCTAGCAGCGCGTTCCCGGTAGTAGACAGTCCTCTCAGTTGATACCACAGGCTGCACGGATGAGGCATTATTCACACCAAGAAACAGGCATGCCGCGTAAAGAGATCCCATGACAAGCATCAAATCTTCTGTTGTGTCTCTGCATAATTACACTGGTATTAGCCTATGACCATGCTCTAAGTTAAATGTGTAAATTATCCAAGCGTACATTTCAAGCAGGGAATAAATATTTTTATCCCATAGTCATTAAACCAAGTCCGAAGTCAAATTATTTATGAGCATAAAGACAAGTGTGGATATTAAATACAGGATACTGGAGTTCAGAATATTACCTTTTCATCCCCACATTCCAAAATATTGATCCAAATATGATAGCTGCAATTGCCGTGAAAAATAACCGCACAGCATTGTACTCCGGACTTCTCCAGTAAACAAGACTTTGCTTACGCAAGCAAGCTTTGAACTGAGTACAAAAGTTCTGTGAAAACTCTGATGAGAATTTCAAAGGTTCCGTGCCAGTAGCTGGAATACTTGATTCTTTAATTAAGTTTTCCACTTCCCTAAATTATTGTGGACACATTTGTTAAAAAAAATACCTCAAAATTTGCATAAATTTGGTGTCCATGCAAAAGAAATTGAAACAAAATTACTTAGGCCAACAAAACCACGATATTAGCACTTCTCTGTGTTCAATAGAAATCACCTGAAATGATCAGAGTTTTTGTACACCACAGCAAAATCTAAACCAAGAATCTCTTCACACGCTTGTGTGGTGACTTCAAGCATCCAGGTTGCTGGATTGTAGCCTTCAGAGATATGATTAACACCAGGAATGGACTGTGTTGAGAATATAGTTGTTAAGAATAGAGTGTTGGTGTAAGCAAGTTTAGGTATCAAGAATTTTTAGACCGCATATTTCATCACTTCATAGCTATAATTCAGTTGTTAAAATCTTTTATAAAGCATAGAGATAAAAAGAGTAACCTGAAAGTAATCAATCATATCAATTGAATTGACACCCAGAGAACCACCATATATAACGCGACCTCCACGCTTCAGGAGAAGGAGCTGAAATTAGGAGAATAGTAAACAAAGGGAATAAAATGATGGGCAAATAATACAAATAAAAAACAAAAAAAAAGCATACCAACCTCATCAAAAGCTTCAAAAATGTCAATGCTGGGCTGGTGTATAGTGCAAACAACAGTTCTTCCGGTATCAACAGTATTTCTAATAGTCCGCATTACAATGGCAGCTGCTCGAGCATCCAAACCAGAAGTAGGTTCATCCAAAAAAATAATTGAAGGATTTGCAACTAGTTCAACAGCTATTGTAAGGCGCTTCCTTTGCTCTGTTGACAATCCAGTAGAACCCTGCTTCCCTACTAATGCATGTCTAAGTTGATCAAGCTCTACCAAAGCCATAACTTCTTCAACAAATTCCTGCAAAACAGTTTAAAGTATGCATAATCTCGAATAACTAATTGCACCCTAGATTAAAAAGAGTTAGTACAGGTCATACATGTCTTGTTTTTGTATTTATATCTTTTGGCAGTCGTAAGATTGATGAAAACCATAAGGACTCTTCAACTGTTACTTGTGGCGAGTGTATATCATTTTGCTCAACATAACCAGCTATCCTGGCAAAGGTTCTTTGTTCTTTCTTATGGCCAGAAATCTTGATATCACCTTCAATATATCCGCCTGTTTTTCTACCAGCTAAAACGTCAAGAAGGGTCGTCTTTCCAGCACCACTTGAGCCAACCAGTGCTGTTAAGACACGTGGCCTAAATACTCCGCTTACTTCACATAGCAACTGTAGTCTTTTCTCACGCACACCTCTTGTTTTCATTTCCTATATGCATGCAGAAACCATTTTATTAGCTGGTGATCAATCAAATATAAAGATATAAATAAAAAGGTTTTAGAAGAACAACCTTTGGCATATCAACAAAATAGTTAATGTTGTGAAACGTCATTGTTAGAGGTTGAAATGGTAGTATCATTCCCTTGTTGAGTTCAGCTTCAGTCTGCCCTTTGACTTCATAATTTCTGCCATTATTTTCTGCGATTCAAGAATAATACAACTCTTTAATCAAGTACAATACTTTATCCTCACGTTAGGACGAAAATTTTAGCTTGGCAAAAAATGCACACTGTAATTATTTAGATAATAGAAACATAACTGTTAGAATTTATTTACTCTTAAATAACTACCTTCCACCACTCAAAGATATAAGGTGTGTTCTATTTTGACCTGACTGTCAAAGTTAATCTTCGGCCCTTATTTCTCATGTAATATATGAATTTATATAGGTACATGTATTTGGGTTGGTGTGGTGTGTGTTGTAAGGGGTTCCTTTCCCTTTTTTTCTTCTTAATATAATGAAGCGTAGTTATCCTGCGTTTAGAGAAAAAATAAATATATAGGTACAAAACCCATATTGCGTATGAGACCTTTGAAATATCAATCAGTTAAACAGTTATAATGTGCCAAATGTTCTTGATTTTATTTAATAGCTACTAATATACGCACACTCACACACAATGTTGGACTTGTATAAATTAAAATAGTCCTTATATGTTTTAATGCGAGAGTAATATTGAACTTCATATGCTTGGGCATGATTGTTAAGAAACTATAAAACACCTGCAAATGCATGTCCATCAGATACACTATCAGTCACTGCATCCTTTGTTTCTTCAGAATTGGATGGAATAATTGCTTGGGCCTTCCGTAGAGCTTCAAAAACAATTACAATTTAGTTTTGAGAAATAAAAAAAAAAAAAGAAGCTTACTGAAGATAGATTTAAAATTATAACTGCATTTTCACACTTACGGTTAAGGAATGCCAAAGCAAGAGTAAACAAAGCATTGAACAAGATAGCATAAGCCAATAAAGCACAAACTCCAATCCAGTACCAGTAATCTTGTGTAGGGAGATCGTGTGAAGTAAGAACATTGGATCCAACAGGATTGTTGCCAACACCAAATACCTATAATCATACATGTCAAAATAGAATATATGTAACAATGATAAAAAATGTTAAATGATTCTTCTAGTAAAATAGAATGATGCGATAGATATGCAAGCCGTTAAACCAAATTATATTTGAAACCCGCAAATAACAAATTTGAATTACATGTAGTTTCAATCATTCAGTCCCAAAACAAAGGGCAAGTTCAATGGAATGGCTATCTAAATCATATATATGAAATTTTTGGAAAGAACAAAGCCATAGTGTTTCTAAAGAAAGGAGTGTTTAGTTCAATTCTGACAGCTTCCCAACCGCACAATTACTTCTGTGTTGTATTGCGAGGCTTTGTGAGGTATTTTGTGCTTTGTCACAGTGTGTGGTGAGTGCTGTTGAGACAGCGGGTGCTGCTAATGTTCTTTCTTGTAAATAAAACCCTATCTCAATCCTCACTACGAAAAAAAAATCCAAGGATTTGATTTTGTTATTTTAACCCTTCTTAGAAACACTTCAAATCAAAAGGTAAAAATAGAGTAAGAAAAGGTGATTCCTACTGGTAAACAAAGATAGTGAGAAATAACAATTCCTCGCTAGTATACGGACCTTTGACCATCTGGATGCCGAGAATTCGTTAACTGAAATAGCACGTTGTCCATACATCAAGGGGGAGAGCCAATAAGCCCTTTGCCACCATGGCTTTATAGCATCTATTATGAACAAAGTCAGAATATGTTGCACCAAAAGTAAGAATCATTCTTATCTAGATCATTAGAGAGAGAAAACAGCTAACTCTTCCGAGATGTCTAGCACAATTCAGTATATCTGACAGGAAATAAATATACAAGCACTCACCTTTAGGGATAAGGAACCCTCCTAAAAGAAAAATTGCCAGTAAGGCAGCTGATCCAAAAGTATTAGCAATAGTCATGTCTCGTGCTATAGCCCCCATCATCCAGGAAAAGGCCCCGAGCCATTTGATGGACAGAGAACAGCAACAGCATAAAGCGAAAGAACCTGCAAATAGTTTGCATTATTCTGACATGTCCAAGTACAACATCAATGACTCTATCTCTAGATGGGCTAATAAGGTAGTTGTTGGTACCTATCAGCAGTTGGTGCAAAGCCTACTGTGTAGTAAACAGCACATGACCACACTACAGCCTCAATAAGAGAATATGGAATTCTTAATATCCAGTTGGGGATTGAGAAAGCCCATGCAGGATGAAATAAATTGTCTCTCTGCTTATAAAACACTTTGGAAGCCGTGTAATAGTAATGGGCAATTTGTAAAACCATTGAACAGCATATGTATAAGCCCATAGAACAGACAAGAGAGATAAAGATTGCCATTCTGCTCATCAACAGGGTGCAATCTTGTGCGAAGAAAGATTGTGCAAGTGATTAACCCGACAAAAGCAACCTGCACAAAATTATGCAACTCAATTTTCAAATGCATGTGAGGAAACTCTTTAATAATTATAGAATGGAGTATACAAAGAAAGTATTAGATGGTAATTGAACAAAGGTAAATCCCTATATTATTGTGTTTTCAAAATTTATAGATGCATATAGAATTATGGCAACAATTTGGAACAAAATAGTATTAGAATTTAAATACAATGTGCACATAACATTCTTGTAGTTATGCCTATAAAGAATTAACTCCTCCTAAAACCATATTAGATTGACCATGGATGCAAACTAGGGCACATTTTCTTCCACA
The DNA here is from genome assembly GCA_015847255.1 of Hyparrhenia diplandra. NCBI lineage: Eukaryota > Viridiplantae > Streptophyta > Magnoliopsida > Poales > Poaceae > Hyparrhenia > Hyparrhenia diplandra. The sequence goes on from JADLZK010010089.1 coordinate 124,312, forward strand.
GCTGAAGATGAACAGAGAGATGTAGTCTTGGACTTAAATAATATTTAAAATGCTATAAGATAAGGTCAGAAAACCTGTGCATAAACCTTATTTCAGAATATATAAAAAAAAAAAAAAAAAACAACAGTAGAAACGAATATTTTTTTGTTGAGCTTTCAATAATTTTCAGTTATACTCACACCATCACAGCAGCTATCATTTATGCATTGATTCTATAAAAAAAAAAAGGTGCTCATATGTAACCTTCATCCATATACTACCATGAAAAATAAAGAGATGGATCATATAACCATGTGATGCCTTGATATTGGGAGACTTGGATCAAAAAGGATATTTTACACCCTTAGGGCATGTTTTTTCATAGAGCAATACATTGTTATTTAACTGACAATACAAAGTTAAATAAACTTTAAACACACAGATACTAGGCTCATGTAAACTACAAGTTCATTTCAAATAAATTATCACAGCTGAAGTAAAGAGAAACATAAAGCGCATTTGGCATGTCCTGAAAATGTAGAGGAAACGGTTGCGACTTATCAAAACAAGCTCCCTGTAAAAGCATGCTCTAACAAGGCTAAGTTTTGATACTGGAAACTTTGATCTGGCAAGCACCTTAGGAGATTTTGTGCCATCATAAGAGTTGCTTAGAATAGAATCCAGAGATCTGCCGTAGTCAGATTCTTTAAATGCAGAAGCCATTGTCGGTGCAGAAATAAAAGAATAAGGTTTTGACTTGTGAGACCAGTACTGAGCTTGGTCTTTCCTTGATGTCACCTGATATAACAAAGTTACTTAAGTAGATTCTAGCATGCTAAAAATTTATGTTGAAATTAGCAGTCACCATACAATACCTCTTGGAGAAAATCCGCAATTCCCTTACGAGGCGGCAGTGAAAATCCTAGCGAGTTGAAATAGTCCACAACATGCACAGTGGGGCCTTGATAAATAATTTGTCCTTCTGAGAGAAGAATTAGATCATCAAAAAGATCAAATGTCTCTGGTGCAGGTTGAAGAAGTGATATCAGCACAGTAGCCTCCATCTCATGAACAAAGTTCCTCATGCATGTAACTATTTGATAAGTCGTTGAGCTGTCGAGACCAGTAGATATTTCATCCATGAGAAGGGCTTTTCTTGGTCCAACGATCATTTCACCTGCAAAAGTACATGATTTGTAAAGATCTGACACAAAGAATATCAAATTGTATTTTGATCAGTTTCTTACAGAAGCCATTAAAGTTGGAGACTTATCACTTAGTTATGGGTATTTGTAATATGACTCTTCTCACCTTATGTGGTGTTTTAGTGGGAGGGATGGAATAGGTTGGGGCTAGCAAATAAGCCTAAGATCATGGCAATTGGGTTAACTTACCTTGAAAGGACAAAAGAGTGTGTCGGATGCAATGGAAACGTGGATTGCCCATGCATAAAGGAGCATGGCAACAAGTGTATTTTGAGATTAATTAACAGGTTGATGTAGTACCTTAAAGTTCAGAATATCTTTTTTTTTTTTGTTCAAAGCATTCCCTAGATTGTTTGGTCAGGAAGGCAAGATCTATTTATAGGCTTCAGTGAATCACTGGTTTAATAATAACAACAACAAATAAAAGTAATATCTCCAGAGCCTCTTCTCTTCAACTCCATCTCTAATCTACAAACCCATGAAAAGCATGAACAAGGGTCATCGCAAAACCACTAGGAACTGCTCTATTTGGGTTGTGGAATTGTAAGACAATATTAAATTTGCAATCCTACAAACCTGTTGTGACTCGTTTCTTCTGCCCACCAGAGACACCTCTTTCCATATCAGTACCAACAGCGGTATCAGCACATAGATCCAGTCCAAGCACTCTAAGGACATAGTCTGTAACAAGATTGTGTTTCTGTCCTCCAACTGATGCTGTCTGATCGTACAGAACAAAACATTATGTAGATAAAAAAATGAAATATGAGTAGTTTATATATGAATTAGATCAGAACCTTCATAAAGGCATCTATTTCTGGATTTGGTCTTATTCCTCTCTTCCCTTCAAGATCGCATAGCTCCTTCAAGCACACTACACAATCAATAATGTGTGTAAGACAGATACTTTTTGAACTGACATTCTAAGCCATTACATGATAACAAAATGGAGCAGTTTAAAGAAATTGTTTATGGTGCTTCTATTAGAAGCATTGATATAGTACTGATATGGATCGATACATACTGCCGTAAAAGACCTCAAAATAAAAGCTGAGAGCTTCAAACTTGATGAACATGAAATGGTCTTAAACTTTAACAAAAGTATATAGTACTAGATTCTGCAATCTTAAGGGCATTATTTCACCATAAGTGATACTTGGGATAAGGAAAGGTAAAAATATCTGCATTTACATTGTTAGATTAGAAACTTGATGTAAGATGCATGAACCTCACCAAATCTGCAATTCACCGTGTCATGAAATAAAACGAAAAACTGAATTATCTTTGTTGGCTACCTCTTAGTTTCATTTAATTACTGCAAAAAGGTTAATTCTATCAAACAAGCTAGTTTATGCTTTGAGACACTCGTGCATAATAAGCTAGCCGCAGCCAATTGTTTTATCTTACTTAAGTAAAATGCATGGATATAATAATAGAAGTGACAAAATCATTCAGATGTGAATCAGTAATAAATTAAGTGCCTTGAAAAGTCTAGATGGAAGTTTATTCATACCCTTGGCTATAATTGTGTCCTTGGGTAATCACAACAGAACTAAATAAAGTATTTGCAAAGCACAAGAAAGGAGCCTTACCTTGCCAGTTTTTTCGCTTGCACCCTGGCATTTTGCAGCAAAATCTAACGTTTCCCTCACTGTCAATTCTCCAATATGGTTGTCTGTCTGACTGATGTAAGCAGAAGTTCTTTGTACACAAAATTCAGTAAGTGAGGTTCCATTGTAGGTCACTTCTCCACTTTTCTGTGAGAATATGAGAAGGAAAATTAAATGGCAAGAACAATACAGAACGTAATAATGGGATAGATTAGGCAACTGGTTTGATTGTGTGAGAATAAAAAAACCTCCCCAGTCCCCCAGAAAACAATTCACAGGGAGAAGATGTCAAGGTCACCTTTAGCTGAGGATCCAGTTTACCAAAGCAATGGCCAACAAGAGCGTTGATTTCCCAGATGCCGGTGGCCCCAGCAACAATGTCATTCTTTCACCACACAAAGCAAAACAAGAAAAATAATATCAGCACTTATATATTACAAACTTCATAAATGAGTGTGTGCAATCCTTGACACTAAAGAATTGTTAAATAAATTATTGTCTCAAAAAAAAACCGAGCTACAAGTTTCTCTTGTAGTAATACATTAAGGTTATTATTGCAACAAAAAAAAATATTGGCATCAAAGGTGGAGAAGTAACCACATGATCAAAATAGTTGCATTAAACACCAGTATTAATTTGGCAGATGGGGGCTCATGCTTTTTTTATATATATTTGTATAGATATAGATAAGATAGAGCAGGAATACAAAGGTGATATATGACATATATATCAACTACCCCTAAGTGAGATACGTTTTCTTTGCAAGTGAGATACATTTCTAGTACATTGTTCCAGAGGAAATAATTAAGTATCAGCACACAACTACACAATAGGCATGCAAATACATTATTACCTTTATTTAGTTTTGTGCCTACATATACGAATATAAATTTAAGTTGTGAGCGTGAGAGATGTGTTTGCATTCACATAGAGCCGTGCATGCAGTAAGAAGTATTGTTTCTCACCTCCCAGGTTTTAGAACTCCACTAACATCATCCAGAATAGTGAGTTTGGTCTTCTTAGGATGTAAAAAAAGATGGCAACAAATTAGAAGCCTCTGCACGAAGATAGAAGGTACACATATATTAGCAAGGGGTCACAGGTGTAATAAGGTTAAAAAAGTGGTACATAATTGTCATGTAAATGTTACAAGCTAGCTAGAGCAGCATATATATTTTACCAGCAGCGTACCGAATTGTCTATGCCTTCCTGCAACTGGAATTGCATGCCTCATCAAGTACGTTTGATCAACCCATCGTCAATCAACTAACTAACTAATAACTAGGGGTATGTCAAAATGATTAGTTGCATCTGGCAGCCGTAACTGCACGTGACAAGATTTAAGAACCCATAGCGTTCAAAAGGAAACTGGCAACAACGCATCATAAGGCTCTGTTGCTGAGGATGCTAAAAAGTCCTGACGTGCACAGTTCAATCACATGCTAACATGAAGCAGCAGTGGCTATCCGAGCAAGCAGATGATGAGATTGCCCTACCCAACACGTAATCTAAACCGCGAAAAACCAACCTCGGCAATGTCATGGACGTAGTTGAGGAGCGTTGGCAACGCCCGGCGGCCGTAGTGGACCTCCGTGGACACCGTCAGGTTGCGGAACCTCACCTCCACCCGTGGCACGTCCAATCCCGCCCTTCACGAGATAACCAAATGCAGACAGTTGGAATCGGCATTTAGTAGAGCACGTAGTAAGCGAATCATATAAAAATCGATCAATCGGTTTATATATAGTATAGATGATTAAGAATCAGGTGCAAATCGAATCAGGGAATTGAATGAATGAATGAATGAAGGGCGAGATCATCAGCTGCATTACGTACGCGTCAAAGCGAGCCCTGATGCCGTGGAGGAGTTTGGCGTTATCGGAGTCGGCGGTGGCCAGCGCCCTCTGGAGCACGCGCTGGACGCCACGCCGGTCGAGCCTCCGCACGTCCACGACCTCGCCGCCCTTCATCTTCTCCGCACCACTGCACCCTCCGCCTTCGCCGCCGCCGCCGCCGCCGGCAGCGGCGGTGATGCCACTGCCTGCAGGATCGGGCACGACGATGGCGAGGTTGCGCCGCTGAGGGAGGCGACGCGCTCGATGGTCGCCCACAGCTGATCGGCCGCGGCCGCGTCGCCGTCGTCCTCCCCATTGTTGACGTCCACCGCCACGTGGGGTTGGACGGCGCCGCTCGCCATCGCCTCTGCCCCGCCGCCGCGATCTGATCTGGAAGTACACTGACTCTCTACGACACGAGTATATATGTAGGCGTCTATTGGTTGCTGGACTGGGACTAATAAAAAAGACGAGGAAATCAAAAAAGGCACACGGTTCTAGTCGAGAGTATATGAGATGAGAGTTGGAGGCGGCAATGGGGGGATCGGATCGATCGGGGTCGGGGGCGGGGCGGGCGCGTGTGTTCGGGACGTGAAAGATGTGGACGACGACGCAGGAGCACGGTGACGCGGGTCGGGAGAAAGTAACCAATTCCACGAGGCCACAGCTAACACTCCTCCCAAAGTGTTGGCGGTGGAGACGCGAGGTCGCTGCCTCGCATGCAGCGCTAGCTAGCTTGTGCTTGGTCCACCACCAGAGGGCCAGAGGCCCAGAGCCCAGAGACGAGGCGGCGGGCGGCTGTTGGGCACTGGGACACAGCTACTACGTACAGTACGCGCCCGGCCGAGATCAAGGCCAGGAGGGGCGACCCATGCATGGCGCAGTGATGAACGCTTACTTGCCGCGCCCGGTAATGCAGTCCGCACCTGCGTGCCACCAGCACGTGTTGTAACCCAACAAGTAAGCCCGTTTGGTCCAGCGTGGAATGGTTGTTGTGAGTTAGTATGTGCTATAATAAACAAATAAAGAGTTAAATATACGCAGGCCTTAAAATTGTGGCGTTGTATCACTTAGGTCTACCAACTCCAAACTCTGGAAATCGAAACCTGACTCCCTGAACTTGTTAAGTTGTGCCACTTAGATTCATGAACTCTTAAAAACTAAGTCTGACGCCACTTAGGTCCATGACACCACATATGAGCCCTACACTGGTCATTATGAAAGAATAGTTGAAAATAACTCCCTGAATTTGTATCTAAATTGCCTATGTTTCCATTACAAACACAATTCAAAATAACTACCTACAATGCATCTAAATTAGCCACATTTGTTATTATTAAAGAGAATTCTAAGTAACCATTTAAATTTATAAGTTATCACATTTGTTTTTATAAAGATAACTTCAAACACCCATAATGATTAATCTACCTTTGTGATTTTGAAAGACAATACAAAGTAACCTCCTAAATTTATAGTCAACCTATCTATGTATGTCGTTATGAAATATAATATAAAGTAATTACCTTTTTACATTTGTATCTACCTCGGCCATTATAATAAGTAAAGAAAAATATCTCTTAAATCTATAGGTATATACTAATATATAATATGATAAAAAATTTAACTCGTTATGCAAGGTTGATAATTACCATGTACTAAGTGGATTATTAATACACATGTCATATATTAGTTATACTAATCATGTATTATTTACCTTGTTTAAGGATGACAGCATGGTATATATTATTTACACTAAGCATGTATTATTTATACTAATATATTAAGCGTGTAAGTTGAGCTTTGAAATTTTAACTCCAACTAAACTTTAATTGGATTGTTTGTCTCTGTCCTACAACGAGGAGACTATGGCTGACTCGATTTTGATAGTTCGGGGATCTAAATGGCTCAACTTAACAAGTTCAAGGATCAGACTTTTTCGATTTTGAGAGTTGTGGACCTAAGTGCTACAATTTAACTAGTTCAGGGCGGAGTCAGTTTTTGATTTTGAGAGCTGGTAGACCTAAGTGGCACAACATACGCCACAAGTTTAAGGGCCGCCGTTGTATTTAACTCATAAATAAATTATAATTTGCTTGATTAAAACAGCTATGAAGCATACTCAGTCTCTTTATCTCCCTTGAAACGGTTGTAAAACATTACTATTTTCATGCATTTGAAAAAAGTATAGAAGTTAAAAGCCGAAAAACAGCAGGGTCCAATGTATTGTGAAAGGTATACTACACAAGAGCAACTCTGGTTTTACCTGCTGTTGGTAGGCGTTCTACTTTTTGGCAGCACAAACACAGCCTTAACCTTAAGAACCCGAAGTCGAAACCGAAAGTTGCTTTTCATTTTTATTTTTCGACTTAACCCTGAAGCGTAGGCCTTCTTCAAAGCTTAAACATCTATCGTGGTCGACTGTGGCAGGAGAACCTTTGTTTCAGACAAATTGGATTCGTGGTGAGGCCATTCAGGACATGGCGCCAGCCCTCGTTGAGCTCGTCTCGGCTAGCACCTAGCAGGTGCGTACTACGTTGCAACGATGGCTAATGCATAAGCTGGGTCGTTGTTCCTTTTTAATGTGGACATCTGGGAAATCAACGCTCTTGTTGGCCCTTGCAAACACGCACATTCTCTGATATCATTCTGTATTTTGGCTTCTTCTTTTTTTTTTTTTTTTGGTTTGGATGGCATTTTCTTAATGTATAAAATTTTACATTTTTTCAATGATCGTCCGTACACTACGGGAATCGCTGCTTTTGCCGAAGCGCGGAGCGCACTCGGCAAAGGCTTGTATCCACGGGCGAACCCTTTGCCGGAGTGCCAAACCGGCGGCGCACTCGCAAAGAATGACTCGGCAAACCATTCTTTGCCGAGTGCCAAATGCTCCGCACTCGGCAAAGGCGCCGCCGCAGTGCCATGTCAAGACTCGGCGACCGTAACGCCGAACGCTACATATGACGCCTCTTTGCCGAGTGCCCAACGTTTGGCACTCGGCAAAGGTTTGAATATTTTAAAAACTTTGCCGAAAGTGCCAAATGTCGTAACTCGGCAAAGTATTTATTTTACCAAAATAAGCTTTGCCGAGTGCAATACAGAAGACACTCGGCAAAGTTATGGTGGTCATTTTGCCGTGCCGTGCATGCATGCACGGCAAACCTGCCATTTTTTCGCAGGGTGCCCAGCTTTGCCGAGTGCCGGCACTCTAAAGCTGGGAATTTCATTTTTTTTGTGTTTCGTTGATTGTTGCCGCAAATCAACATATACATATACCGAAGCATTCATATATACATCATAAACCACATATATCACCAATTCACATATATAATCCACATATCTCACAAATTGACATATATAATCCACATATATCATAAATTCACACATATAGTCCAACATCCAAACGAAATCCAACATGTCCAATAACCAAACGAAATCTAACATGTCCAACATCGAAACGAGATCCATCACAATTGCAACATATCCAACATCTAAAAGAAATCCATCACAGTGCAACTACCCGACCCGTGGCCTCCTCCCCGGTGCGAAGAGTGTGAGGGGCCCTCACCTTGCCCCGGATACCACCCATCTTTGCGGCGCCGATTGGAACGCCCACCCGTGGTGTGTAGGAGGGACGTGTGGAAGCTCGTAGTGTGGCCGGGCTGCGTTTCGGAGGAGGAACGCCACCGGCCACGTGGTACCGTGGAGTCGGGCCGACCGGATAGGGTGGATGGGGTGGGAGAAGGGCCACTGGAGGAGTCGGGTTCGAACCCGCCGACCTGTGGCTGCACAAAGGAGAGACGATCTCATTAGTACTGCAGGTGAGCCTCACAAGCCAAATAAATAAACAACAACATATACTCACCGGAGTCCCCGCAGGAGGAGGAACGGGAAACGGGGTGGAGCGAACAGCCGAGCTAGGCAACGGAGGGTGGTCACTCCCGGATTTGGAGGCCTCGGAAGTAGCTCGCCACGCCCCGGTAGCGGCGCGCCGAGTATTGCCGGATCGCCTCCAACTCCCCGCCGATGGGCCTCTTTGCCGGGCCGCCGCTCGCCTCAAACTCGGCGCCTGGGCTGCCCGCTCGGCCTCCAACTCGTCATCCGGGCCTCGCAATATTACAACCGTAACGTTGAAACAATGCATAGGCAGCGGACATGTGTAAAACCAGTGAACGACGAATGAAACTAAAATTACCCGAAACTCCCGCATCATCTGCGTGGAGCTTTTTGCCGAGGTGCTATGGGGATGTCGGTGGAGGTCGTGTTCTTGAGCCAATCTCGCCACCGTGGAACAGAGGACGGGTTGATCGCCATGGCCATCCAAGACGGGCCGTCCGCTTCCCTCCTCCCAACCTCATCACCAGTGCACGTGTCAGGTGTCCGTGGGCGGTGGTCGGATCGGTCGTCCCCATAGCGCCGCTTTGCCGCCCGGGCGCATCGGGTAAGCTTGGGGTAGACGCTGGCGTTGGTGTACGCCTCGGCCCCTTCGCCGGTCGTAGACGTTCTCCGGGTCGCGCTGCCGCCGTGAGTCAAGGCTTAACCCCGCTACTTTCGACGTGTGTGCTGGTTTTCGCGCGGGCGGACTGCGAGGAGAACACAGAGATGGTTAGAAGTGAAGAGATTTGAGCGTTTGAATAAAAAAACCGTAATCGTACCCATCTATCCATAAACACCGGGAGGGGCACGCCCCTTGGTGGTGTGGAGCTGGCATCTCCAAGCGACATCTCCGACGGAGTCTCTTGGTCTCGTGACGTCTCGGCCCAAGAGCCACTTGTCCACAATGGACTCCCCGGCCAGTCCTTGTACTTGCCGCACCACCTGCGGACACATCCGCATGACATAGCAGAGGATGAATGGAAGCCCGCTTATTTTTCATTGAAGGAATCGGAATAAATGCGTTCTACGAACCCGGATGTACTTGGTCCCCTGGTGAGGTCGGTCTCCCTCCGAGCATCATCTCCTTGCTTCATTCTTCCTCACCACCTTGCCAAGCACGTCGGCGTTGAAGGTGATGATGCAATGGACACGTGCCTCATGGTACAGGTCCTTGAGTCGGTCTCGGCGGACCTTGTCCCGCACTCTAGCGGCCACCGCCTCTTGCCCCGCCTCGACGTGAAGTACTTCGCATACGCGACAACATGTATCATTCTATTATTTAAAAACATAGTATTTAAACAACATGAAGTAATCCCCGCATACGAGACTCCCCGAAGTCCGACTTGATCTTCCGGCAAGGTTGCCCTCGTCCACGCGCACGAAGTGCTCCCACGATAGGGCGGCTCCCCCGCCCCGACGGTCACCGGGCGGGGGTAGTTCTCTTTAATCGGGGAGGCTCGGATGCCATTGATATGGCGTGAACTGCCCCTCCGCTTACAATCTTCCGAAGCCATCGCACGAGCCATTAAGACGAATTGTTAGTCTGAAGTTCGATTTTCAACATGTCATATGAACAAGTAGTGAAAATATCAATGGCTACTTACTTGTCACCGTGGGGTCGAATCACGGGCGGCGGAGGGCAAGAGGGATCGCCCCCGTGGGAGGGACAAGGCCCCGCTACCGGGTAGACCTTGGCCGGCACTCGAGGAAGACGTCTCGACCAGGTGTCTTCTCGGCACGGGTGTCCGAAGTCGAAGAGGTGTGGCCCAACGACGGTGTTGGCATTTGTTAAGTGCTAAAAGAATATGAAGGATTCTGCAAGCGCACAGAACACCTACCATTGTAGCTTTTCCCTAGGATGAGTATTCTAGAGTATCGTATCCACAGGGAAGCTTTGGCTAGAGATTCTAATAAGTCACAATCATGCATCTACTAACTTAGCAAACCACTAGACTATAGTGAGGGGGTAAATGTTAAAGGATAAGTATCATAAAATAATAATAAACTACCTAAAATGTTAAGGAATAACTAAACTAATCAAGAGGTCAAAGAGAGATCAAGGTTCCTATGCACTTCTCTATTACTTAGGTTCTATGATAGCAATCATACCATAACACTTCGGGACACCAAAGCACTAGCCACGGAAAGGGATGAGAAGGGGGCTAGGAAGGTTTGGCAAGGTCCTACAATCACCAACCCGAACGTGGTGGAATACATCGACCATCAGGGCTGTCACCACCTGGGGCTACCACAAACTATCCGTTGGGTTGGGGTGCAATCTCAGGTAACCTCTAGTCTAGACACCATGTCTACACTATCAATTACTACTCTAATCACATATGATAACTAGAGCACTCGATGCGAGCGGAGATCCCATGCAATAATATAACAACTATACTTAACCATATATGAAAAGCATAAAGTAATAGAGAAGATAAATATATAAATCACAAGTCATCCAAAGATAAGATATGAAACATACCAAACTCTGTAGACATCTCCAGAACCAAAGTATAGTTCATCTCTCCTTTAGTCTTGATTAGATCTAAGTTAGATCTAATCTAGTTCTAATTACATGTCTAATCTACTTCTAATTACTTTGCTAATCTTCTTCTAATCTACATCTAATTCACTAATCCCAGAGAGAGGTTATCCTTACATTGGGATACCTGTACAAATCGAAGGACTAATGATTAGAATGAGAATAGAATGAGTTAGGGTTTCACCCGGGGGGCAGGGGGTCTTCTTATATAGGCCTTGACGATGAACGTGAACCCTTGGATCAAACCGACCTTGGCAACGGTGTAGATACAACCTCAAGGTCGGTGGTAAACCGACCTACGAAGATGAGCCCGATTGGCCTCAGACTGCCCTGGCGGCCGGCCTAAATGCCAGCGGCGGCCGCCAAAGCCGTGAGTCACCTCTCGGCCTCCCGTTTGTTCCTGGTGTCCTCTGGTATCTTCTAGAGTGTTTTAGTCCACATTTTGGATCGAGTTACTTCACGGTTAAGTCTTGTCATCATATGAGATGTATCTTCCGGAACTTTCTCCATTCTTCTCGCATTTATCCGTTAAGTCCACGAAATTATATAAATCACCAAAACTCATAGAATTATGTTAGTTAAACCCCTAAACTTATGTTTATATTCATTTTAAGCCCTTATCCAAGTTTAGTTGACTAGTAATATTATGCTATAACAGGTGTCAACAAGTTCCCCAAGCTTACCCTTTGCTAGTCCCTAGCAAAAGCCAAACTTAGCATTGGATCGGGAGTTGCTACAACGCTTTCACACCTCAAAAGTACACATGCTTTCAAACAAAATTTCTCTCCGTAAAAAGATAAACTTTTCAAACTTTAATCATTCAATTACCTCTCTTACCTTTTGGGGCTTTATATCTCTTTTCTGCAATCTTTGGTAATTGAAATATAGAACAGTCAAGTCAAGCACTAAATCTCAAACTCTTTTGATCAATTTGTCCTTCCGAGTTTTTGCTGATTTTCAAATAAAACTCAAAGTTCCTCAAGTATGACTCTCTCTAATCTCTCATTTGTGGTATTTGTGGATCCTCTCTAGGGCAATAATATAGTGTTTGCCTTACTCCCATAATATGTAACATTTTTAGTTAAGGCAATAGCATACTATGCCTTCTTTTCTCTCACCTAATATCTAAGGCTTATATATCTGGAGCTCATAGGTAGGAGAAAATAATTTATTTTCTTACTAAGCATATATTTGTAAATTCAAGCAATGGATCCAAAGATACAAGTCACACTGATCAAGTGGTGCATGTGTATGATGGATAGAATATAAATATGGTATGGAATGTAGTAAGGTATGAAGTGAATAGAATAGATGATGGGAAATCTTACTTTTGCTCCTTTTTAGAAATCTTCTCTCTTTTCATAAACTTTTTGTAGAGAACCTGGGTTGTATCTTTTTTTTTTCTTTTTTTTTTCAAGAGAGGTGGACTCTGCTGGCCCTCGGACTTGTGTCCATTATTTCCTCTCTTATAAAGATGTGGGTTCTCTCGACCCTCGGACACTTGTCCATTATTCATCTTTTATTTTTTAGAGATGTGGGCTCTACTCGCCCTCGAACACTTGTTCATTATTCATCTCTTTTCTTTAGGGAGGTAGGCTCTACTCGCCCGTAGGACTTTTGTCCATTTTTCATCTCCCTTTCTTTTTTTTTTTTTTTTTTTTTTTTTAAAGATACACAACCCGGATCTCTTTTTGCAATACTTTTGAGAGGTATAAATGATGGAGCTTTTGTAAGATATTGGCTAGCAATGAATGGTTGGATAGGTAAATAAATATTTTTGGTTGCTCTCCCCTGAGATAGGAGTAGAACATTTTTGTTGGCTAGAGAGAGTGGATGATAGTGAAATGAAGTGAGTGGAGTGTACATGATCAGCATGACAAGTTCCTAAGGGTCGACAAAGATTGAACAAACTCAATGCAAAGCAAGCAGCCTATATATATATATTTTCAAAAGGTTTTCCTAATCTAATTAGCATGTATATATGGCTGTGGTAGGAGGTTCACACTCTTGTCATACAGGAACTTATCATGTGCATTTTCAAATTTTGAAATATAAATCTCCGGAAATCTAGTGTCACTAGGAGTAAGATCAAATAGCACTCAGGACTATCATATATCATATCCATCAATTACCTAGACTTTAAAGCAAGCATTTACAACCCATATGTTTCAGGTTTTTGAGTAAATATTAATTTTGCAAATGGAGCTCGAGAGAAATTAGGCTTAAAAGCTAGGTACTAGAAAAGTATAACAACGGAGCAACTATTCATCATCTCCATGTTGGCAGATTTTAGGGTTCCTTTTAGTTGAGCAAATTAAACTTTAGTGTGCACTCTCACTTGATCCTTTTATTCCACACTCTAACAAAAGACTCTTTTAGACTATATATATAAAAAAACTAAACTCTTCAACAAACTTTCTAGCAAACAAAATATTTAACTAATAATATAATATAGATAATAAGATACTTATTCGGATAACTGGGGGTTGCACTCCCCAAAAATTTGGATGTTGACATAGTCTTCAATGTTCTTGATGGTTGGAAGTAGAGGTAGATAGTGATGGTGACTGATTGATCTTCTTTAATGCTAGACACCATATGTGTCATGTCTCTCTTCCTTGGGATCCTTTGAACTCAAATAGACAACAAAACTAGTGGAACTTGATTAAGCGTTAGAGGTTAGCTACATTGTTTTTGTCTGTTCGAAAATCTTCAGTAAGCATTAAATATTTTTGGGATTTTCTATGCAAATAAGGATGATGATTCATGCATATTTATTTTATTTTTATGTCACCACAAGTAAATATCCTTGTGGGTTATACCACAAAATTACTCACATGGGGCTTAGAGTTTTTCATGTCTATGCAACAAATAAATATTTATTTTTCTTTTCTAATGCAAGGCTAGAAATATAAATATGCTAAAGGAAAATGATTATACAATGCAAGGAAATAAATATAGATAACTACCGATCTTACCTTTTCGGCAAGGGTCCAATGTTTTAAGTCCTCCGAACAAGACTTCTTACCTTGTCGTTTCCTTGAGTGTGTTATCTCGATCTTGACGGTCATGCTCCTTGAGATGGTGAAGAATGATATCACCCATGTTCTTTGATGGTCTTATGAGTTGGAGTGAAGCATTAACGCAGCGTTGTCTTGTTTAGTGTGCATGCTTGCAAGACATTCACTTGTTGAATTTTTGGAGAGACTGATAAGCTTCTCCACCTTTTTGCTCAAAGTGTGTCCCGCTTACAAAGTCATGGTAGAGATCAAGTGCATGGGCTCGTTGGTGGAAAAACACCAACGAGAACCAAAACTTTATTTATTCTTCTCTAACCATAGGCACATCAAACAAGATAGAGTGGATTTATTATATACTTTTCTTAAAACTAACTTGGGTGACAAGATCAGAAGAGCATGATTGTTTGTGATTAAAACATTCGACGAGATCAAATCAAGCTCGTTAACTCTTGGAAGGGTTTTCTTATCTAAACATCAAAAGCATGATTATGATACTTCCAAAGCAAAGTAAGCAATTCTCGCTTAGAAAATTAGGACTATGAGAACAAGAGAGTGGTGGTAGGAACAACTAAAGAAACAAAACATGTTGAGCTAATAAGCTAGATCAAGCAAGGTTGTTATTCCAACATGTTTAGTTCTTTATTTATGAACAAGCCATAATTAAGGTAAAGCTTAATTAATGACAACTTACCTCAAGATGTTACCTTATTATTGGAGTGTGATGACATCGTAACACCTTGTGGTGGTCCTTCTCTTACGCTTTCGAAGCTTTCCTTCTTTGGCCTCTTATGTATCCTGTTCTTTACTTGTCTCTGGATTGCATCGTCCTTTCTTTCTTGTCTTTAAATTGTGTTTAGACCTTTTTGCTCCTCTCATGATTTTATTCTGTAATATTAGTTGGCAATAGATACCCGAAGGAATACAAGTAATTGTAAACAAGGGTAGAACTGTCATGGAGCTTAAGGTTGCTTTTATGCCAGAAGAAATTTGGTTGGAAATTTTATATGCTCACCATTACTTTCTCTCTAGTTGGAAATTTTGTGATATCTTTAAGTTTTATTTTTATGCATGACATCTATTAACCAATCAAACTTTAGAGAGAAAAAAAGTAATTGTGAGTAAAGGGATTGCAAACCAAAGCATGTTAGAGTGACGGAAGCTTGAGTAGAGGAGGAGTATGTCGGATGATCTTTTAGAGGAATCGACCTTCCTCCCCCCCATGCTTGAGCCTTCCTATCACTTTCGGCACTTCAATTGTGAATCTTTGGACCATCCTTGATCGTGTATTGCAATCACCATGTTCTTAGACAATGTTCATCCTTTGTTTTTCGAAAGTTTAGTGACAAAGAATACCCGAAGGGAACTTGTCCTAGGAACATGTTTTTGTTATTTTCTTATTATTATATTTTCTTTAGAACATAAGACAAAAGTTGTATATAATTATGAGATTTATATTCACTTACCTGTCTTTGATGTTCTTCTGATCAATTTGCTTTATCCATCCACTTCTGTTGAGTGATTACTTTTTGTGATCGTGTTGTATGGCACTCTTCTTCATCGAATGGACATAGCAATGATTCTTTCCTCGCAAAATGTTAGTGGACACATACCCAGGGAATATACAACATGGTTGAAGCGAGGGGGTTGTTGTCCAAAGTTCATAAGATCTCATCTATGCTAATGAGAAGGTGGTTCTTTGATTACCTTAGCACAGATTTTATTTATCATGTCTTATATCACATTTTGTTTTGTGGCCGCACTTTAGTATGTGGATCAAGGCGAATGTAACTTGTAGCAAAAGAAAGCGCGAGTGATATTTGATACTTACTATTCTTTCATTAATGAGCCGTATCTTTTGCACAAGGTTGAAGTTCATCATATGCCTTGCTTCATCTCTTATCTGAGTTCATCTCTTGACTTACCCGAATTGGATTTGAGAGTTCTCTGCGGGGGTTATTCAACACAAATATTCAATGTCTACACAAGCAATTCTTAGTTCAATAACTAAACTAGACTCCATGTCTAATTCAATTAAGGAAGGCTATTTAACCTAAGCACCACGCTTAATTTAAAAGCCAATGAAAGTATGTGCAGTACTTCCAAACCAAAGCATACTATAGCAAACAATGGTAGCATCAAAGCACTATAGAGATTTATCCAATTAGAGATGAAGAAGCATGATCATGGTGAGATTTTTTTTTTTTTTTAGATGCAAATGACATGGATGAATGCAAAGGACTAAACATGCAGTGGATCTACTATGAGAAAAGCATAAACTAAGTGGAGTGAATGCATGAGTTGATCAAATAAACATGCAATGCAATGCAAGAAATTAAATGATAACTACTCAATAAATTTAAAGTCCATGAGCAAGACTTTCTCACCTTTTAATTATACTTACCATAATGTGCAGCTTCTATGTATGCGTCACTTGAGATGTGTGCATTGAATTCTTGTGACTGGCGACTTCTTCAATCTATATGGTTAGAATAATATATTTAAATACATACCTTTGAGATAGCAGGGTTCCAATGTTGATGAATCTTGAATGATCGGGCACCCCGGTGTTGATGCTCACTAACTCATATTTTTATGCATCAACAATTCATGGAAAAGGACTAAAATATAATTAGATAACCTTATTAGGGGATTCTACTAATGATTTCCATGAGTTTTGGTAAAGTTGTGATTTACAGGGACTTAAACAGAAAAAGCAGCCAGAAATGACGTGGCATACGACCAGAGCGTAGCATAACGCAATCCAACTCTGAAACAAGTCTAGAAGGCTCCGGATTACCCCGGCGTGAGCGAAACTTGGCACCGAAGAAAACATCATCTAGAAGACTCGAAGCCACGACGCATCGCGGGACCCGTGAGTGGGACCCACTGCGGGCCGATCGCCCAAATATCGGGCCGATCGGCCCGCCTTTGGTGGCCAAGTCACCCCTGTCTCCGGAACCTTCCTCCACCGCCTCTAAGACGCAATCTAATCCGGTCGTTTTATGGTCGGTTTGATCCGATGGCGCCGGTGGGAGCACGAGATTAATACCACACGCCGCTGCTGGCTGAAGAGACATAAGAAGACCCATATATAAACAGTCCTGACCCCCGTGTCTCATAATCAATCGACCAAGCCTCAAATCATCATCAAGAAGGAGATCAAGAAGAAGCCAAGACGAAGGGGAATAGAAGAGGAGACACCAAGAGATAGGATAGCTAATTCATAGCTCTAATCTAGAGCCTAGTTTAGATAGAAAGTCGAGAGTTTAGAGAAGAGAGAGTGTATGCTCGGTTCGGATCAATAAGTTACACTATGGATCAATATAATTATTGTTCTCATACACCTTTGTGCTATTTCATTATTATGCATGCAATTAGTCTACTTACACTTTATTCTAGTCATAGCATATTTGATATGTTCATTATTCATGGTAATTCAAAGCACTTATTCGTAGAGCTCCTAGTATATTACATTTTGTATGCTAGGTAATAGAGAGTATGTAAGCATGGTGCTTAGATATAATTTATTTCTTGGATTCACCTTATATGCCGGGTCGTGTGGTAGATCGTAGTGGTGACAGACTATTGAGTCCTTTGCAATCCATCCCCCGTGTATAAGACTAGTCGATAATGGTTCTTGGGATTATCTTGTTTCGTTCTCGATTTTCTTAAGTAATCTTGAGGTGCACATTCTTATTTATGGTTTTGATATATATATGATCTTATGCTATGCCTGTCTAAACACTTTGTAGATTCTTTATATGCTACTTAAGAACTGTCCCTTTGTCATAAATCCAATCCTAATCTTACTAGGAATTAATCTTATCCTATGCTCACCACGTGCACCTCTACCATCTCATATACTTTATCATTATTATCTATTATTGGCTTACCCCTGTTTAAGTAAATGCTAAACCACCAAATCTCATTAGTCTTCTATCACTTTGTCTTTAATCAAATGAATTGTTTATCTTGTCTTCCTCGTGGATTCGATATTTAAAACCCTCCCGGGTGAAATGCTCCTTTGGACATCCGTGCGCTTGCGGATCTATAATTTCTCTCGTAAGCATAACAAATACCAACACTGGGTTCTTCAATCTTTTCTTCTTTTCTTATCTTGTGGAATCTTGTCGGAAGGTCGCAACGACATCTTTTGTCCTGTCTATTCCACAACTCAATAGAACAAGGGTAATCCTACTAAAGCTAGTGATATACTAAATTAGCGCACATCATGATCATCATTAGAATCTTTAGGCCAATTGCTTCCACAAGAAACGGCGCCAAAAAGCTTGTTGGCATTTGTTAAGTGCTAAAAGAATATGAAGGATTCTGCAAGCGCACAGAACACCTACCATTGTAGCTTTTCCCTAGGATGAGTATTCTAGAGTATCGTATCCACAGGGAAGCTTTGGCTAGAGATTCTAATAAGTCACAATCATGCATCTACTAACTTAGCAAACCACTAGACTATAGTGAGGGGGTAAATGTTAAAGGATAAGTATCATAAAATAATAATAAACTACCTAAAATGTTAAGGAATAACTAAACTAATCAAGAGGTCAAAGAGAGATCAAGGTTCCTATGCACTTCTCTATTACTTAGGTTCTATGATAGCAATCATACCATAACACTTCGGGACACCAAAGCACTAGCCACGGAAAGGGATGAGAAGGGGCTAGGAAGGTTTGGCAAAAGGTCCTACAATCACCAACCCGAACGTGGTGGAATACATCGGCCATCAGGTTGTCACCACCTGGGGCTACCACAAACTATCCGTTGGGTTGGGTGCAATCTCGGGTAACCTCTAGTCTAGACACCATGTCTACACTATCAATTACTACTCTAATCACATATGATAACTAGAGCACTCGATGCGAGCGGAGATCCCATGCAATAATATAACAACTATACTTAACCATATATGAAAAGCATAAAGTAATAGAGAAGATAAATATATAAATCACAAGTCATCCAAAGATAAGATATGAAACATACCAAACTCTCAGAGACATCTCGAGAACCAAAGTATAGTTCATCTCTCCTTTAGTCTTGATTAGATCTAAGTTAGATCTAATCTAGTTCTAATTACATGTCTAATCTACTTCTAATTACTTTGCTAATCTTCTTCTAATCTACATCTAATTCACTAATCCCAGAGAGAGGTTATCCTTACATTGGGATACCTCTACAACGAAGGACTAATGATTAGAATGAGAATAGAATGAGTTAGGGTTTCACCACAGGAGCAGGGGGGTCTTCTTATATAGGCCTTGGCGATGAACGTGAACCCTTGGATCAAACCGACCTTGGCAACGGTGTAGATACAACCTCAAGGTCGGTGGTAAACCGACCTACGAAGATGAGCCCGATTGGCTCTATCGTAGCTTTGGCGGCCGGCCTAAATGCCACCGGGCGCCCGGTGCCGAGTCACCTCTCGGCCTCCCGTTTGTTCCGGTGTCCTCCGGTATCTTCTAGAGTGTTTTAGTCCACATTTTGGATCGAGTTACTTCACGGTTAAGTCTTGTCATCATATGAGATGTATCTTAGGAACTTTCTCCATTCTTCTCTGCATTTATCTGTTAAGTCCACGAAATTATATAAATCACCAAAACTCATGGAATTATGTTAGTTAAACCCCTAAACTTATGTTTATATTCATTTTAAGCCCTTATCCAAGTTTAGTTGACTAGTAATATTATGCTATAACAGGTGTCAACAGACGGCTGGCCCGACGACGGCCCCGCCGGCCCGACGAAGACACAAACTCAAGCCTCCTCGTGGGCGGCGCGGCGTCGGCCGCGCCTCGGCGTCTCCACCGTCAGGTGCTGCTCGTCGGCCTCCTCGTCGGCGTGGGGAGAGGGTGGGGGGCCTCAGCGTAGACGGATTTGGACCCCCTATCGACGTTGCCACCTTCCGCCTGGCATTTTGTCGAGTCCCGCAAAGACAAAGAGTAAACCAATTAGTATTGCAAAATGAACGAAACATAATTGAAAGGTAACAATAATAACAAAATAGTATTACATGATTTAGAAATTATCTCCCCGAATGCCTAAAGGCTGGCATGTAGTCATCACTATCACTATCACTATTGTAATCATCAATGTCACCATCCTCATCATCTCAGTATCGCCCTCGGCATGTGCATCGCCCTCCACAACTCCTTCGGCGCACCATCCTCCATCGTTTAAGAATTTGCAAGTCCTTAGCATCCACGCACCTCATCACCCTCGTCCTCATCGATGGCGTTGTCTACTTCCATGCTCATCGGCGAAAAGAATGTCTATCTCTAAATGTCCTTCTAGCCCCTCGGGTTGATAGAACTCTTCGGTGTTTGGGTCAAGGTTGTAATCATCATCGTTGGAACGCGCTTTTATCGCGGCGGCGATACCGCCTGCACAAAGGTACCAACCCGCAAGGTCCTCGTGTTTTTGGCACGCCCATGGGAGGTAATAAACTTGTGTGGCGTGTATATTAGCCACAATATAGACATCCTCTCCTCCATATACGGAATCTGTCGAATTTTGATTTGCCCAATCGTAGGGTCTACTTTCGTGTCATCGAGGATCGAACCAATGGCATTTGAATACCACTAGCTTGAGCTCTTTCGGACGGGAGACGCCCTAACCGGGTCGCGCTATGTAAGACAACTACAAGGGACGGGTGTTGACACTTGTTATCATATAAAAATTTTAATTAATTAAACATGAGAAAGGGGTATAAATAATAATAACAACCTAGAATAGGGTGTCACTAACATAATTCCATCAGTTTTGGTAAAGTTGTGATTTGCGAGGGACTTAAAGAAAATCAGCAGAGATGATGGCGTGGCATACGGCCGACGTAACGCATAGCGCAATCCAACTCGAAACAAGTCTAGAAGGCTTCGGATTAATCGACGTGAACTAACTTCGGAACCAAGAAATACATCATCTAGAAGACTCGAACACGCGACGACGACGGGACCGGGAGGGGAGCCCCTTCGGGCGATCGCCCAATAATGGGGCCGATCGGCCGCCGCCAGCCGCCGCCGCCCGCTCTCCGGGGGAAGCTTCCTCCACCGCCTCTAAGACTCGATCTAAACCGGTTGATTTGAGTCGGTTTGATCCGAGGGCGACGGTAGAAGTGCGGGATTGATTCAAGGTTAATACCACATCGCCTCGATGAAGATGGAGAGACAGAGGAAGACCGATATATTAGGACCCCTAGACCCCCCTTCTTAGATCATCAAGTTCTATAACAAAGATATTTCTAATTAAAATACCAAGTCATATTCAACGCTAGAGAAACATAAACTTTCGGAAGAGTAGCAATCAAGATTAGAACTAGTAGGAAGGGAGAAATCCGCTCAGGATCGTCGGAGAGGCAGACTCAAGATCGGGCCTCGTTCTTGTAAGTTCTTCATTGTAAGTAGTTTTCAAGTCGGACACATGCTTAATATGAATATCTTGATCATGTTTATATTTGAGATTATTTGTTCTAGTATTTACTTTAATTACACATTTAGCATAGTTGAATTACTTGTTATGTTCATGCATGGATTCGTATAGCGCTCATCATCTAGATCGGAAGGTGAGTGGTAGAGACGATGTAATCATGGTGATTAGATCTTATTTACCTGCGTTTGCACCCTATGTGCCGGGTCGCGTGTGGTAGATCGTGGTGGTGACAGCACCATTGAGTCCTTTTGCAATCCATCCCCCGTATGTAGGCCTAGCGGATGTTAGATTTCGGGTTGTTCTAAGTTTCGCCTTAGTCTTCACGGATTCGTCCTCATGTTTGGATTTAATTAGTCTTTCTTCAATGATTGTTATTTGTATTGCATAATTAGGTAGATCCTAACATTTAGTTTAGAGTTACATATTGGAGTTTCTAATGCTAGCTAGCCTATGAATTGCTATCGTCCATTGTTAGACACTTTTCGCCAACCAACGTGATTTTTGGTCAAATCTGTTTATCTAGAACTTTATCATTATCTTTATTATGAACTTTGATCCTTGCTTAAGTAATTGATGAGATTAATGCTGATGTCTTGCACATGAGAGATGGTTAGATTAAGATCTATACTTAGTTAATTCAAGATAACAGACTTCTTTCCCTGTGGTAGAATATAAATTCAAGACCTGGTTATTACTCTGGTTAAAATGCTACAATGGTATATATTCATATATCGTAAACTGCGGATACCCAGTTATAATTGTTTATTTACTTATTAAGAAGTTATCAAGGCATAGTACGAATATTATATTCCTTGCATATTAGTAGTTTAACTATAGGGATGACAACCTTTTCAGATATGCTATGAACTGCAATGAATATTTCTTTTAGTTTTATCGAGAAGCAACATCGATATTCTTTCTAGATGCCATTACTAGTTAGTGACATTAGAAATACCAACAACGGGACGGAGGTGGTTAATACCTACGGCGTCGGTGGAGACGCGGTGCAAAGCAAGACCAAGTAGCGCCCACGAGGACGATCGGGTCGCCGAGTCCCTCCGACGAGTCCACCTAAAAAAAGGAAAAAAAATAGTTATTATCGACTCAAAATTTCGGCAGCACCTCCCCTGCACGGGAGGTTCCCAAAACCTGCAAAAAACATGGCACGAAGGCCAACAATAACATATATATACTGAACATGGGCACGAAGGCCACCAACCACCAATATGGGCACGGAGGCCACCAACCACATACATATACAATTACTAGTAACCCTACAACTACTACTAACAACTACTTAACTACTAACACTAGTAATACAAAGAGCTACTTAACTACTTACTAACTACTACTACTAACCCTACAACTAACACTACTAACTACTAGTACTAACAACTACTAACCAATACTACTAACCACTACTAGAAGGGTAGGGCTTACCTTGGCCACGGGAGCGGGAAGAGCAGCGGTGGCGGCGGCGGCGTGGATCACCCGCACTTAAAGCACGAAGATCGGCGACCGGTCCGAGAGCCACTTTCTTCTTCCTCCTCCCCT
The DNA here is from genome assembly GCA_015847255.1 of Hyparrhenia diplandra. Classification (NCBI taxonomy): domain Eukaryota; kingdom Viridiplantae; phylum Streptophyta; class Magnoliopsida; order Poales; family Poaceae; genus Hyparrhenia; species Hyparrhenia diplandra. Next base: position 147,366 of record JADLZK010010089.1, read on the forward strand.
TCCTCTTCTTCCTCCTCTCCTTCCTCTTCTTCCCTCCTTCCTCTTCTCCCCTTCCTCCCTCCTCCTCCTCTTCTTCCCTTCCCTTCCTCCCTCCTCCTCTTCTTCCCTTCCCTTCCTCCCTCCTTCCCTTCCCTTCCCTTCCTCCCTCCTTCCCTTCCCTTCCTCACTGTCCCGGCCGAATGGGACAGGGGCGGCCGAGGGCGGGCGGGCGGGCCGGGCAGGTAGAGGCGCCCGGCGGCTCCGGCGGCGGCGCGCCGGATCCCAGGAGGCGGCGGGCGTGGGCGCCGGCGGCTTCGCCCCTTGGGCCGCGATCTGGCAGGGGCGGTGGGGCGGGGCTCGGCGGCGGGGCGGGCTCGGCGACGGGGCGGGCCGGATCCGCGCGGGAGGGGTCCGGCGGCCGGGCGGGGCCGAATCCGGCGAGGAGGGGGCGGCGGCGGGCTCCGGCGAGGCGGAAGCGGCGGCGGCGGTTTTCGGCGCGGTGAAGGAGGTGAAGGAGAGAACGAATGAGAAGAAATGGGTCCTCGGGACCGGATATTTAAGTGTCTTTGCCGAGTGCCGGGAAAAACGGCACTCGGCAAAGGTCCTGTTTTATTTTTTAAAAAACACTTTGCCGAAAGTGCCACGTGTCACGGGGCTTTCGGCAAAGCACTTGTTTGCCGAGTGTCCAACATAGCACTCGGCAAGTGTCACCGTTTTTTTGTTTTTGCCCCATTTTTTGTGTTGCCTTGGTACAGTAATTACATGTCATGTTCACAATTTGGGATAATTTCAAGTTGTTTTGCTATATTTCATGAATTATTTCTATTTTCTTGTATTTTACGGACCACTCCAAATTTGAACTGCAGGTACATGAAATAATGGATTTGGATGATCATTCAAAAAATGTTATTCATGATGTTTGGCATATGTTTAGGCTCAATCCGAGGGGACTCGCGTGAAATTTCGAACATTTATGTGCGGAACATGACGAGTTACATGCGGGAAAAGTGTTTTTAAATTCTATAAAGTGTGGAGATGTCCGGGTTTTAGCCATCGGACGTCACAACTTGCTCGAAACTTTTTCAAATTTTTTCCACAGCCTCCCCATGAGATGACAAGACACCACGCCAAGTTTTCGTGATTTTTAAACTTCATTTGGATTTTATAGAATTTAAAAACACCTTTCCCAAGATGTAACTCGTCATGTTCGGCACATAAATGTTCGAAATTTCACGCGAGTCCCCTGGATTGAGCCTAAACATACGCCAAACATCATGAATAACATTTTTTGAATGACCACAGTCCATTATTTCATGTGTACTGCAGTTCAAATTTGGAGTGGTCCAAAAATGCAAGAAAATAGAAATAATTCATGAAATATAGCAAAACAACTTGAAATTGTCCCAAATTGTGAACATGACATGTAATTACTGTACCAAGGCAACACAAAAAAAAAAAGGGGCAAAAAAAAAAAAAAAAAAAAAAGGATAATTTGCCGAGTGCCAAGTTTGACACTTTCGGCAAAGACCCCGCTTGCCGAAAGTGCCTATCGTGCGGCACTCGGCAAAGTGTGCCTGGTTTGCCGAGTGTCTAACGTTGGACACTCGGCAAAGGTCACGGAGAACGTGGCCGTTTGCTCCTGTTATCCTTTGCCGAGTGCAATGTTTTGCCGACGGCTACGCACTCGGCAAAGGTATTCTTTTCCGAAAGTGTTGTACATCGCCGACGGCGGGCACTCGGCAAAGTAGTCTTTGTCGAGTGCTCAGTTTGGCACTCGGCAAAGATGCTCTTTGCCGAGTGCCCAACTTTTGCCACTCGGCAAGCTTCTTTGCACTCGGCAAAGAAGCGGATTCCTGTAGTGGTAAGTGGCATAAAAGTTGTCCACCGAACTTTTAATATTTACATTTTCTAAAATTAGTACCATAGAAATTAATTTTCTATCCAAACAAATAAGTGTATTGTACTTGCGTCCACTCGATTTTGTAACATACACCCCGTGGTTCACCGAGCACCGGGATCTGGTACATACAAGTAACCGATTCTCCAAACGAGAGGGCAGTCCCAAAATTGTCTGATGTTCCTCTTTTATGAACAAAAGAACAGTATCAAATACGTACATGAAATGGATAAACATGCGAATATCAATCTAATGAAAAACAAAACTTGGCAAATAATTAAGTATGAATATCAATCTAATGAAAAACAAAACTGGTAATCTTTCAATCAAATAAAAACAAACGAGTTGTTTTGAACACAAATGCACTGCGCTTGTCGATCAGCAGCACGGGGCCGACGGCCGGCGGGTTAATTAGTGGTTATGGCGGTGGCAGTAGTAACCGTAACCATAATGACAAGTGCAATAATCCGGCGGTAGTTCCACGATCCTAGTTTGCGGGAGTTCCACGATCCTGGTTTCCGTCTCCTCCTTGGGTTCCTCCACCGTCACGATGTCAGCGTAGCCGAGCTTCTTGCGTAGGGACGTGACCAGTCGAACGACATCCACGTCGACGCCGACCACCTCCAGCCTGTCTTTGCCGTCGTTGATGATTCCCATCGAGGTGACCCCTGCAGATAATAAACATATATGTGTACGTACGGGGTCGTCGTTATAGAAACGCATGGATCGACTTGCAAGTTCTTTAGGCATGTAGAGATTAGAATGCTTGCGTTGTGTACCGTCCGCTTTGGCGACCAAAGCCATGGCCTTGGACCGGCTCTTCTCGGACGACATGTTCACCCTGATCACGATCTTTTGCTGCGAACAACAGAGACGACATTGAACACGAGGACACAGAGAGAGAAGCGGGAAACCGGGGAAAGCAGTGTTGCTAGTTGGCTAGTTGGTTACCTTCATGTTGTGCTGCTGAATGCCGACAGGTATACGCGCTCTGTTGCAGAGGTGAAGAGGGACAGGGCAAACGCACAGGCAGGCAGCTAGCGAGATGGAGTTGGAGTCGATATGCGTGTGTTGAGGGGGAGTGGAGATAGAGCTGGAGTCGATTGGACAGTGGAGTTTGCTCTCCTTTTAAAGTCAGAGCCCAGATGCGCCGCCGTGAACCTGTGGTGGAGAAGCGTCGGGGTCGAGACGCACAGCGCGCGGGTTTCTAAATTTTCAATTCATGCGTTCGAGCGGCGGCCCGAATTTTAAAATTTAAATTCATATGAGGCCGCAGCTCTCGGCCCCTTGGCGGCCGCCTCCTCGTCGGACACGGCGCATGAGCCCGCGGATCGGGCCTGGGCGAGGAAGACGGCGTGGACCCTTCCGGTCTTCTCGGCGCTCCGTGGGTCACGGATCGGAATGGCGTCCTCGTGGCCGCGGACGGCGAGGTCGACGGCGCGACCCGGGACCGTCAGCCTGGCGCCGGAGATCGTCCGCGGCGGCGCGTCCATCAGCTCCGTGTTCGCCATCCTCAACAGCCGGGCGCGGACTCGGAGCAGGTGGAGTCGGTGCGCGGCGAGATCGACTTCCGCCACGTCGACTTCGCGTACCCGACGCGCCCCGACGTGATGGTGTTCAAGGACTTCAGCCTGCGGATCCGCGTCGGGCAGAGCCAGGTGCTAGTCGGGGAAGAGCACCGTCATCGCGCTCATCGAGCGGTTCTACGACCCGCTCGCCGGGAAGGTGATGATCGACGGCAAGTTCATCCGGCGGCTGAACCTCAAGTCGCTGCGCCTCAGGATCGGGCTGGTGCAGCAGGAGCCCGTGCTGTTGGCCACCAGCATCGTAGAGAACATCGCATACGGCAGGGACGGCGCGACGGAGGAGGAGGTGGTGGAGGCGGCCAAGGTGGCCAACGTGCACGGCTTCGTGAGCGCGCTCCTGGACGGGTACCAGCCGGACCCCGTGGGCGAGCGCGGGGTACAGCTGTCCGGCGGGCACAAGCAGAAGCAGCGCATCGCGATCGCGCGCGCGGTTTTCAAGGACCCCGCCGTGCTGCTGCTGGACGAGGCGAAGTATGTGTTGTGCTAGCATAGGTGCATTCTCATTTTTGCTCACTGCTTCCATTTTTGTGCTACGAATTTTGAAAGCAGAACAACTTAGGTGTGTGAGGTCTCAGAACATCCGCTGAGCTCAAATAGTTCATCCTCAGATCTGCAGGCGTGTTGGAAGAAAACGCAAAGAAATTGTTTGGTCAACCTTAGTTACTCGCCTGCATGCAAATGCTACGAATTCTCACCCAGCGCCATGCAAGCCCATTTACTTCGCTATGCATTCCAAAACATACGACCTCGTACTTTGCTGCGGACGCCTAATATAGTTGCCAAACTCCAAAACGTGAGAACGCCTAACAAAACCGTCCGGAGGGAGTACTAGCTTGCTGTTCCTACTTCAGGACAGGGAAGCGTCACAGGGGAAAAAAAACCTGCTATCTGTTCTATTTTTCTGGTTGCATTGATCATAGGTGACAAATAGGGACTGAGAGTATAAATACTGAGTAGAGAAAATTCAACCCTGCCAGTTTCAGTCTCTTGCACAATAATATGGTTTGAATGATGGATGTTAGCTTTCGTTTGTTCTTTTTTCTCAAGTGATGTTCTGTTATTTATTTCTCTGGTCATGTATCATGTGTACTCATGGTTAGGATTTTGATCTCATCGGAAGTCTGCTTAAGGGCATATTTCGATTTTTTTTTTTTTTTGAGTTGGATTTTTAAAAAAAGAAATGTAAAATTTTACATATTTTCATTGACCAGCCGTGGCATAAAATTTATCCACAAACTTTTAAATTTACATTTTCTAAAAGAAGTACCACAAATTAATTATATCTATCCAAACAAATAAGTATATTGCACTTGCATCCACTTGATTTATACACCACCGCGACCCGAGTTCGCCGAGCGCCGCCAGGATCTCGTAAGAAACCGATTTTTCCTTCTTATATAACAAGTATATCAAATACGTACAGAAAACGGATATGAATCCAATGAAAAAATGGCAATCTTTCAAATGAAAAATAAACTAGCTGTTTTGAACACACACATGCACTTCGCTTGTGAGCTCTGAGCACCACGGCGGTCAGCGGTGGTGGTAATGGCAGTAGTAACCGTAATAACAAGAATAGCAGTAACACGGTGGTGGTTCCACGACCTTGGGTTTCTCCTCAGGCTTCTTGTCCTTGACTTCCTCCACCTTGACGATGTCAGCGTAGCCGAGCTTCTTGCGCAGGCAGGTGACCAGGCAGACGGCGTCGACGTCTACGCCGACCACCTCCAGCCGGTCCTTGCCGTCGCCGGTGATCGCCATCGAGCTGATCCTGCAGACACATAGAATGTGCGTACGTCGTTTAGAATTCCAATCCCAACCAACACAACAACAGTACGCATCAGCGGAAGGACACGAGTTGACGTAGAATGGAATGGTTGCGTACCGTCGGCTTTGGCGACCAGCACCATGGCCTTGGACCGGCTCTTGTCGGACGGCATGCTGAGTTTGATCACGATCTTTTGCTGCGAACAACGACGACGACGACGAATGAACACGAGGTCACAGAGAGACGCAGAAGGGAGCAGAGAGTGAAACGCCGTTGCCTAGTCAGTTACCTTCGTCATGTCGCTCGTGTATCCGGGCGAAGAGGAGTAGGAGAAAACAGCTGCGAGTTTGCGACCGGGTTGTGAGGAACCGAGTTTGCCCCCTGATCGCTGTTGTTTGCAGATGAAAGTGAGCAGCTGGCCAACAACTAGCGTAAGAACCGACTTGCGATTGTGAAGGAGCCTGCCATGGCTAGAGCTTATATAAGACGCGGTGGAGCAGAGCACAGTAAAGCAGAGTGAAGAACATTCATGACAGGTAAGCTTTCCAATCGTAGACAAGTCCTACTAGCGAACCGTGACAGCGGTTGACGCGTTCTCGAGGTTCGTCGGTCGTCGCGGGGTTCAGATTCGATTTCTAATCGAAAGACTTTGGTTATCAAACATAAACGACGACTTGACTTGCCCGGGCCTCAGTCAGCCTTAGCTGCACGCTTCTCTGCACTGTTTTAAGTCCAAGGAAAGTCGCCTTGTTGTCTTTGCCTGATGTGTGGTGCTGACGACGGAGCGTGCTGTTGTTGAATGTTTCAGAGCAACACAGTTTTGCACCCTGCTCTGCATCACAGAACAGGTCAAGTGGACACTGTCACGGTCGCACCGTGTTGCGCCGAGGTTCCGCCATCGCGCCACGAGCGTTGAACAAGATGTGCCGGGAGCATCCTGCAGACCGCAGTAGAGTTTGTGTTAGTTATTACAGGGATGTGCTAGTTTTGACAAATCATCCTGTCACAAGGTCCTTTGTGGGTGCATTGTAAGTTCAGCTCTTAAATTTTTTTAGATAACCTTTTCTCAAAAAAACAAAGATTACCAAATACTTGTAGCGATTAGTTAGAACAGAAAAGTGTTAGACAAAATATTCCTTCTCGGTTACTGTTATGCTGTACTCCCTCGGGATGGTATTAGAAATCGTTTTTGGACAAGGTTTGGGTTAAACATCGGGAATATAAATCATCAATAACTTCTAAGTTGTTGAGTTTGTAAATGTAAAAAATTATATGAGTAGATTTGTCTTAAAAAATACTTTGATAAAAGTATACATATATCACATCTCCATAAATATTTTTATACTAATAAGAGGTCAAAGTTGTGTTTTGGAGACCGTGTCGCTGTCCTAAACGACTTCTAATACCATTCGGAGGGAGTATACTGAAAACTTTAGTTTGTATACTGATTAAAAGAACCATTACCTCAATACAAATGGCAACGGCCCTATGGGAACTGACCAAGAATATTTCTTTTTGGTTGCTCCATTCACAGAATGATAGGCCATGGGGAACCTCTTGGCAGAAAAGGTAATCTACTACACCTAGACCCACCAGGGAGTTCTCTGCTCCCTGGTGAAGCCACGTCAGCGGTATGGGTCCCACAAACCTCTAATACATTATACCAAGGTGCACTACCTCTAGCTCCCAAAGCACGTATATACTGATTTAAATATCTGAAGTTCAAAGGGCGTCTCCTCTGCTCCCATGCATTCTGTTATAAGTGTTCAGCAAGTCCGACACGTTCGGCGAGTGGAATACTTAATGGTTGCATGCACGTGTTGCATGCTTGCATCATCCTTTCTAATTTAAGTATCACCTACGACTGCTGACGTGGAGGTGAGAGATAAAAACAAATACTATTTTATATGATTGGACCCACATGCTCCTCTCACATGTTCTTTGGGCTACGTAAAATAGTCTATTTATTTGCATGTAGCTAGTGACTACTCTCTCTCATACTTTTTTTTGGTGCCACGTCACATCTAGCTAGCCAAATAGCTAACCATTGGAGACGGCCTAATCGTTTTGGCGACTGGAATACTAATCGTTGCATGCGTGTTACATGCGCGGCGCCCGGCTGCGTGGTGGCGAAAACAAATCGTCGCAGTCCGCTGGTTTCCCTGCACCTGCTCATCTCCTCTGCACATATGTGATGTCATTCCTTTAAATAATGAATCCGGCCGGCTCCAAACTCACGCCGTATCACACATTTTCACACCCATGAAGCGTGTTGCCGGCCGGCTGAGGTCGCGCCTAGCTATGTCATCGCCATCGAGCATGACTCGTCGTACATCATTGTGTTTGTGTTGATTTGCAGGAGGGATCATCCTATGTCTTCCTCGCCGGCCGGCTGAGGTCGCGCATAGCTACGTCTTCCTACTTGCATTGGTTCTCTCTCGATCTGCTACTACCAAGGTAGCACTAACCATTGCGTTTGTGTTGATTTGCAGGAGACGTCATCGTCAATGAGTAGATAGAAGCTATCTTAACGACGACGACCAAGAAAGACGTGGCTAGCGTCGTTGATGGTGGCAGAGCATCTGGGTAGTGGAGGCATCAGAGCAAATCCCCTGCTTTAGCATGGTTTAGATTAAAGAAATTAGTAATTTATTGATTCCTACAGTTTGCCTTCAAAATTATGTGATTTCCCTTCCCATTCTATCCTTCGGTTTCAGTTTCATCAGGTGGATGATCTTCTTTGTGTCACGTTATCCAGGGATCTAACCACCACATGTCCTAAGCATCCGAAGAATCAAGGATCGAAGCATTCATTCAAATCTGCAGACATTGGAGGCAAACTGATAACCCGCAGCGGCACTATGTCAAACTGATCTCTCCACCAAATTCATTTGTACTCTAAAAAATTAAATAAAATTCTATTGCATACCAGCGCACCAAATTCATTTGTACTCTACGAAATTAAATAAAATTCTATTACATACCCGCAACAACGCGCGGGAAATACTCCTAGTTTCTAGTCTTTAGCTATGCCTTCGCCGTATCATCAACTAGCACGAAACCCCGCGTGGCTGCGCGGGGTAGGAAGTTGGAACGTGTAACTAAATTTCATTAACATTTTTTTTTGAAAAAGAGTTACCTCTGCTTTTTAGAAAGCAAAACATGTTCTTACAGTACTGGGGATACCAGTTTCCAGGAAAAGCAAAATGTTAAAAAACGAAGCCTATTACAATCACTAGAGTTCATAGACATCAGATAACAGGATAGTAGACGGCTTGAAATTTTGTAGCCACGCCAACATTCTCTCCTTCACTCGCTCGAACCTCTTTAGGTCCTTCTCCTTAAGATTGTAACTCCATTTCTGCATAAGAGATATTGACAGATGTATTATGTCAGTAGGAGCCTTAAGCATAGTTTTCTCAATGACCAGTTTATTCCTTGTAATCCACAAGGGCCATGTGAATCCTGAGAAGAAAAAATAATCAATTTGGTGGACAGAGGCCCTTTGCCCTGGAGCCATTTAAAAGAGAAGTCTTCAAGGAAATAGGGTATTCATTCAGATTAAACACTTCTTTAACAAACTAAATTTCATTAACTTGTTGCAATAACAAAAGGTTGTGGATTTATTTCTGAAAGCATACAACGAAGGTATGGAACAATAAAACAAAAGTGCAGATGTACATGTAGGTTGGGAGTTATTTTACTATGTAGTCATTTTTAGCGCCAATATGAATAACGCAAACAGAAATTATATATGAAAAACAAAATAGCACGAGCAAGGGCCTGTAATCAACAAATAGAAAGAAAAATAAATATGTCTTTAAATGTGTGTTGTACGTTCGTCTGAACTCTTCTCCTTAGTACAATGATTAAATGTGTGTTGTATGTTCGTCTGAACTCTTCTCCTTAATACAATGATAAGGCGAACTCCACTCGGTCAGCTCGCAACTCTCGATCCCACACGATGAGTGATGGCTCGCAGGATCGCACAACTTCCTGTCTCCCTGCCAGCAAGCAGGGTACGTGGGATTCTTTTCACGGACACACACGGCACAAATGACAAAATCTGAAGGCGATATGCACGGACGCGCTGTGCATGCTGTGTCCACCGGAGTTTATAGACAAACAGCATGGATGCGTTCTCATTTTGCAAGGATCTAACTGCCTAGACTAGTGGTGGACTTGCAAAGGTCATGCACTCTTCCAGTTCCAGCCAGTGCATGCATGTTGCATGCTCATCAACTTGGCGGCTGGCGCACACAGTGATCAAGCTGATGACTGGGTCCCTACTCCCTAGTCCACATCCATACAGACATCGTAATCATGGAGCCTATCGACGATAAGTAGTTGATTGTTTTTCTCAAACACATAAAAGATTTACGTATCATTGGATTAAGAAGAAGAAGAATAATGTAACCCTACAACTACGCGCTAATGAAAAGCGCCAAAAAAACGTCGGGTTCAGGTCGATTTCTAATCGAAAGACTTGCGTTAAACACAAATAAACGACGACTTGACTTGCTCCGGGCCGGACCCGGGCCTAACTCTAGTGACTAGTGACAAGCATCGATCAGCCTCAGCTGCGCGCTTCTCCGAAGCCAGGCGGGCGGGCGGGGGCAAACCGTGTCCCAAGTGTAACGAATCAACGATCAGTGCAGGTACTGGTGATCTGAATTCTGATAGCCTGCGGGCCCCGTACTATTTGCTGAGCTTGCAGTATTTGATCTTATTTCGATTCAGATTCCAAAGTGGGATGGTTAGTGTGAACTGAACATGCATGAGACAACTGTGCTTGGTAATTTTGTAGTATCAAATTGCTGCTCAAAATGAACGATCACATTTAGTAGTAGTACATCTCTGCCTGGTTGGCGGCGGCGGCGCCCGGCTGGGGAACAAATCAGTATAAGCAACTGTTAAAAAAAAAAGACTTCCTACGGAGTACTGTACTGCCAATCGGAACAAACAATTAATTAATAATTTGACAGGTGGATTTAGGAACTCGAATGAGTAGGCGTCTAGCCGCCATGTACCTCGCTACCATATGTTCCTTTCAGTGATGCAAGCTGTAAGCACACTCGTCCGTCGTCAGCACCACACGTACGCACATCAGAGTACGTATCAGATAAGACAACAAGGCGAACCGGCGACTTTCCTTGGACTCCCAGTGCAGTCGCCACCAGTCGACGTCGCCTAACGAATTCCATCAGTCACCAGTTGTTGAATGCTTCAGAGCAACACAGGTTGCACCGTGCTCTGCCTCTGGGTCACAGAACAGGTGGCCAATCAGTCGCTGCCTCACACCGTGTTACGCCCTCCGGTTCCACCATCGCACCACGAGCTTTGAACAAGTTGTGCCGGGGACGTCCCGCAGTTATTACGAGGGTGCTTGTTTTGAGTCTTTTGACAAATCAGCCAGTCACACTGTCACAGTAGGTCCATGGTGGGTGCATTGTAAGTTCATCTCTTTAAATTTTTTAGATGACCAAATACCTGTAGGGATGACAACAAAAAAGTTAGACATAATAACAGAATGTTTCTTCTCGGTTGCTGTATATATATACTGACAAAGTTTGTATACTGATTCAAAGAAGCATTACCCCAATCCAAATGGCAACGGCCCTATGGAAACTGACTAATAACAAGATGCTGATGTACTTATCTCTATGTCCTAATAAACCACATTCACCAGAAGTCTTCACAAGAACAAGAGCCTCCACTGAAATGGTGGAACCTGTTGGCATCTCGGACCACAATCTCCCTTTCAAACAGCTTGGAAACCAGCTTGGTGAACTTCGTGGCAGTCGCCACACACCCTGAGGTTCTTGGCTATCCTGATCGGCATGCCTGGACGAGTGCTCATCAAGCCAAACGCTATTGCGAGCCTCTCACTGTGCTTATGCAGCATATCTATCTTCTGCTCTTCGCTCACATCATGAAGAACAAATCTTGTGTCCTCCACGTACCCACCTTCTTTCCGCAGCTTTTCTGTTATCTCGGAAAGCTTGAGATGGATTGCCTCCGAGTCTCTATGACAGTAATCTCTTGAGGTGAAAGTGTGGATATTATTCCCTATCTCAATCCAACTGCAAGCTGGATCTTTTCTCAACCCCTGTTCTGCCATCCTGGTTCTAACTTCCTTGACATTGTTCCACTTGCCCATCTCAGCAAAAACATTCGATACGAGAATGTGGTTGCCTGGGTTGTCAGGTTCCAGCTCAAGAAGCTTACTGGCTACAACCGCAGCAAGGTCATAGTTCTTGTGGACACGGCATGCGCCAAGCAGTGCGCACCACACAACAGATTTTGGCTCCATAGGCATAGACTTGATGAACTCATAAGCCTCCTCTGTCTGGCCTGATCGTCCAAGAAGATCAACCACAGAGGCATAGTGCTCCTGCCATGGTTTTAACCTGTACTTGCTCATCATCATATCCAGATAGTGTTTACCCTCCTCGACAAGTTTCGAATGACTACAAGCATACAACAGAGCAAGAAAAGATACATGATCAGGAGTCAGACCAGTCTGCAGCATTCTCTTGAAATGATCAATAGCTTGCTTGCCATGACCATGCATCCCAGTAGCATTAATCATTGCTGTCCAAAGAACCACATCTTTACATTTAGCCCGTTCGAATACTCTGATAGCATAGTTCATGCTTCCGCAACCTGAATACATGTCCACAAGGGAACTAACCACAGGACCTTCTATAGGAAAATTCCTTCTGATAAGAAAGCCATGAACCTGTTTTCCTTTTGTCAGTGATGACAAACCAGCAATAGCCACCAGAATACTCACTAGTGCTACAGAATCAGGTTGAATATTAGCCTTCTGCATCTCAGTAAACAAAGAAACAGCTTCGTTTAATCGCCGGTTGTTTGTGCAACAGTTTATCATACTAGTCCAACTAACAACGTCCTTTTTCTCTACCCTCTGAAATAAATTTAGTGAATGGTCAAACTCTCCACACTCCCCATATATATCTATCAGTCTATTCTTCAGTATCAAATCAAGCAAACCATTTCTAATAGCATAAGAATGCACTTGCTTCAGCAGAGAGATGCTTTTCAAACCGCTGCATGTTTCTAAAATACTTCCAATCATCATAGAATCCACCATAATCCCTTCTTTCTACAATTCTCGAAACATTTCTAGTGCTTCAGAATGTCGAGAACTCTGAGCAAAACAAGCAAGGATTGTTGTCCATGATATGTGATCTCTAATACTCATGCTTTCAAATACCTTCGCTGAACACTCTATGGAGTCACACTTTATGTACATGTCCATCAATGTATTCCCAACCTGTAAATCAGTATGAAGCCTCTGCTTTATAGCATACGCATGAAGCTCTCGGCCATTTTTGAGCCTGCTCAAATGTCCCAATGCAGAGGACAAGCTCACAACACAGGCATGATCAGGCTGAAAGCCATGTTGAAGCATTTCACCAAAAATCCAATGGCCTCCGCAAAGAAACTGTTTTGGACGTAACAGGACAGCATGGAATTCCATGATATGTAGTCTTTCTCAGCAATCTGACCGAATACTCTGAGAGCCCTATCCACCCTGCCACATTTGGCATACATGACAAGCAAAGAGTTGCACTGGATGTTCAGCTCACTGCCGCATTTGAGGAGTGATGCATGTAATTCCCTTCCCAAACTCAGCAGAGCTAGCTCTGCGCAAACCTGGAGCACTGCGACGGCCGTGTAAAATTCATACCGAACCCGGCACTCTGCATCTCTCGGAACAGCGCCAGAGCTTCCAATGTCCTCCCGTTCTGCACGCATCCTGATATAGCAGAGTTCCAGGACGCGACGTCCCTTGCGTCCTGCAGCCACTGGAACACCCGCAGCGCCGAATCCAGCAAGCCGCACTTGGCGTACATCCCGATAAGCGCATTGGCCACGAGGGTGCTCTTATCAAGTCCGGCCTTCACCGCCAGCCCGTGCACCTCGCCCCCGCAGCGCCCGTCCCGTTCCGCCCCGGACGCCTTGAGGACGGACGCGAGCGTGCACCCGTCGGGCGCCGACCCCGGGCATCTGACGCCCGCATGGCACCGTAGACCCGCAAGGCCTCGCCGGCGCTCCCGGACGAGAGGTACGCCCCGACGAGCGCGTTCCACGAGAAGACGGTCCGCGCGGGCATTCCGTTGAACAGGCGGCGCGCGTCGTCCACCCGCCCGCACCGGCCGTACATGAACACGAGCTTGGTCTTAAGGAAGCCATCATCGTCTTCGTCAAGGCAACCGGTGGCCAGGGCGTGCGCGTGGAGCTGCCTGCCCTCCGCGGCCGCCCTCCTGGCGGCGACGAGGTCCAGCACCCAGCCGTAGTGCTCCCGAGCAGGCGGCGCCCGGGCCGTGAGCAGGCGCAAGGCTTGACGCAGGTCGCCTTCCTTGCAGAGCCGCTTCAGGGAGGCCGAGGCGGAGTTGGGAGGCGGTGCGGCGGGAGGAGGAGTTCGGTGGGGGGAGCTGTGTGAGGGATAGCGCGGCGGTGGCCATGGCGGTGGCGGGCTTGGAGGCCCCGGGCAGCCGGACGCTCATGCCCGCCCGCCAGCCAAATATCTGTGGATTGGATATGGCTTCTGATCTTCGTAAGGCCCGACGTGACGGCCCAACAAGAAAGTTAATAGATCTCATATATGGGCTGCAACATCAGGCCCATCTTAGAATTATGCACTGTGTTGTTTGTGTGAGATTCTTCTTCATTTTTCTGATGTTTCTTTTTTGTGGATTTATTATGGCTGCCTTCTTATACGTCAAAAAATGTGTAACTGTGTATACAGCAAAAGCTCATGCAATGCTTCGTCGTCTCCAGACAGTTTTCCTAACAATGACCTTACACACTACACCATCGCCGGTAATCTCCATCGAGCTGATCCCTACAGATACATAGAATGTGCGTACGTTCGGGACCGTTAGATTTCCAATTCCAACCAAGAAAACAACAGTATGCAAAAAAAAAAAAAAAAGGACACATGAGCAAGGGAGTTGACGTAGTTTCGCAGAATGGTTGCTACTTTTATATTATGTTTATAATGGTATTTTAAATTTAGGGAGCTATTTGTATTATTTTTTATAATGAAAACATGAATATTTTCTTTAGAAAATAAAATATAGCTATTTTATCAATGGTGAATTGGTGATTACATCTTACCGAACTAATATCATCTAGTTTTTTTTAATTCTTCAAGAATTTTTAGGATCTACCTTTTTCTGTTATTTTTATAAAGATTAATTATCGTGGAAATTTGTTGGAATACTCGCTTTATAATTTGGAAGCGAAGGAATATTTAATTAATAACATTAAGACAGCGTTGAAGAATAAATTGATCTCACTTGCATTTAGGGGTTGTGGGGTTGTGCCTTTGTTGTTTCAAGCGAACAAGTCTTGTATAAAATAATTGGGAATAACATAGTTTTTTATACAGAAGAAAGAACAAGATAACAATACACTCTAGCCAATGCTCCATTGACCATTGCTGACAAGAATGTCCAGAAATATCAGAATGTCAAGCAAACCAAGTTGATTGATTTTCTCTACAAAAAAAAAAAGTTGATTGATCAGATAGACCTTTTCTACCTCGATCTACTAGGTAGTCGAAGAGATCGATCAGATGCCGCTGCCTATACTACATGATGCTGCACGACGTATCCTCGACGGGGTAGCGGTGCCCGGCGTAGGGCGGGTGGATGGGGACGCCCGGTGGGGGCGGTGGTCCTTCTGGGCCGGGATGGTATACTAAGGGCCGGTACCGCGGCGACAGCCACCCGGCCACGGGATTAGGATCGTTACTGCTGGCGGCCGTCTCGGCCGCCTCCTCAGCGAGAACCGTCTCCACCTTCACGATGTCAGCATAGCCGTGCTTCTTGCGCAGGCACCTGACCAGTTGAACGACATCGACGTCGACGCCGACCACCTCCAGCCTGTCTTTGCCGTCGCCGATGATCTCCATCGAGGTGACCCCCTGCAGATAAATATATATGTGTAGATACGTACGGGGGTCGTTACAGAAGCACATGGACATGCAAGTTCTTCAGGCATGTAGAGATTAGAATGTTTGCGTTGCGTACCGTCCGCTTTGGCGACCAGCGCCATGGTCTTGGACCGGCTCTTCTCGGACGACATGTTCACCTTGATCACGATCTTTTGCTGCGAACAACAGAGACGACGATGAAGATGAACACGAGGACACAGAGAGAGAAGCGGAAAGCAGTGTCGCCAGTTGGCTAGTTGGTTACCTTCATGTCGTGCTGCTGAATGCCGACAGGTATAGCTCTGTTGTAGAGGCGAAGAGGGATAGGGCAAACGCACAGACAACTAACTACGTGTGGATGCCTGGATGGCAGCAGAGCGGCAGCTAGCGAGATGGTGGTGGAGTCGATCTGTGTGTGTTGAGGGCGAGTGGACAGTGGAGTGTGCTCTCCTTTTATAGGTCAGAGCCCAGATGCGCCGCCGTGAAACCTGTGGTGGAGGAGGGTCGCGGCTGAGACGGACGGGCGAGCGGGCGATGCCGTGTTTCAAAATTTTCAATTCATTCCTTCCGAGCGGCAAGCGCGCGCCAGCCCGAATTTTGAATTCATATCAGCGCCGCAGCCCGCAGCTCTCGGCACTCGGCAGCCTCCACGTCGGACGCGCGGCGTGGATCCTTCCGGTCTTCTCGGCGTTCCGTCGATCACGGATCGGGATGGCGTCCTCGTGGCCGCGAACGGCGTGGTCGACGGCGCGAGTGCAGCTTGGGCAAGGGGAGGCAGCCTGAGAGCGGAGGCGGCGACGTGGGAAAATAGCTGGAGGAAATCGTCCACCCGGCGTGTGTGAAGCAAGCAACCGCCCGCTGCTTAGCTCGCCCGAGACCGTCAGCCTGGCGCCGGAGGTCGTCCGCGACGGCGAGTCCATCTGCTCCGTGTTCGCCATCCCCAACAGCCGGACCCGCATAGACCACGACGACCCGGACGCGGAGCAGGTGTGGAGTCGGTGCGCGGCGAGATCGACTTCCGCCACGTCGACTTCGCGTACCCGATGCGCCCCGACGTGATGCTGTTCAAGGACTTCAGCCTGCGGATCCGCGCGGGGCAGAGCCAGGCGCTGGTCCTAGGACCTAAAGATTACACTCTTAAGGCCTCGTTCGGTTCTAGAGGTTTGGCCTCCAGGAACAGTTCCGGCCGGATTCTTAGTTTATATTTGTATAAGATTTCATTGGCTGAAATGAATCCAGGCTTGATCCGTCAGAAACGAACGAGCCCTAAAGGAAAATAGCAATGGTTTATTTATGTAGTCTTTGATATGCTGTTATGTTGCTGATCGTTCATTTTAAGACCTCAGTGTCTCTTATGCATGCTTTATGTTAGGCTTGTGTTGTGTCATGACCAAGAAAAAGACTTGAAATCCAGAGCATTATACATATGATTTCTTCTGGATAATTCCTATAATCCTTTTGTCCCAATATGCTTCTGAAAGCAGTACTCGATGCACTAGCTCCAGTGTTGCTCCCTAGAGTCGCCGCACCGGGAAGGATGGATTGTTGATGTGTTGAGCTAGCATAGCTTGGTTAAAAAAAAAAAAAATCAGGCATTCTCATTTTTGCTCACTGCTTCCATTTTTGTGCTACAAATTTTGAAAGGAGAAGAACTTAGGTGTGCGAGGTCTCAGAACATCTGCTGAGCTCAATAGTTCATCCTCAGATCTGCAGGTGTGTTGGAAGAAAAAGCAAAGAAATTATTTGGTCAACCATAAGTTAATTATAGATTAAGTATTATCTTGTTGTTCCTACTTCAGGACAGGGAAGCGTCACAGGGAAGGAAAAACCCTGTTATCTGTTCTATTTTTTCTGGTTGCATTGATCATGGGTGACAAATAGGGACGGAGAGTATAAATACTAAGTAGAGAAAAATCTATGTTTGGACAACCCTGTATATCCTTATTGTCCAGTTTCAGTCTCTTGCACAATAATATGGTTTGAATGATGGATGTTAGCTTTCGTTTGTTCTTTTTCTCAAGTGATGTTCTGTTCTTTATCTTCATACTCAGTTACTGTAGTTTATAGAACATATTTTCTTTGGCAGTAAAAAGCAGATGTCCAGCCAGTTCTTTATGTGGAAAGGGACCTTTTGGGCTCTTGAATTTTAGGATTTCGTAGCAAAGTGTTGTTTTTATCATAGCATTAACCAGTTATGGAGATCGGTCAGCTTTGTATTTGTGTAGGGTCTGGTGATCCTGAATGGCGAAGGATTATTGCTGCCTACTGATTTTTGGGTTCTTGTAATGGAGAAGGTTTTTTTTTTAGTTCTTACTGTTTTCTGCTCATGAAAGTTTTAACATTATAATGGAAAGGGGTTAGTTCCTTTTATTCCTATATTTTCTTGTGTTTCTTCAAAATTCTCTATTTTGGTTACCTCGTGTGTCGACATTAAACAAATAATGGCAAGCAGACTAATTACTTGTATCATGTGAATTATGCATATCATTAGTTTTTTCAGAACCTTTCCTTACGGTGCAATTATGTTTGATTCTTTATGGCATCTATAAAAAGAAAACAAATGTTACATGGAGTAATAACGCCAGCATTATTCGTTGTGGTATGAGGAGGATCACTTTTTAGTGCTTTTGATCGGCTAATGAATGGACACACTGTCGGTTGGTGCATCAGTCATATATTCTTGCCAAATAGTATAGTAACAGAAATTTTTGTTTAGCAGATTGATGACAGATGATTACCAGTTGCGATTTGCGATAGAGAAACATTTTTTGGCAAGAGGAGATGTGCATCAGTCAGAATTCAGAAACTCAGAATAGGACTTTTGCTAACATTCTTGTTACTTGGCCTGGACTGTGTTTCTAGGAATGAATTGGGTTAGTAAAGTTGCTTCTCTCTTCTCTGCAAATTGATGCCTGTGTTCCTCTCAATCCTTGACTTATTTGGTTTCATATGTATTACGACGCCAGTGAACCGACAATAGAGGCGGTGGAGCTAACAATGATGATGAATGTGGGCTGCCATTCTAATTTTTTAGTTTCTACTAATAGCTATTTCCAATGCAGACTTTAGGCACATGGGATTGATGTGGATGGACCTATAATAACTTCATAATTATTTGATTTACATCCTTTGACATTGAGTAGTATTAGAATTATAAAACTGACCACAAGAGTTCCTTCTCAAGGCTAATGCAACCTCATATAAATTAAGCTATAATTCAGAAAAAAGAAAATTCAGCTCCAAGGATTTCTATGTTGGTGAGAATCTCAATAATCCTTGATTGAGACGTTTAAAATTAATATATAATTTTGCGTCACCTCTGTTCACTACCTTGATGGTCCTTGCAGCTGCACATGGATGAGTTAGTGTAAAACACGATGAAGCTCAGCAAAAAAAAAAAAAATTGAAGCTCCGCAGGATAGCACACCTGGATCCATGGCAGGTCCAAGAACTTGCACAGAGATGAGTGGCATTGAAGCTGAACTGGGTGTGGTGTCAATGTCACCGAGGCATATCATATATCAGCAAGTAAAAGGAGTACCGTAACATTGTCCTCGGGTGAATTACTGATTACATATGAGAAGATACATTTGAGCAGATGAATGATTTTGCAAGCTGTTTGACAGGACAAAAGACTATGTAAAGGGTTTTGTATCTGTTTAGTCGTCTGTTTGGAATGAAATAGTTCAATGGTTCCATTCTAATTATCTATGATTTCACCTTTAAGCAACAGTTCTTGATTTCAGTTGTGTTTGATGACAGTGTGTTATTGCATACAATGGATTTGAAGTTAATTAGTTTAACAACATTCTTTTGTGTGATGCTCAGGAGAAAGGAATACAATTACGACTCATTCAATGGCAACAGCACGAGCATTTTTCACCTACGTATAGTAGAAACAAAATTAAAAGGAGGACGTGCGTCCGCGTGGCGCAGTCCAGTCCACGCTCGGTCGTTGGTACAGTGTCGGGGGTGTAGACGGTGTTGATACTGTTGACTGTTCAGTCCACCACGCTTGAAATGGGAACGAGATCCTCCACAGTTTGGACAACTACAGTTTGGACAATGAACTTGTCTCTACGGTTGGCCAATCTCTGCCGTTTATATCTTATCCAACAGTCAGCTCTAGAGAAGCTAGTCTAGCAGGCCTCCAACCGGCCCACATAAGCCCATCGTGGTGCTCTGCATCTAACCAGGCACGATCGGCCAATCCCCGGCGTACTTACTTTGCCGCCCGGACCACGCTTTTGGCGCGAGAGTGGAAGGGTCATGTGGCGGCGAATCCGATTCTGCTGCTCGTGCTCGTGCTCTCGATCAATCTGTTGTTCGTGTTGCTGCTCTCCATCGGTTAGCAAGTGCCAGAAATCTCTACACTCACGTCACCTCTTGCTCTGTACAGTGTACTTAAGCTAGGGTTGTTCTAGGTATATTGTTTTTTATTCTTGATTCTTTGGATTTTGCTAGATTTGATGGACTGAAGGAATCTGATATGAAGTTTGAAAGGAACATCAATTTGCTTGACTGAAGATTTTTTTGCATATTTTTTTTAGAGAAAAGGTTTCCCCTGCTTTTCATTGCAAAAAGCAAAATACAAAGTTCAAGGTTCTCAGCTTAAGCTGTTCGCACGGAGAGAAAGCAATCAACGATTATTACAAGGCACCGAGGCCTTACTGAGAAACGCTAAACTCTCCCCTGATCATACTCTCAGAATTGACCGCCTCTAAAGACTGAACAACCAATGGTCCCAACCGTAATGACGACTCCGTCGTTCTCCATTTGATCAGGTCCGGATGTCTTGATGTATCTTCCAGAATCTTGATAATCCTCTCCACTCTGAGCAAATCTCCCTTCTTGATCAGCACAGACCACCCTTGCAGCGTTCTTGCCAGTCTCGCCCAGATCCTCTTGAACCCCGGCCATGTCAGTCCCTGAAAACACATTTCATTGCGAAACTTCCATAAAGTCCACATAACAGCGGCAGAAATGAGATTTGTGACTTCATGCTTTTTATTAGCACCCCAGAATTTTGCAACCGACTCATAAGAGTCACCAATATTCAAATCTAGAATTTCTGCAATAAAAGCCCAAACATGTTTTGCTACAAAGCAATCAAAAAACAGATGTGAAACAGTCTCCATCTCAGAACAGAAAAGACAGGATTGATCATTCACATTTTTTTTTGCATATTTAAGATGGAAGAAAAAAGGTGTGTAATGCCATGATTTTTTTGTGGTCTAATTTGGGGATTTTCAGTTCACCACCTAATATGATGTCATCTATATCTATTTTCTTGTAGAGAGGGTCCGCTTCCTAATCTTTTACCTCAAGTTGGCATGGAGTTCAATACTATAGATGAGGCTTGGATATTTTTGGATTAGCTATGGGGGTCGAGAAAGGCTTTGAGGTGAGGAAAATGTACACAAACAAAAGAAAAGATGGGAAGATTAGTTTCGCAGATATGTTTGTGCAAAATGAGGGTCTGAGAAAAAAAAAAAGAGATCATCTAACAAAGTGTCCAAGAGCCGAAACTAGAACCAACTGTAATGTTCGTATGGGGCTTATAATGGACAAGGATAAGGAAAATTATAAAGTGACCGATGTGCTTTTTTAGAACACAATCACACCCTTCATCCGCCACAAACCTCACACTTAATGGTTTAGGGTTTAGGGTTACAAGCCCTATGGATCCCATCATCGCTCCCACCAATGTTACTCCGCCAAATGAATTGTTGAGTACAAACAAGCCTAAAGAAAAAGAAGGTGGAAACAAAAACCTCAAAGCACAAAAAAAAAAAGCTTGGTTTGAGAAGAAGCGCAAGTGTGCGAAAAAGGGAGGAAAAAACAAAGAAAACAACTCAAAGGTGTGTGACAAGAAAAAAGAACAATGTTCAAAGGTATGTGACAACATGAAATATATCATATTATTTGTAATTGTATTTCTTGTAGATAGTTTCAATTTTGCTTAACTATTTGTTTCTCGAGAAACAAACTACAAAAGAAGGGATCTCTCGAATCATACACAACCATCAATTATTTTTCTTCTATGCTTCAGGGGATCAATGACGGATGGTGGTATTGGTGAATTCTAGTGGTGCGGATTGTCCCTCTGCGCAGTGCATTGACAATGTAAGCAATTGGGGGGGGGCGGGGGCTTGCGGTAATATGCAGTGTGATAAAATTGCAATGACCAAAACATCTTTTTGTGTAGCCATATGAAACTGCAGAAATTGCAGTGACCAGAACATCTTTTGTGTAGCCAAATGAAATTGCATTAACCCAATAACATCTTTTGTACATTTCATTTACAATAGTATTCGAAATCAATTTACAACACATTATGCAAGCACATATGAGCCTGATAGCAACACCTTTGCTAGAACTGATAGCAACACAACGTACTCTATATGCATTACAGTCTACTTCCAAGTCGACCAATGGAAGAGGAGCGCCGATGGAGCCCTATTGATGTGCCTCGCCGGATCGGGAAGGGAGGGGAGCTCCGGTGAGCATCGGAGCACGACCCGCCCGGGCGCTCCCACCTACGGCGCGCGGCACGCCGGGGAGCGAGGCCGCCGCGAGCAAGGCACCGGTCGGCACGTCGGGGCCGGGTAGGAAGCGCCCCATCGCCGCAATGGCGTCTTCCCATGGCGTCGTCGAGGTCGCCGTCCATCCCGCTCTTCCTCTCCCTACTTGTCTCACCGGGCGCCGGAAGCAGAGGCGGGCGGCGGTGGCGGGCGTTGTGAATCGGGATGCTAGCCACGCTGCAGGGGAAACGCTAGCCATTGGGCTGGTATGGGCCGTTCAGGCCTGATTTATTTGCTTGTCTCATGGAGTCACCGTTGGATGCAAAGCTGAATGGTGTGGATGAGTAATCGGAGAGGAAGTTGTTCAGTACATATATATGGGCATCAGCCCGGAGGCCGGGCGGCGGGCCCGGCACGGCGCTTTGGCGGGCCGAGAGCGGCACGCCCGCCTGCACCGTGCCCGTCTGGCGGCCGGCCGGGTGGCCGTGGCGTGCCTGGCCGCCTCTTCAGCCCGTGGCACGGGCACGGCGGCGGCGATTTTGGCCCGGCGGCACGGCTTGCCCGGCGCCTGCCAGCGGCCTGGCCCTGCCTCGCCCGCCCCGCGCATATATAGCGGGCGCCGGCCGCTGCCCTCCCCTCCCCACCCCACTCCCCAACCCTAAACCTAATCCCCACCCGGCCACCGCTCGCATCTCTCTCTGGATCTCGCCTCGACGCCTCCGCCGTCGTCTCCGCTCGCCTGTCGCCGACGCACTTCGGCCACCTCACCTGCCCGGATCTGAGTTCGAAATCCCTCTTCTCCTTCCTTTAATCCTTTCCCCTCCTCTCCTCTCCCTCCACTCAAGTGAACATGTGAGTTCGTGATTTTCTTGATCGATCCGCCGCCGCTCGCCGTTGTTTGTCTAATCCGTTCTCCATCCGTGCTCCTCTCTCTCTCTCTGCTTGTTCTTCCGGCACCGTGCTCCGGTGCGCCGCAGGTAACTCGTCATTCGTCAAGCCGTCCATCTCTCTGTTCTCGATCCGCCGCTCGCCGTTCCTTTGTCTAATCCTTTCTCTGTCCGTTGCTTGCAGGTCTCCGTTGGTGGTAAGTGACGCCAAGTCCTCCTCCCTCGGCAGTGGTCATGCGACCACCGGGGCCAGGCGAGCACCGTTGAGGGGCGGTGCTGGAGGACTTGCTCGCCCTCGACCTCGGTCTGGGTCGTCCCCGTCCGGTTCTGCTGGTGCAGGCCTCCCTCCCTCGTCTCGGGTTGCTGGTGCTGGGCTCGCAACGCAGGGGCTTTGCCCTCTAGCGACGGCGAGGACCTAGCGCCCAACTCGGGACGACGAGCGGGAGGCCGCAATGGAGGGCGACAACGCGACTGAGGGGACGCACGCGGCCGCCATGTTCGGCATCGACCTCGGTGACACTCGGTTGGTTCCCAGCCGGAGCACATCGATCTCGAGGCCGGCGACCATGGTGCGGCAGATCCTAACACTGAGGCTATTTGCTCTCGGAGGTAAGAAGTCTAAGGTTTGGAAATGGTTCGATGAGATTAGCAGGGATCTGTCCGTGTAGGTGCTGTCTGCAAGCATTGTAGGCAAAAGTATTCTGTTAGATCTTAATTTGGCACGGCCATTTGATTCGTCATATGAAAGCTTGTTACGCAAAAGTTGAGCATAATACTAAGACCCAGGCTAAGCTTGCTTTGAATGCTAGTGGTTTGAGAAACTAGGTTTATGATGATATGGTTGCTCGCATGGAATTGTGCATTTTGATTGCTAATTTGGACCTTCCTTTAGGGATTGGTGAGACCCAGGCTTTTGAGGATTACATTAAACGTGCTCATAATCCTGCATTTGAAAAGGTTTCTAGGACCACCACTACTAGAGACATGGCTAAATTGTTTGGTGAACAACGTAATCATCTTGTTAAATCTTTGTTGCCCTGCTTTGCATCCTCTGTTTCTTTGACATCGATATATGGTGCGGTAATGCTAAGGGAGATTACATTTTGTTGTTGCTCATTATGTTAATGCTGATTGGGAATTCAGAAAAAGGTAATTGGGTTGAGGCTTATTGAGGCATCACATACCGGGTGAAAATATTCTTTGAAAACATTGCTACCGTGGTTGAGGAATTTGATTTGATGGAAAAAGTGTTCTGCTTTGTTACTTTAGATAATGCTTCGCTAATGTTAAGGCTTATGAAACTTTAGCTCCTACCTTTTTGGTTATTTGGGTTCCTATCCACGCACCTACTCATGATGATCCTAATAAAGTTAACTACATGCTTGTGCATCGGCGTTGTGTTTGCCATATCATTAATTTGATTGTTAAGGTTGGCTTGGATAAAATAAAACCTTATCTTGAAGATTTGAAGGCTGCAATAAGCTTTTTAAATTCATCTAACCAAAGGATTGCATTGTTCAAAAGCTTTTTTGTGTTGCTAGGGGTTTGAGACCTAGAAAGTTTGGTCGGACATGGATGTTAGATTGACTTCTACTTATTTGATGCTTAAACACTTGGCTGACTTTTGATCCTAACACAAAAAAACATATATATAAGGAAGTGTTGTTCTTTGTCTTTATTAACTCCAACATTGGTAAGGAATTGTTGACTCCATTGCATTGGCACATTGCTAAACAAATAATGCAATTCACGAACCTTTTTTATGAGTGCTTTGTTGTTCTATCCGGTGTTTACTATCCTACTGACTCCACTTGTTTTGCACAGTGTTCTTGATATGGCCGAGCTATTGAAATCTGTTTGAAACCGATGTTAACTTTAGAGAAATTGCTTATGATATGAAGCTTAAATTACTTAAGTATTGGGAGAGACCTCCATTACTATATTGTTATGCCTTAATTCTTGATCCTAGAGGTAAGATGCGAGGGGATTGCTTTCATTGCTTGATCTACTTGGTAAGGCTCTTGGACAACATTATGGTATATTCTATGGTGATGTGAAAGATGAGTTGACTAGGAATTTGTTCAACAAGTATGTTGACAAATTTGGTGATCTGGTGAGAACTCAAAGGCACAATCTGACCTTCTTTTCTGTTGGTAGAGAAAACCATCATGGGGAAGACTCTTTGGAGGTCAAGGTGCACCTGAATCATCTAGTCCATCCTGGCCGCTAGTGAGCTTTCAACTTACTTAGACAAAGGATGTGACCGACCAACTATGCACAAGACTTTGATATCTTGCTCTGGTGGCGTGACCACAAGCAAACCTATCCTATCTTATCTATTATGGCTCGAGACATCATGTGCATTCCTGCATCTCTTTGTTTCCTGAGTCTTGTTTGACAGCGGGTAGGATACTCGAAGGCCGGCGACGGCGCTTTTGTTGCTGAGAATGTTGAGATGCGACATGCATCAAGGATTGGGAGCTAGGAGCAAGGAGGGAACAACATGCCGTTGAGGACTTCGACTGGCTGATTCCTTTGAGAACCCACTACTACAAAATTGATTTTACACAACGTTTTCAATTGATTTTCGTGGCGGTTATTTGGAAAACCGCCACGGTTAATAGCGAGGATTAACCGTGACGGTTATTTTTATTAACCATGGCGGTTATAATAACCGCCATGGAAAATCGATAATCATGGCGGTTTTATTAAAAAACCGCCACCGTAAATCGAGCCCAAATCATAAACTTAAAAGCCCATTGAAGCCCAATAACAGGTCCTAGTATATATATGAAGCGCATCTACACTCCAAACCCTAACTCATTTTTCCCCTCACTTCTCTCCCCACTCCCTCCTCGGACCCGGAACCTTTGCCTCCTCGTTTCTCCCCTCGGTCTCCCTCTCTCCCTCTTCAACTCCCAAGGCGCGGCGCACCACGGCCGGGCGGCTCCGGCTCCACCGGCGGGCGCAGGCAGGAGGGGCGCGGGCGGCTCCGGCGTGCGGGCAAGGAGGCGGAGGGGCATCGCCGGGCGGACGGCGGCGTCGTGGGATCGGGTGCTCGTGATGGCCCGCGTCGAGGCCATGGCGCGGACCGGAGGCGAGCCGGGCGTGGAGCTCCTCGCCCGTCCCAGAGCCGGCCGCGGGATCCCGGACCCGGCGAGCACGGCGGGCGCGGCAGCGCGGCCGGTGGCGGGCGTCCGAGCGCGGCGGCGCGCGCGTGCGCGCCGCGGGGCAGCCGGGGCGCTGGCATGCGAAGCCGGCGGCCGAAGCGCGGCGGTTGGCGACCTCCGGCTCAAGATCCGCCCCACGGCGGCGGCGGCGGACCGGCGACCCCGGGAGCGTCGGCGGGCACGATCGGGTCCGATCCGGGCCCGATCTGGGCTTTTTGTTTTTATTTTATTTTTTTATTTTATTAACGGTGGCGGGTATTAAAACCGTCACGGTAAATCATTGATTTACCCTAACCTTACGTTGGTGGCGGTCATGAAAAAGCGCCACCGAAAATCCTTTTAACCGCCACCGAAAATGATTTTTCTAGTAGTGACCTCGGATAGATGGCGGTGGCCGCGGCACACCGCACTGGTAGCTCGGTTGGTGGTACCGGTTCTGTTGGTGGCCCCTGGTTAGAAGAAGATGGCAACAAGGAGGTAAGCGATTACAACACTTAAGTCATTCATGTCATCATGTTTATCACTTAAGGTTAGAAACCGAGATGTGGTTCACTTGTGCGGGATTTTTTGGCGATTTTGGTGCACTTGACTTGATCACTTGAATGTGTAGTAGTGCTAGTGCAACCGTGATGGTTAGAAAGTAGAAAGCGAGAAACTTGAAACTAAGATGGATGTGCCTTTTGTGATGGCTATTGTAATAGGGCTAGATGGACTTTGACATGTTTGAAACTTATAAACTTGAGCTGGTTGCTCTTTTTTCCCTTTCTAGGGTTTCTCCCACAAGGGTGGGTTTACCTAGAAAGGTGTTTTTAATGAGGCGGCATTGTACAAAAAACAGCTCCTTTTGAATCAAATTGGTCATTATCTTGCCTGTGGTTTTGAATCTATGTTTATGTATATATATCTTGGGTTTTGAATGTGTGTTTATGCATATATATCTTGGTTATGAAAAAAAATGAGTTGGCATTTATTGTGTTTATTCTTTTGCCGTGCCAAGGGGCTGGCACGGCCCGGTGGTGGCAAAGCCGTGCCATCGGGCACGACGGCGAAAAAAAACAAGACGACGTGCCGTGCCCTGGACCGCCTCCTCGGCACGCGAGGCACGCCCTTGGCACGGCAAGACGGCACGGCGTCTTGGCGTCTTGGCACGGCCCGATGCACATATGGGGGTGTTCACTTGGTGAAATATATTGGGTTAGTGTACTGTAGCACTTTTCGTTTGTATTTGGTAAATATTGTCCAATCATAGACTAACTAGGCTCAAAACATTCGTCTCGTACTTTTCAGCCAAGCGGTGCAATTAGTTTTTGATTTACTTACGTTTAATGCTTCGTAAATGCGTTAAACCATTTGATGTGACAGGAAAACTGTAGCACTTTTTGGGTTGTTGGAGGAAGTGAACACCCCATATATATATATATATATCCGTACAACTTTAGAGGACCTGGTTCCTTGAAATGGGCCACTGGCCGACTGCTGCACAACTGCAGCAATGGAAGTCGAGCTTGCAGATCTGGCCACTAAAGCATCGTCCCTCGCTGAATCTTGACTGCTACGGTCGTGTTGGCCTGGTGCTCGATTTAGTTGGCTGAAGGTTTCTCCATCAATCCCCTCAATCCTCTTCGGCATCAATTCCACGATTTCGCCGATCTGATGCAGCAAGGTGAGAGCGCATCCCCCGTTTTCTATTCTCTCTTTCTTCCTACCAACTTTGGCATTCAGAGTAGAGGTCGAATTGAATTCGCTTCCTGCAATTTCTGGTGCCGATCCATGATGGGTGCATTTTGCCTGGGCGGTGGACTACGGATTGCCTGCAGTTTGCCTGTGATTTATTTGGTTCAGGTCCTAGTAAGCTGCCTGGCACATTCAACTCAGTCGCACCCAGGCGACCAGATCTCCTAGTTGGAATAATCATATATGTATTTTTTAAGAGGAAATGTATCCTTGGAAAGAAATGTATTTTAACCAGTCTTATTTGACAGGACACTGTGATGTACAGAAATGAATGATCAGACAAGTGAAGTTGAAGACCTCGAGCGCATACTCATTGATGAATGCGCAGAGCCGATCAAGATATCATATGCAGCTATAAGACATATTACAAAAAACTTTGCTCAAGTGATTGGTGATGGTGGGTTTGGAGCTGTTTACCTGGTATGCTTAGTTCTTGATTGCTCTGCAAATTGTAGTTTCAAACAATAAAGCTTAAATCAGGCACTCATGTCATATGAAACAGGGAGGTCTTCGAAATGGGATAGTTGCCGTGAAAAAGCTTCACTCAGGGAAGGATTTGGATGATAAGCTATTTTTTTGGGCGAAGTTGCCTGTTTAAAGAAGGCAAAGCACAAAAATATTGCTAGATTCCTAGCTTATTGTGTAAATAAGCAATGTGAACTAATGGAAGTAAAAGGAAAACTTAACATCGTTGAGGAACAACAACGGTTACTCTGCTTTGAGTATGTACCTAATGGAAGCCTCAAATATTATCTTGAAGGTATAAAATTTGCTACGATATTCATCCCCATCTGTACTTGAAAACCTCGTGATTTCTGTTATCCATTCACCTGATCGGCATGGGAAATGTGGTCAAATAACAAAGTTTTATCATGCCCCAAATATGCACACTATCCATTTGGAATGTTTTTTTTTAAATCTTTGAGTATGTACTCAAATCATCTTAGATACCTGGGATTTGAATTTTTTTTTATTACGGTTGTAATTTACATATGTACTGTTACTACCATTAAGCATTTTTTTTTGCTTTTTATTCACTTATGTAGGAAAAACTCATGGATATGAATGGGATGTGCGTTATCAAATAATTACAGGAATTTTCCAGGGTTTGCAACATCTTCATCAAAAAGCGCATTTATCATTTGGATCTCAAGCCATCAAATGTGCTGCTGGGTGCTCACATGGAGCCAAAAATAACAGATTTTGGTGTGTCAAGGTGCATTGACGATGGAGAACAATCTGTGATGGTTACTAAAAACATTATTGGAACACTGTAAGTCATATCTTTGAGACTTTGAAGTCAAATATGTGAAATTAGCTTTATATCGTGATCCTTCAAACCATCTGATTGTATTCAGGGGCTATCTTGCACCAGAACTCATAGAGAAGAATCAAATATCAGCCAAGGCTGATATATTCAGTTTGGGCGTTATAATGATAAACATATTAACAGGACGTAATGGTGGTATTATTGAAAATGTAAGTATAATTTGTTAAATCTTTGTAGTACCTTTTTGACATCAAATTTTAGCAGTACATGCACAGCAACCCATCTTAGGCCTTAATAGCGAGTTACTATCCACATCGATATCTCATTTCTTGCTCTTGCATATTCAAGAAAAAAATATCTCATTTCCTTAAAACAAAAGAAGTTATCGATATTTAACTTGAAGTACCTATCATGTATTGACTTCTCCTTAATGTTTTAACATCATATATATGTTCTCTCCTGATTACTATATGTTTGAATTTTGCAGTGGCAGGAAAACATAGAAGTAGACTGCTCACAAAAGAAGATATGCTTTGAACTTGCGCAAATTTGTATCGACAGGAATCCACATAACAGGCCTACTATAGATGAGATAATTCAGAAGCTGAATGAGACACAGACAATGATTCTAAAGGATCCTACAGTTATTCGAGAGCCCAGAAATGACCCTGAATCTTCATTATATCAGGTATTATTATTCAAGCCATCATGCAATCATGTAACCTTTGATCAAAAAAAATGTGGCCTGATTTGGCACGTTCCGAACTAACATCTAACTCTTAATTCCTTCTATCCTACAACATTTTTAGCAACAAATTCATAAAATTAAATACTTTTAAATGTCAATCCATTGACCTCTTGTGTGTGGGCGGGAGGGTCGTAAGAGCATCTCCAAGAGTTTCCTAAACCTCATTCTAATCCTTGTTTTTAGAAAAATGAGGAAAAATTCCTCTCAGACAACTCCTAATACAACCTCCTAATATTTTAGGACTTGGGCGCGTAACTTTACGCTTGAGACTTCGGCGTCGCGCGAAAAATGTTTCCGGCGGCTTCATCGTAGCGCGCCTTCTTTGCCGCGATCCACTCCTTCACGCCGGCGGCACCGTGCCGATGCGCATCTACTCGTCCTCCCGATGCACTCAACGCCTGCGCGCTCCGGCATTGCCCTCATCCTCGACGACAGGCTCGCGGGGGGGGGCGCCTCGTACGCGGCGTCATGGGTGCGTAACAACGTGAAGCCCTACTATCCACCTTCAATATCAAGTATATCGCCCGGCAACGAGGTGCGGGCGCCGCCTTCAACATCTTGTACCCTTTCTTCGTGTATGGGGGCAACCCACGCGGCATCGGCCTGGTCCACGCCACGTTCGATGAGGGCACCATCGTCGGGGACAACAAAGAACGGGTTCACCTACACCAACGATCGACGCCATGGCGATGGCCGGCGTGCATGCTATACTCTACAGTGTATGGCTACCTCTGGCCGTGCGTGCATGGCTACCGTTCTGCCGATGCTACTACTGCATGTCTGCGTGGTGCTGAATGGTACTACTAGTACATGATACCGATGGCGGCTGCTGGCTGAACGCTAGCTCGCTCTTGGCAGACTAGCAGTACTAGTTGGACGGCGACGATTACACTTCAGGGCGCTAGGGCACGACGAAGAAACGAGGAGCTGCGGCAGCGTTACAATTACGCTTCAGGACCCTACGGCACGACGAAGGAAGGAGTGGCGGCGGCGTCGAAGAGTTTCATGAGAAAAAAAGTGCCGCAAAAAAAAAAAAACACTCCAAGTGGGACCAAATTTTAACATTTTAGAAGTGAAATATTAGGTATTATTGGAGATGAGTGATAGGAACCCTAGTCCTACCACGGATGGTGCGGAGATTGTAGGCTGTGAGAGATCGCGGGTTGGGGCTTGAAGCGAGAGATGCGGGCGGGGGGCGCCGTGTTGCTGCGAGGGAAGAAGAGGCAGGGGCGGCTAGGGTTGAGGGGAGTCGGCCTCCCCTAAAGAAGCCGGCAACTAAAGGTTGCAAATCGGCTTAATCTTTCTTAATGCAATGTTTACAAATATATATAGTCCTCTCTCAACTAATCAATCTATAAATATTCTATAAATATAAATATAATAAATTGGGCCTAGCCCATGAGCCTTTGTGCTTTGTGCCTTGACGGCTCCCCTAGCCGGTGGGCTTACGGCGGCGGCGATACGGGAGGCCGGTCATAACATCTCTCCCCCGCTGCGGCAAACGGCTCGTCCTCGGTGAAAGTCGGGAACTCGTGCTTGAAGTCCTCCGAAGCTCCCACGCCGCCTCCTCGGGCGGACCCCGCCACCGCACCAAAATGTGCCATTCGCCACGCCGGCCGAAGCTCGTACCGCGGCGGCCGGTCTTTGGAAGGAGCCGGCCGTCAAGCACCGGCGGCAAAGAGCCCGACACCGCCGGTGGGTCACCACGGTGACGCTTAGCGATCCCACATGGAATACGTCGTGCGATCTTGAGCCCGGTGGGAGATGAAGACGATAGGCCACCGACCCGATCTTCTCGGCAACTTGGAAGGGACCCGCATAGCGGCCCGAGCTTGCCCTTAGCCCGGGGGCTCCGGCGGGTGGTGCGATGGAGCAAGCGCAACCACACCCGGCCGCCCACACGAAACTCCCTCGTCGCGATGGCGGCGTCGTAGTACTTCTTGGCGACTCTTTGGGCTTGAACAAGGCGCCGCCGCACTTGCTCCAAGACCTCGTCCCGCCGACGTGAGCATGGAGTCCACGAGCTCGCCCCTGTTTGTTCCCGGCCCGATAGGGCAGCAATGGAGGCGGGCCGCCGCCCGTAGACGACTCGAACGGGGTGGCCCGAAGAGCGGTGTGGAAGGACGTATTGTAGCAATACTCCGCCCAAGACAACCACTCCACCCACGCCCGGGGACGATCACCTGTCACACAACGCAAATACATAGCAATGATCTTGTTGACGACCTCGGATTGGCCATCCGTCTGGGGGTGAAACGCCGTGCTCATCTTGAGCTTGACGCCGGCCATGGTGAAGAGGTCTTGCCACACGTTGCCGGTGAAGACGGGGTCCCGGTCGCTCACAATGGAGGCCGGAAACCCGTGGAGGCGCACCACGCCATCGAAGAAGGCCCGCGCGATGGACGACGCCGTGTATGGATGCCCCAATGGAATGAAGTGGGCATATTTGGAGAAGCGGTCGACGACGGTGAGGATGACCGACTTCCCATGGACCTTGGGCAGCCCCTCGATGAAGTCCATCGAGATGTCCGCCCACACCTGGGACGGCACCTCGAGCGGCTGCAGCAGCCCCGCCGGTGGCAACGTCTGTGTCTTGTTCCGCTGGCAGGTAACACAAGACCGCACCCAGTCCTGGACCAGGGCACGATCACGCGGGAGGTAGAAGTCGCTGCGCAGCCGGTGCAGGTTCTTCTGGATGCCCTCGTGTCCGGCCGAGTGTGCCAGGCGGAGGACTTGGTCACGGAGGTCGCCATGGTCGGGCACGAAGACGCGGTTGCCGATGGAGAAGTAGGCCGCCGCCGAGGCGCCAAGGGCTGGGCGCAGCTCCCCGCTGCGCGGCTGAAGGCGCCGCTTTGCCCCTCGCCAGAGCGCGTAGCCTCCCCGGATGTCCTGCAGCAACGCGAACGAAGGCCCAGAGATTGCGTGAGGGCCCCCGCGGCGCCCACGAGGGCTGGACAGCGCCGTCTCCTCGGCATCACGGCGCGACAGGGTGTCGGCCACCGTGTTGAGGCGCCCGGCCGGTACTCCACCGTGAAGTCGAAGCCGAACAACTTGCTAAGCCACTGGTGCTGGGGGGGAATGAGAAAGCCGCTGATCAAGTAAAAATTTGAGGCTATAATGATCTGTGCGAACCAGGAAAGGGCGCCCCCAGAGGTACGGGCGCCAGTGACGAACGGCCTGCACCAGGCCGATGAGCTCCCGCTCGTAGGCCGCCAGCTTTGAGGTGGCGAGCAGCGAAGGGCTTGCCGGCACGCCCGGGCCGGGCGCTCACGGTGGGAGTACCGCGCGAACCCGACAGGCACGGGACGCGTCCTGATCCACCACGAAGGGCCGGGAAAAGTCCGGCATCTGAAGAACCGGCCCCGTGGTGAGGGCGCTCTTGAGCGCCTGGAAAGCAGCCTCCGCATCGTCGTCCCATGCGAAGGCGTCCCGCCGCAACAGGCGAGTCAGAGGGGCGGCGATGAGGCCGAAGTCGCGGATGTACTTCCGGTAGTACCCCGCAAGGCCGAGGAAGCCACGGAGTCCGCGCGCCGAACGGGGCTGCGGCCAAGCCGACACAAAGACCACCTTGTCGGCGTCCATGGCTACGCCGCCCTCCGAGATCACGTGGCCGGGTAGGCCACCGACGATGTCCCAAAGGAGCACTTCGGCGCTTGAGATGTAGAGAATGCGCCCGAGTGCCCGAAGGGCGATGCTGAGGTCTTTGCAAGTGCTCGGCCCACGAGCTGCGTAAATCAAAAATATCATCAAAAAGACCAAAGACAAATTTCCGGGAGGTACGGGCGCGGGACGTCGTTCATCAAGGCACGGAACGTTGCGGGGCTGATGGTGCCGGTAATGGAGCGGGTAGGAACGGGCGGTGGGGTTGTGGTGGACGGCGGCGGTGCGTGAGACCCCATCGAGATAAGACTTGATTGCCCGGGACGTCGGTGTGGGTGTGTGGAGCGCCGGACGCCCTGTTTGGATGGTTCGACGGCGCCGGGCGAAGTGGATGAGGGAGTGCGTGAGTTGCTCGTTGGTCATGGTGGGGATGTTGGGGCTGACGCCGGAGAGTGGTAGGGACGGCTGGATGATAGAGGTGGTGGTGACCGGGCGTCGCAGCGGTTGGGTGGAGGTGATCGGCCGGGAGAGGGCAGCGGTGGTGGTAGGCATGGAGGTGGATGGGGCTGGTGGTGGGAGACTCATGGTCGATGAGACAGGATCGAAGGTCTCGGTACCAGATTGATAGGAACCCTAGTCCTACCACGGATGGTGCGGAGATTGTAGCTGTGAGAGATCGCAGGTTGGGGCTTGAAGCGAGAGATGCGCGGTGGGGCGCCGTGTTGTTCTTGCGAGGAAGAAGAGAGGGGCGGCTAGGGTTGAGGGGAGTCGGCCTCCCCAAAGAAGCCGGCAACTAAAGGTTGCAAATCGGCTTAATCTTTCTTAATGCAATGTTTACAAATATATATAGTCCTCTCTCAACTAATCAATCTATAAATATTCTATAAATATAAATATAATAAATTGGGCCTAGCCCATGAGCCTTTGTGCGCCTGTGCCTTGAGCAGCGGCTCCCCTAGCCGCTGGTGGGCTTACGGCGGCGGCGATACTGGGAGGCCGGTCATAACAATGAGCTTCTTTTTTCTCCTAATATCTTTTTAGGAGTTGGAAAACATTGTGTTTTTAGGAAGAAAATTTAAGAAACTGTTGGAGATGCTCTAAGGGCTCATCCCCTTTTTCTTCTTAATATAGTGATACATAGCTCTCCTGCGTGTTCGAGGGGGAAAAAAGACAGAGAGGCAGTAATTATAGCACAGTTACATTAGCTGTGAGATCAAACTGAGGTCCAAACAAATATAATGTTGGAAAGATACACAACTCTCATGCGTGTTCTGAAAATTAGTAAAAACATGAATAATTTGCCATCAAAATACTGTTCTTGACACCTTTGTCAAACGCCAAACTATTGGCAAGCTATACTGCCTAAAAGTTACCATCTCAGCCATATAAGTGTTGACACTGTATATTGTTAATAGAATTTACATAATATGTTTGTTTTAATTTACCCTTCCTTTATTTTAATTTAATATGAGGTATACCATAGGAATTTTGTTTTATATTCTGAAGTGCAGGTTGTACAAAGATTCCAGGCATTGTCCATGCAAACTCTTTCGAAAATTCCAGGTACACTCATTCTAATTCTACCATCTATGGACTATGTGATCTTTGAAGGATCTGAAGCACTCTGTTTCATATATCAAAATTTTGGATTCACCAAAAGCAGTTTTTGTTTCTAAAATTATTATATTTTTAATATGAAAAAAAATCTGCTATATCGAAGGAAAGGAGATGGATTTTGGAAAACTGCCTGCCTTAATTTGTTCTCTCTGTTGAATGTGTACCTTTGTTGGCAAGCAGGGGCAGAGAGAAGAGGGGTCATATAGCTGACGACACGCCACAGACGCACCGAACCGATGCCGTGGTGGCTGGGATCGGTGTGGGACAGTGGGGGAGTTAGGGTTTGTAACTTTGTAATTTGTATGGTGGGCTGGCTATTTGGGCTGGGAGTGGGATGCGGCCTGTGGGGCTTCTGGCTGCTGCTGCCTGCAGCCTGCTGGCCCAGCCATCTATGGTAACAGGCCTGGCTCATTTGTCTTGCGAGCTAGCTTGAGCTGGCTCGTTAAGACCTGAGCCGAGCCACTAACGAGCCGAGTCGAGTGAGCTACCGGGTTGTGAGCTTTTCGTCCAGCCCTACATATAGGGGCCTAGTATCCCTATGGGATTACGAGGCAGTGCTTCTAGAGTAGCTCCCTGGTTGATTCTAAGAGCAACTCTGCCAGATTCTGTGAAGTATAATTCTCTAAAATGAAGCTCCCGAAGTTCTAGGAGCTGAAAAATAGCTTGTCTCCATTAACTTCTCACACAGGATCATTTTCTCCATGGAATGTACCCAAAAGAATCATTTTCATCCATGGAATGTTTTGCCCTAGAAAAACTTTCAGTATAGAATTAGAAGCAAGATTAGCTCCACCAAACAGGTCCTTCTCACGGTGTATTAGCATTGACTAAGTTTAACAGTTGTTTGCACGTTTCCAAGTGGTGATTTAACAAAGTAGCAACATCAACCAAGATTTCCCAACTATACATCATTGGCTATTTAGAATTGAAACTCAACCGCTGTAACCCCTGTTCCGCTAGGGCGGCGCCCGAGGCGGCGCCTAGGCGCTTTTTAAGCGCTAGTCGGAGGGTCCCCGCCCGCCTATGGGGGTAGGCGGAACCCTAGGCGGGCTGGGTCACCGGCGGCGGCGGCGGCGGGTTCCTAGGGCGGCTGCCCAGCTGTTGCTGGCGAAAGGTGGCCAGATCCGCCATGGCAGGGGCCGCGTGGGGGCGGCGCGGAGGTCGGGTAGGGACGGAGACCGGCGCGCGCGAGGGGGAGGGAGGAGGCGGAGACGACCGGGCGGTGGCTAGGATGGCGGGGGGGGCGGAGGGAGGGGGAGCGGCGTCGGGGGCGAACGACGGAATGAGGAGAGCGGAGGCGTTGGGCGAGTGGATAAGGTGGGCTGTTGGGCTGTTGAACAGTTTGTTGCTTTGATGGGCTTCCTTTTCGACTAAAGGCCCACTGGTTCCCTGTATTTTCTTTTCTTTTAGAGGTATATGTGATGTATATGGCAAGATATATATATAATATATGTATATGGCAACACCTAGGAACGCCTAGGCTCGCCTAATCCCGACAAAGCTCTAGGCTGCGGGTCACCGCCTAGAATCCGCCTAGCGCCTAGCGAAACAGGGGCTGTAACTTATTTTGTAATGGGTTCTTTACTGGTCCAGCATGATGTTGCTGTTAAAAATACACAAATAAATAACCAATGTGTGAAAAAATAGAGCTAGGATGACTAAACTTGTTTTTTGAACGATCTGGCACTAAGAGTGCCGATACCAAAACTGAGCTATAGGCCCAATCAGAATACCAAATAACACTTATCGAGGCCTTTAAGTATCCCCCCCTCCCCCAAAAAAAAAAAAAAAAAAAAAATTGGTTAACCTCATCCATTTGTCTCATTTACTTCAGGAAACTTTGCTTTATTCTGGAAGCAAGTTTCTTTTTATATTTTTCTTATCTCTTGCAAAAATATGTTGTTAACTCAGAATTGATGATATATATATGGAACTTAATGTCCTGGAGTGTATACTTGAGGGAAGCAAGAAGCCGAGTCATCTATCATATCGACTTCTACAGTTCGTCACTGAAAATTTTTCTAGTGAGCGCAAGGTTGATACTAATCGCACAGAAATGTACAAGGTAATTTTGTTTTGCATAGCAAAGCTGAACTTTATGTAAGGCTCAAGCCCATGCTAACAAGCACCTAGTGAAATTAAACAGGGCATCCTGCGGAGCGTTGCTGTGCAGAGGCTTCTCACTGAGGATACTGATGACGGCGAGTTTCATCAGGAGGTTAATAAAATGATGATAATGGCTCAACACCAAAATATTGTAAGATTTTTAGGCTACAGTTCTTATAGAGAAGAAAAGCAGTTTGAAGAGGAGGGAACAACTATTGTGGCTGACAAATGCGAAAAGACTGCTTTGTTTCGAATATTTAAGCAAAGGAAGGCTTGACAGCTATCTTTCTGGTATGATAAGATAAAGTTTTTTTTTTTTCTCAGACACATAGGAGAGATGCATATCATTCATTAAGAAGGGAGAAATAATCAAGTGAAAGGAATCCCTGCTAATACCACTCACAACAAAGCAAACCCACAAAATTCGATCTCTACATCCACAAACACAATAGGCCACCCAACTGAGACCACCAGAGCCTACAGGAACAAACTTGGTGCTGCATACATAACAAAACACAACCACAAGATAGCGACAGAGCTTGGTTGTTGTGACAGGGTTTATTGTAGTAAAACTATCACAAATACCTCACTAAAAAGATGGGACTAGTTATCCTTGGTGTTAACTGAAATTAATGGTCATTGATATGAGTCTTCCCTAATTATTGATATTGACTTTCACTTTATTTTCTAGAACTTGGTCCAGTATACTGCCTACTCTTTGATTGAGACACATCACACAATCCTGATGAAATTTTCTGAATCCTATGTAAAATCAATGTTGATCCATCACACTGGTTGTAGCATGTAGTGGTGATGATTATGATGGTCTTCACTGATGGGACACCCCTGGATCTAGAAAATTGAAATGCAATTCAAATGACAAATTACTTCTTTTATTTCTTCGTCTCTGGTATGAGAAAAGATTTTTTAAAAACATTTGAAAACTAATTCTCTGCCTGCTATCATATGTTTCCTTTTTAGATACATCTTGTGGACTTGAATGGGAAGTGCGGTATCAAATAATCAAGGGGATCTGTGAGGGATTACGCTATATTCACGCAAAGGTTTTATTACACTTAGATCTTAAACCTTCCAATATACTGCTGGATGATAACATGATACCAAAGATTACTCGGACACCATATGAGGTATTCTTGGATATTAAATCATATCTTGATGGATCGGTGTAAGCTAGCTTGACCTCTTGATGCATGTTATTTTTTCTTTGTTTACATATGAAACTTGTTCACATGTAATATATTTTTTTTTTTTGCAGAGGATATTTGGCACCAGAATTCTTTCTTGGAAATATCTCATTTAAGTCGGACATATATAGTCTTGGGGTTATAATCACAGAGATACTAACAGGACAAAAAGAATCTTCGTCAACTGATTATGTAAGAACGATTTGTGTTATTCTAGCATTGATGTACATGTGGCTCGTATATACTTTAGTCAAATCGTAAACATTGCGGTTTCATAGGTACTTGATATATGGAGGCAGAGACTGACCATGGATGGTTCAGTGACAGACACACTTTTGGAACAAGTAAGAGCGTGTGCTTTGATAAGCATAGCTTGCATGAATACTGACCCAGCAGAGAGGCCAAATACAGAGGTCATAATAGATATCCTTGCTCGAACAGAAATTAGGGATAAGGTGGAAAAGAGCTCAAGTGCGATGCCTGTAGCAAAGGTAAGCTTACTCATGGATAATAGCATGCTGCCATTAACTTTTCTAAACGTCATTCAGTACATCTCAATTTTCATTTTTTCTTTGGTCTGGGTTGGCGGATGAAGCCATTGTCTGTTGAGGAAGAAAAGGCTGGCAAGGTACCACAAGGTTTAAAAGTGAGTTCTCCCCTACTTAAGTATTTTGAAGTCAGAGATTCCTGGCACTCGCATATAAGTTTGAAAAAATTCTGGTGTAGGCTAGAAAGAGTAGAAAGGTAATTCAAAAAAAAAAAATCTGAAAAAGACTATGGACATATTATTGCCTTCATTATATATGTGGCAGTGAGCCATTGAGTTCCAGCTTTGAACTGTTGAGACTTTTACAGTATACCCAAATCAGTACGGATGATGTTGGAATAATCCTACATTGGTTGTGGAGGGAGATTGGATCCAACAATAGTAGGGGAGTTTCTCTCGTCTTGGGATAACCCTTGGGGTGCATAATGGTCTCTCCCCATTTGAGCCAACAGTGGTATCACATCCCAGCTATAGTCTCCTAGGCTGTTTGGAAACTAAGGTTGTTAAGGCTTGGTGAGCTGTGTGAGGTTTGTCAGTGCTAGAAACACCGATGTGTGATGGTAAATTGGACTGGGCTGTGAAGGCTGGTCAATACTTTAAGGGACATCAATGTGTGGGACACTAAATTTGTGACGAGAAACTTGGTAAAATAATTTCATGTTGGTGGTGGATTAAGAGTTGGGAATTTTTCTTAATATCGTTTACTCTGGCAACTACAAAAAATAATTTAAAACAAAAATGTATTTTTCTTGTTCCCTATGGGTTTCATCTCTAGCCTACCCCAACTAGCTTGGGACAAAAGGCTTTGTTGTTGTTGTTGTAATAAAAATGTATTTTCCCAATTGAAATAATGAAAATCAAAAGTTACACCCATTCTATCACTTGTAGCAATCTTTCCCTCTCCAAGCTCTCGCTCGTCGCCGGCCGGCAGGACTTCGCCGTAGCGTGCCGGCCATCGCCCCCCCATGGCGCCCTGTTGCCTCGCTGCGGCCTGCAATGCTCCGCCGCCCCCGCATCTGCGCCGGGACTGGGCTCCGTCGGGATCCCGCGGGCGCCTCGCCAGCGCGCGGCGCAAGGATGGCGCTAGTCCGCCCTCACTTCGCCGCCGACCCCTTGCACCTGCCGCGCCTTCACGTAGCCTCCTCCGAGCTCTCCTCCGCTGGCGAGCTACAGCTGGTGCGGGGCATCTCTTGTCCCCGCCGCACTTCCCGCAGCCTTCTCCGAGCTCTCTGCCGGTGTGCGGCATCTGGTGAAGGGCATCTCCTCCTCTTCGCTCCTTCGTTTGCTGCCCATGGATCCCTCTCCTGGCCCCCCTCCTCGAGCTGGAGATGGACCCTGCCCTTGCGGATCTGGTGAGGAACTGGGATTTCTCCGCTGGTAAGCGTTTTGAGAAGGAAGTTCTTCACAGGTTTTCATCCTCGGTTCATCATCCGTCCTCTTCGCCGGATGGATCCTTCTTCTTGCTCGTGGTGTTCGAAGATTTCTCTTTCACCTGACTGAGGATTCAGTTGCTATGGCTCTCCATTGTTGCCTTGGTGGCACCCCTGCTGGCTTTCACATCACTTTCTTGAAAGATCGTCATTTTCGGTTCTCTGTTGCCTCCAAGCATGTCGGTCTTCTTGTTCGTGGCCTTCAGAGAATCGCTACTGGCCATTTCGACATCTACTTCCATTTGTGGCGTGATGGTGGAGCTAATTGGGAACTAGAAAGGAGAAGGTGGGAAAAGGAAGAAGAAGCAAGCTGGACAACTAAAGTTAATCGAAAGAATAAACGCAAGATGGCTGCTAAAACAGTTTCCTTTCATAAGAAGATCATTCAAGACTCCCCTGTGTGCAAATCTTGTCCCAGGGAATTGTCTGCAGTAGTCAAAATCGGTGGCTTCTTTTGCCCTTTTCCAAATGCCTGGAGCTCTAAGTTTGGCCGGCCTCCTAGTTCTTCAGCTGCTCACGGTGTTTCTGATGTCATTGGTGATCCTAATATTCATGCTGCACATGCTGCACACGACGACCATCAGTGACCTGCCAAGTCCTCGGATGTCTCGGTACATAAAGTTTTCCAAAAACTCAAAGGTGATCTGGGTTTTAACAGTCTTGATGCTCGAGTTGCCAGCTCTCAACCGCCTGAGCATTTATTTGATGGACATCTCTCCCAAGGTGATCGTTTCAATTTCTTCCCTGATCCCGCCACCCGCTTGTGTTTCATGTGCCTAAGCCCGAGCCACCTTATTATAGACTGCCGGGAAAAATTTCGCTGCTTCTACTGTTACAATTATGGCCATCGGGCTCGCTTTTGTTCCAAGAGAAAACTTGACCTGAGAAGAAAATGGGCCACCAAGCCTATTCAGACTGCCGCAGTGAAACAATTGCCAGAAATTGCTGGTGACGTCTTCCCTGATTTCCAGGAAGACTCTGCTGCAATCAACTCACTGATCAACTCATGCAAGGGCAAAGGGAAGGAAACTAAATAAAAAAAGAGATTGTGTATCACACCCACCTCTACTCTGAAACTCAGAAGAAGCCCACGTTTCATCAAGAAGAATGATGGGTTCAGACCTGAAATCATCTCTCCCGAAAAAGCTGCTGCTGCAAAGAACAAGATTAAGGGCAAGAAGATCCAACCCCAGGATGACCTGCTGAGTAACATGCTTCTCCCCGGCTAGTCAAGCATCTGAATTTCCTGGCCTCTCTACAATTGAAAAGTTTATTGACATGGGTGCCATTTATCCTGAAATCCCCATTGTTGATATTCAGAAGGTGGCCATTGATACCTGCTGCATCCCTCCTTTGGAAGTGACTGCTGAACTCCTCCTTGCTGGACCTGAAGATGCTGCAGGTCCAAGTGGAAGTGGAGCCTACCCTACTTAACTCAATGGATCTGAACACAAATGACAATGCAGCAAGTGTTGTTGGAGGCTTTTGTAGAAACTGGAATATCCTGAACTGGAACATCAGAGGAATCAATTCGGAGGATAAATGTAATGCTGTTAAAGAAAAAATTGAGGAAAGCTTATGTGCTGTATACTGCATTCAGGAAACCAAAAGAGATCATTTTGAGCACTCCTTCATCAGGAAACTTGCACCCAAACGTTTTAATAAATTTGTTTTCTCCCCCTCTGATGGAGCTTCTGGTGGTATCCTTATGGGTTGGAATGGTTCAATCTTTTTAATGGTGAAGTTGCTCAGATAAATAAATTTTCAGTAACTGTCAATTTCTCCTCAGTACACAATGGACAGAAGTGGACTCTTACTACCGTCTACGGACCCTGCCAAGGACCAGATAGAGATGATTTTGTTCATTGGCTAAACAATTTGCATATTGATGAGGAGGACAACTGGATGATTGTAGGGGATTTTAATTTCTACAGATCTCTTGAAGATAGAAACAAGAGTGGTGGAAACATCAATGATGCAATGATCTTTAATGAAGTAATAAGCAACCTTGGACTCCTTGAAATCCCCCTTAAAGGAAGAAAATATACCTGGAGTAATATGCAAGAGGACCCATTCCTGGAGCAAATTGATTGGGTATTCACCTCAGCTAATTGGATCTCTGATTATCCTAATACTCTTCTTCTGCCGATGGCTAGGCCAACCTCAGATCATATTCCGTGTAAAATTCAAATTGGCACCAACATCCCCAAAGCTCAAAATTTCAGATTTGAGAGCTTCTGGATTGATCACCCTGGGTTCATGGAAATTGTCAATTCGATCTGGTCCACTAATGTTAGATCCTCTAACAGTGCCACAGGAGTCAGCTCAAAATTCAAGCTTCTTAGAGCTGCCCTCAAAAAATGGAGCAAGAAATTGTCTAATCTCCCTAGATTGATCAAAACCTGTAACTGCACTTTACAAGTCCTGGACACTGTTGAAGAGCAAAGGCCTTTATTTCTCCTAGAGTATAACTTCAGAAAAATTCTAAAAGCCCACATCCTTAAATTGCTTGGCTATAAGAAGGAATACTGGAAGAAGAGGTATACTGTGAGGTGGACCAAATTGGGTGATGAAGGAACAAAATTTTTTCACGCTGCTGCTACTGAAAGATTCAGAATCAATACCATTACAAGTCTGATTGCTGAAGATGGCAGATCTGTTATTGAGCACAATGAAAAGACTGCACTACTACTTGATGATTTCAAAAAGAGAATGGGCTTCTCTTCCAATCCTGTTATGCTATATTCCCTTGATCAGATTGTGCAGACCAGAGATGACCTTGACCCCCTCTCTGCACCTTTCACCACCACTGGCATCGATGAAGTCGTCAATCATATGCCTTCAAATAAAGCTCCTGGCCCCGATGTTTTTAATGGACTATTCTTGAAAAAAATGTTGGCACATCATAAAAAAGAAGATATCTACACTCTATGCTTTGATTTCTTCAATGGAACTCTGAATCTTGAAGCCATAAATAGCTCATTCATCACTTTGATTCCCAAAGTCCAAAATCCTACAAGTGTAAATGACTTCAGGCCCATTTCCCTTCTAAATGGTGTCATCAAGATCATCGTAAAACT
The DNA here is from genome assembly GCA_015847255.1 of Hyparrhenia diplandra. Lineage (NCBI taxonomy): Eukaryota > Viridiplantae > Streptophyta > Magnoliopsida > Poales > Poaceae > Hyparrhenia > Hyparrhenia diplandra. The sequence goes on from JADLZK010010089.1 coordinate 190,484, forward strand.
TCTTGCCAACCGTCTTCAGTCTAAAATCATCTCTATGATTCACACAAACCAGTATGGATTTATTAAAAGTAGAACAATCCAGGACTGCTTAGCTAGGGCTTATGAGTACATCTATCAATGTCAGCATTCCAAAAGAGAACTTATCATTCTGAAGTTGGATTTTACTAAAGCTTTTGATACAATTGAGCACAGTACACTAATGCTGATGATGAAGAGACTGGGGTTTTCTGAAACTTGGATTGATTGGATTGAGAGGATTCTTGCCACTAGTTCATCCTCAATCCTTTTGAATGGGGTTCCTGGCAGTCATTTCCATTGTCGTCGTGGAGTCAGGCAAGGAGACCCCCTGTCTCCCCTGCTCTTTGTGCTTGCTGCAGATTTGCTCCAGTGCATTGTCAACAAAGCTCATCAGCAAGGCCTTTTGAGTTGCCCATTCCGACTTATGAGTTAGATCAGTTCCCTATTGTGCAATACGCTGACGACACTATTCTAATCATGAGAGCTTCACAAAGAGAGCTTTTCACCCTAAAAGGCTTACTGGAGTCATTCTCTCAGTCTACTGGTTTAAAAATCAATTACAAAAAATCCTGTTTGGTCCCTTTGAACATTTCATTAGAGAATGCTCAGCTGCTTGCAGGAGTCTTTGGCTGCAAAATTGAATCTCTGCCCTTCACATACCTTGGATTACCATTGGGTACAACAAAACCTAGAGTGGAACATTATGGACCAATCATGAATAAAATAGAGAGGAAACTCACTGCAACCTCTAATTTCCTGACCCATGCAGGAAGGCTACAGATTGTTAACTCAGTTCTTTCTTCTCTGCCCACTTACACTATGTGTACCTTGGAGGTACCTGTTGCTGTCATTGAATACATAGACAGAGCAAGACGCCACTGTCTGTGGAGAGGCTCTGAGACTAACGCCAAGATGAAACCACTAGTTCAATGGAAGAAGTGTTCAGAGCCAAAAAGAAAAGGAGGGTTGGGAATTATCAATCTCAGAAGCCAAAATAAAGCCCTCTTGCTCAAGCATTTGGACAAATTTTTAATAAAAAAAAAAAACATCCCATGGGTAAATTTGGTTTGGAAGGCTTATTATTCCAATGGTCAGATCCCCCATGCAGCTGCTGATAAGGGCTCCTTTTGGTGGAAGGATGTCCTAAAGCTATGTGATCTTTTCAGAGGAATTGCAAAGTGTAAAATTGGTGATGGCTCTACAGTTCTCTTCTGGTCTGATCTTTGGAATGATAATGTTTTGGAATCCAAGTTTCCAAGACTTTACTCCTTTGCCAGAAACAAAAAAATTTCAGTTGCTAATTTTCTGGCAAACAACACACTTGAAGCACAGTTTCATCTGCCATTATCAGAACAAGCATATGAAGAATTTCAAGGCTTACAAGATCATATTCAAGCTTTGCAAATTGATTCAAATACATCAGATTCTTGGGAATACATTTGGGGAAACAAGAACTACTACTCTTCTAAGTGCTACAATCTGCCCTACAAGAATTATCAACCCCCAGCTCCTTTTCTATGGATCTGGAACTCCAAATGCTGCAATAAGCTTAGAATCTTTTGTTGGCTCCTTCTCATGGATAGGCTTAACTCTAGAAATATCCTCAGAAGGACAAAGCAAAAACTCCAAGGAAACAACTATAACTCTGTGCTCTGCAACAACAATATTGAAGAATCTGCTTTCCATTTGTTTTTCAACTGTCCTTTCAGTCAATCTTGCTGGCAGCATCTTGGAATTAACTGGGACTTCTCTTTGGGTTTCTTTGAAATGATGCATCAGGCCAAGCTTCAATATCAAAGCACCTTCTTCATGGAGATTTTCATTATTGTGGCCTGGGAAATTTGGAAGCAAAGAAATAATTTTGTCTTTGATAGAGGCTGGCCTTCCAATGGGTCTCAAGATAAAGATGAGAACCTCAATGATGTTAGTGGAACTCAATTGGTAAATGCCATGAGGGGTATGGACATTGGTGATATTAGGCCAACTCAAGTTGATGATGACAAAGATGAAGTGCAAATAACTCAAGCTAGATGATGGCTCCTTTTGTACTGAGGCCAATCTACAATCACATAGATTTAGTGAGCTTAAGCGTCCTGTCTTCCTGAGCTGTATAGCTTCTTTACATTAGTTTCTTTGTTGTCACCCCCTGGGTCCTGCTTTCTGTTGTCTCTCCTCTTCTTGGAGGACTTTCTGTACAGTCCCTTTCATGCTAATAAATTCTACAGTGGGGGCCTCCCCTGCTGTATTTCATGTTCAAAAAAATAATGAAAATCGAACATATCCTCAGTTAAGATTCCCCTTTTGATCAACTGGATAGCTGAAAACTCTGTAATAAAACTGGTCTGTGCTTATTTAGATGCTAGATACATCTTCATTTCTAAATTATAATACCAGTATAGTGAAGATGTAAAATACATTTAATCTTTGCCATATGGTTTGGCGAAAAATAGTCCATCCACAGGTGATTTCTTGAAAAGTTGCAACTCTTTCATATACTCTAAGATGAAAATAACTATACTAAAATTGTAGCAGTCAACACAATGTACAACTTTGTAGATAACTACTTTTAACTTAAGGCTATTTTGATGACCACAAAGTGGTTATAGATAATATCTGATATTCGTAGCATTTTTAGACGTAAAAAATGGAAACATAGTATTTAGAGCTGAACTTTGTAGCCACTTTTTTTGACATCAAAGCTGCTTTAAATTAAAATGTTCAGCTAGAAAAATCTGTAGATCGCATCATAGGTGTAGAGTTGGAAACCAAAGTTATGTTTCTATGCAAAGTTTTTATAGAGGCATGGAAAACCACTATAGTTTTCCAAAGCACTTTAGTGTGGAAAGTCACGGGTATAACAAACCATGTAGTGTTGTAATTGGTATTATTTAAACCGTAGTATCTTTTAAACCTTTTATTAAACCATAGTTTACGTGTCTCTTGATTTTGACAATATGCGGCTGCGTTAAATTTCCTGATTCTTCTTCTTATCCGTTCTTTTGCAGCGAAAGATCATGATCAAGTTGAGCATGCAGGGCGATAAGAGCCAGGTTAAGGCCATGTTACTGGCAGCCCGGTGTGGAGGTACGCATAATAGCACTCCCCCTACCACGTTAGTCTCCTATCTGTTATTGTTGGAAGAATGGGTCACAAACATTGCATCTGGGGCAGGGGTGGAATCGTTGGCGCTCACAGGCGATGCCAAGGACCAGCTGGAGGTGGTCGGTAACAGCGTTGACCCGATCGCATTGGTCAGCGTCCTCCGCAGGAAGTTAGGGTATGCTGCTCTCTTGAATGTGAAGGAACCGCAGGCTTATATGTTTCCTTATAATCCTTATAGGTCGTTTTCGTACAATCCTTATATTTCGTATGATCCTTATATTTCGTATAATCCTTACCGATAATTGCTCAGTCATGTAAGGGCCAGCCTCTGCTTGGTGGCGTGGCTCCCTCATCTCAGCCCCGCCTTCACCACTACTTCCTCTGTCTCTTTTTTAAATGTCGCTATGGTATAGGTACCAGTCAAAAGTTTATTATGAAAAGAGATTCAACGATCCATGATGATACTAATTATGTGAATAAATATTAATATTTTGTTGTATATATTTGGTTAAAATTGATTATGTTTGATTTTTTGGAAAATAAGAACAACGGTGGAAAAGGGGGGGACGGAGAGAGTACTGTGCAAACTGCTCCTAAATTTTCACTAGAAACTGGCTTCACTAGAAACCACTGCCTCCAACTGTTCGGCTCCTCCCGGCTTCACGGTACAGTTGCTTCCATGAATAAAGCGTGTTTGGTTCAAAGAACCATATCATGCGGCATGAGTCGACCCGTCATGCCAAAGGGGTCCTAGACTAATGGCTATGACACTCGAGCGGCACTCCACAGGTACTGAGTTTGACTTCCCGTGGGAGCGAATTTCAGACTGTGGTTAAAAAAATTCCCTTGTCGGTCCCGTGTGCCAAAGCACTAGTTAAGAGCCGGCTCAGGTCCCGTGGATCGTATGGTGAATACCGGCCCAAGTCCTCTCCAAAGGATCGAGGATCGTAGTTCCATGGGCTAAGGGCTCTAGTGTCGGGCGGGGACTGGGGTTCGGGATTTTCTCGGCCTGGGAAACCGAGGTTTCTTCTTAAGAACAATGCCGTGGGGCGGTCTTTCCCCACCCGACCGAGTTTTTATGAGTCGACCCGGTTTTTGGATCGGATCGTTCTGGACCGTGCGGCGACGCAAACCAAACACGCTGACATGCCCGGCGCTGGAGATTCTATTCTCTTTCCATGATATATTGTTAGCAGCATTTCATTTTATTTTATTTTATTGATGCTTCCTGTTGTCTGTGTGAACGATAAAACTAAAATGTCGCGAGCACAAATAACACCATCTGTGCAAAAAAATATAGTTGTGTGACAGCAAATAATACCATGTGTTGGAATAGATTTACTAAATCTTGTCCAAAGTATAAGGCTTAACTTTTTTTTACCCCAAATTTAACCGCTTGTCTTATTCAAAAATTATATAATATCGCATCTTTTGTTGTGCTTTGCTTTATTAATAAATGTTCTTCAATAATGACTTAAATTTGACTATATTTGTGCAAACTTTTTAAATAAGACAGTGATCAAACTTTGAATAAAAAAATCAAACGCGTTATAATTTGGAGAGTACAATACAAGGGGCCTGGGGAGGAGCTCTGCCTGGCAGCGAGGAAGGGCAAGACGGGAGGGTGGGATGCTCCCCGGACACAGATCCGGTGCAGTGGCTACTACCACTGCAAGATAAGCAGTGCCTTCACCTGAGCCCTCCATCTGTGAAGGGACGGCTTCACCTGTGCTCTCCTTTTACCTCTTTTTCAATAATTTTCTATACACCCTCTGCTATCAGTCGTTTCTTATTGAATCACAAAAAATCAAGAGCAGAAAAGGGAAGACATAGATATTCAAATAATGCGATTAACACATGATAGCCTCCTAAATGAAAGGCCTCAAAACTAAAAAGTCCGGTACATGATTAATATGCCTTCTAAATTTTATATTATATATTTTCTTCACCAGCTTAACAATCCTCAAATGAAAAACTAAAAACTAGAAAGTTGTAGATCTCATCGAAATCTACAATTTTCATATAAAGTTCATTTTCATTTGACGTCGTATTGAAGAGTAATGATTGTTCTAATACTAAGTGTTGTCATGTCACTCCCCGTGATAAAACAAAATTTTTGTGGCATGACAAGGTTTTTCACGTCATAAACTCAGTCCAACGTGGCAGATTGTGATTTGGTCACCCCAGTAAGTCTGGTACGATAAAATGGGCATATCTGCAATATTTTTTACAAGCGATTATTTTTAGAATATTGAGTAAAGAAGATTAAAAATGCCACAAAAATCCTCGCTTTGCTCATTGTTGACGCTAATTAGGGTTCGCCCCAACACACTGGTGGGTCTTGGGACGCCCTTCGAGGTTGCACACAAGCACGCGCGACAGCGAGAACCGCAGCGTAACCGCCAACTTGATCGGGGGAGATTGAAAAGGCCGATGTAGAGCTCGGTTTCGACCGAACGACCTCGGTATGCCCTCCGGAAAGATCCATCGGGAGGGACGCACGTGAGGGATCTCCTAGGACCGGCAAGGCCGCCTAGGATGCCAACGGAATTCGTCGAGAAAGTCGCCGGACGGTAGGGTAGAGAGGTTGGAGAAGAGAGAATTAGGGTAAAATGAGAGTTTTGGGGGTAGTTTGATCGATTCGATGTAGATGGGATCAAATCGCCATGAACTTCTCATTATATAGAGGGGGTGGTCTTATCCCCTTAGAAACCACATAGATGTGTTTCCAAGTCACCAAACCTTCCCAAAACCGATTAAAACACTAATCGGTTTAGGTTTCAACCCGTGAACCGGATTCGTCGGGCGCCACGCGTCCCGGACGCTGAGCCAACGCCTAGCGCCCTCCTCGAACGCGGTCCGAGAGGCTTGCAGCGCGGGGCATCGCGGACGCCCGCGTCGGAAGCGGGGCCCGGCGTCCGACGTGGCCGGACGCAGTCCGTAGAGGGCTGCGGCTCGAGGCACCGCCGGACGCCCGTGTTCGGACCGTCGGACACGCTGAAAGGTCCCTTTGTGGTTTTTGGTAATTGAGTGGCAACATTAGGTGAACTAATATGTGTGATTGAGATAATACACAGGAGAATTAGTTCACATGTGATGACACACTGAAGGAGCTTTATTGCATATGAGACATGACATGGAGTCATGTGACCAAGGTGGTGAAGATCAAGACAAGGCTTGGCTTGATGGACCGGTTGCAAGTGTGAAGGGCAAGTCGAGGCAGTGAAGTGATGGACCGCGAGGCGGTGAAGCTTGGGCAAGACTTGGCGCCGACGGACCGACGCAACGGTGAAGAGCAAGTGAGGTCAAGATCGATGGACCAAGAAGGTCATGTGATGATATGAAGTGGATCATATCATTCTTGATCGTGTTGGTGCATGTGTTGCATCGGCACTTGGAGATGGAGCGGAATGGAAATGCGCAAGGCAAAGGTATAACCTATAGGGCATTTCATTTTGCCGATCATGAGGAGCTTAGAGAAGTTTATGACCGGGTTTAGGATAGATGGCCGTACTATCAAGAGGGGCAAACTTATTTGCATTTCGGTCATCTAGTGCCACTTGTGCGATCTAACTTTGCGGTATGTTAGGATCGAGTGGCGTGGTGAGAACAGGAGCTAACTTCGCCTTTGAAAATGTTTGTGAAAATGCTAATACACTTGCACATGGAGATGTACACTTGATGGTGTTGGCACTTTTGCAAAGGCGGAGGTGTTTGCAGGGTTGAAAAAATGAAACGTCTATTTTCTATTGCGCCGGATGCAAGTTTGTGGTGAAAACTTGCTATCTCTGAAGCTCAAGTTGGTATACTTGTTGGGTAGCAAGTTGAAGAGAAGGCGACGACGAAACGACGACTTCGCAGGAAACCAGTGGCCGACGGATTTGGACGGGCACGGGGGGACCTTGATCGAGCGTCCGGTCAGCGGTCCGGTCGATTCGATGAAGGTCGGAATCGGGGTTTTGACCGACCCGGAGCGTCGATCCATTTGACCGGACGCTGACAAGAGCTTGTCAGCTTGTGTGTGCGGTGTGTTGTTCTCCGATTCGGCCGGACGCTGGACCGGCGCGTCCGATCACCTCTGACCGGAGCGTCCGGTCACCTCGCAGTTGCTGTGTTTTCACCCCAACGGCTATTTTAGCCCATGGGGCTATAAATACTTGGGGTGGCCGGCCTTGGCGAGGAGCTGAGCACACTAGAGCCTTGGTGTCTTATGTTGTGGTGCTTGAGAGCCCTTCCACTTACTCTAACTTGATAGTGTTCATCCGATTGAGTGAGTGAGCGATTCTAGTGCGATTGCTTTGAGAGATTGCATCGTGTGGCACTAGGTGATCGTGTTGCAAGCCGGTGTCCTTGTTACTCTTGGAGGTTGCCACCTCTTAGATGGCTTGGTGGCAAGAGACTTCGTTGAAGCACGCAAGAAAGCTTGTGCGGTGCTCCGAAGGAGGATTTGTGAGAGGTTCGTGCTCACCTCACGGGGATCGTGAAGAGCAACTCTAGCGGAGTATGTCATTGAGCTACCACACTTGTGTGTGGGTTCTTGCGGGCCGCTGAGGCGTGGCTTGAGGATCCCCACTTCAGTTGGTTGTGCGGCACCCGGCTGCGGGGTTGACGACTGTCGTCACTAGCCGGCGAACCTTCAAGTGGGTGAATCGCCAAACCGAGGAACCACCAAGGTGTTGGTCGACACAACGAGGAGTAGGGGGAAGTTGGCAAGCTTCCTGAGACCTCGGTAAAAAAAAAATCACCGGTGTCATCTTGTGTCCACTCTTTGTGGTGGTTTGCATTCTCACTCACAAGCTTCGCATTTACTTTGCTATATACCTTGTGCTTGCTTGTGTAGTGTTGTTGTAACTATCTAGCTTGTGTAGCTTGTTTAGTTACTTTGCTTAGTTTGTGTAGCTAAGTAATTTGAGCCTTTGGGTTAGGCGTGTGTTGCCTTGTCCATTGTGCATCTAGTGAGCTTAGGGGCTTTGTGATTGTGCTTACTAGAATTGTGTAGGAGCTCACCCGTGCTTGAAGTACTAGTGCTTAGGTTTGTGTGACCTTGCATTAGAATTGTTTAGGAGCTCAAGCTAGGCTTGTCACCTCACTCTTCTTGTGTAGGAACCTTTTGTGAGGTGATTTAGAGTCTTAGTTAGAGGGGTGAAGTCTTGTCTAGACCGATAAGTTTAATTCCGCATTAGTTTCGGTTAGCTAAGGTGCAATTAGTTTTAAAAAGACTATTCACCCCCCCCCTTCTAGTCCACCATCTCGACTCTTCACACGCGAAGCCGGCGTCCGACGCGTTCTTCATTCTATGCCCATGCCGTTGGACCGTCCGAGGCTCTTGCCTCGAACGCAGCGCTCCGTCGAGCCTCGGCGTCCGGGCGTGTCCCCATGCGGCTCACTTGTCTTTTCGTCGAGTCTTTCGATCTTTTGGCTTTGTTATCAAACTCGAACATGTTCGTGACCTCCTTGACACGCCCAAAATGATATAAGACATTTTTGGGTGTCAACATATACCCCCTGTTTTCGGGTTAGTGCACTCCTCATAAACAGCAAGAAATACCCATCATATCATTTGCTCAATGATTAAGGGCGATATTAAATATCGACCATTTTTGTTCTAAGGGCGTGCGTGCATCGCCATTATCGAGCACTAGGCCTCTTGCCAAACACTTGGGAAATATTTTTTAAGATATCTCCGTTAATCGCCTTCGTAAGACGTTCTCCACTAGTTGACTCAAACATATAGGAGTTTTCAAAGATCACCTTGATCACTTTATAAGGACCTTTTCAATTGGCCAACCACTTGCCAAACTGATTGCTCTTCGTCCCCATCGGTAATATAGTTTGCCACACTAAGTCACCGATTTGGAACGATTTGCTCTTCACTTTCTTGTTGTAAGCTCTTGCAACACGGGTTTTATCTTTCTCTATCTCCTTCAAAGCTTTTAATCTTTTATCGGTCACCTCGTCGATATTATCCATCATTAAGTCATGATACACAACAGGAGATAAATCATTTTGCTTGGCAAACCTGTATGCATCCAAATTTACCTCGGCAGGTAACACAGCTTCTTGACCATAAACCAGCTCATAAGGAGTTACTTTGGTAGCACCATGCCTCGATATGCGATGAGCCCACAAAGCTTCGACAAGACTTCATGCCACCTTCTCGGGTTGTCATCTATTTTCTTTTAATAAGCTTGATCAAGGTCTTGTTAGTAGACTCGGCCTGACCATTAGCTTGAGCATAATATGGAGATGAATTGAGCATCTTGATCTTATATGATTCGGCAAAATCCTTTACCTCATTCGCCATAAACAAAGTTCCTTGATCTGTGGTCAATGTCCGAGGAATGCCGAATCTAGACTTCTACAAACCTTGATCATTCGTTTTATTTAATTTTTTGATGTGAATAATAAAATAAATAAATTATAATAAAAGTATATCTAACGATAAAATAAGTCATAAAAAAATAACTGAAATTTCTTAAATTTTTTTAAATAAGATAAATGGTCAAACGATGATTGTAGATGTCAAAAACAGACTTCTGTTTGTGAGACGGAGGTGTACTATTTGCTGAGCTTGCAGTATTTGATCTTATTTCCAAATGGCGATTCAGATTCCAAAGTGGGATGGTTAGTGTGAACTGAACATGCATCACTCAACTGTAGTTGGTAATTTGGTAGTATCAAAGTGCTGCTTAAAATGAACGATCACATCACATTTAGTAGTTGCGCTTAATGTATGCATATATAGTAGTAGTACATACATCTCTCTGTCTGGTTGGCGGCGGCGGCGCTCGGCTGAGCAACAAATCAGTACGTATAAGCAACTGTTAAAAAAAAAAAAAGACTTCCTACGGAGTACTGTACTTTTCTTTGTTGCCAATCGGAACAATTAATTAATAATTCGTCAGGTGGATTTAGGAGCTCGAGTGATTGGTTGCTTATCTAGCTGCTGTCTAGGCGTCTAGCCGCCATGTACCTCGCTACCATATGTTCCTGTCAGTGATGTAATCTGCAAGCACACTCGTCCGTCGTCAGCACCACACGTACGCACATCAGAGTACCTATATCAGATAAGACAACAAGGCGAACCGGCGACTTTCCTTGGACTCCCAGTGCAGTCGCCACCAGTCGACGTCGCCTAACGAATTCCATCAGTCACCGGTTGTTGAATGCTTCAGAGCAACACAGTTTGCACCGTGCTCTGCCTGAACAGGTCAAAGTGTGGCCAATCAGTCGCTGCCTCAACCGTGTCGCGCCCTCCGGTTCCGCCGTCGCATCACCAACGTTGAACAAGTTGTGCCGGGGACGTCCCGCAGTTATTACGGGGTGCTAGTTTTGACAAATCAGCCAGTCACACTGTCACAGTAGGTCCATGGTGGGTGCATTGCAAGTTCAGCTCTTTAAATTTTTTAGATGACCAAATTCCTGTAGGGATGACAACAAAAAAAGTTAGACATGTTTTTTCTCGGTTGCTGTATATATACTGAAAAGGTTAGTTTGCATACTGATTCAGAGAAGCATTACCCCAATCCAAATGGCAAAGCCCTATGGAAACTGACTAATAACAAGATGCTGATGTACTTAGCTCTATGTACTAATAAACCACATTCACCAAAAGTCTTCACAAGAACAAGAGCCTCCACTGAAATGATGGAACCTGTTGGCATCTCGGACCACAATCTCCCTTTCAAACAGCTTGGAAACCAGCTTGGTGAACTCGTGGCAGTCGCCGCACACCCTGAGATTCTTGGCTATCCTTATCGGCATGCCTGGACGAGTGCTCATCAACCCAAACGCTATTGCGAGCCTCTCACTGTGCTTATGCAGCATATCTATCTTCTCGTCTTCGCTCACATCATGAAGAACAAATCTTGTGTCCTCCACGTACCCACCTTCTTTCCGCACCTTTTCTGTTATCTTGGAAAGCTTGAGATGGATTGCCTCCGAGTCTCTATGACAGTAATCTCTTGAGGTGAAAGTGTGGATATTGTTCCCTATCTCAATCCAACTGCAAGCTGGATCTTTTCTCAACCCCTGTTCTGCCATCCTGGTTCTAACTTCCTTGACATTGTTCCACTTGCCCATCTCAGCAAAAACATTCGATACAAGAATGTGGTTGCCTGGGTTGTCAGGTTCCAGCTCAAGAAGCTTATTGGCCACAACCACAGCAAGGTCATAGTTCTTGTGGACACGACATGCGCCAAGCAGTGCGCACCACACAACAGATTTTGGCTCCATAGGCATAGACTTGATAAACTCATAAGCCTCCTCTGTCTGGCCTGATCGTCCAAGAAGATCAACCACAGAGGCATAGTGCTCCTGCCATGGTTTTAACCTGTACTTGCTCGTCATTATATCCAGATAGAGTTTACCCTCCTCGACAAGTTTCGAATGGCTACAAGCATACAACAGAGCAAGAAAAGATACATGATCAGGAGTCAGACCAGTCTGCAGCATTCTCTTGAAAAGATCAATGGCTTGCTTGCCATGGCCATGCATCCCAGTAGCATTAATCATTGCTGTCCAAAGAACCACATCTTTACATTTAGCCCGATCGAATACTCTGATAGCATAGTTCATGCTTCCGCAACCTGAATACATGTCCACAAGGGAGCTAACCACAGGACCTTCTATAGGAAAATTCCTTCTGATAAGAAAGCCATGAACCTGTTTTCCTTTTGTCAGTGATGACAAACCAGCAATAGCCACCAGAATACTCACTAGTGCTACAGAATCAGGTTGAATTTTTGCCTTCTGCATCTCAGTAAACAAGGAAACAGCTTCGTTTAATCGCCGGTTGTTTGTGCAACAGTTTATCATACTAGTCCAACTAACAATGTCCTTTTTCTCTACCCTCTGAAATAAATTTAGTGAATGGTCAAACTCTCCACACTCCCCATATATATCTATCAGTCTATTCTTCAGTATCAAATCAAGTAACCCATTTCTAATAGCATAAGAATGCACTTGCTTTAGCAGAGAGATGCTTTTCAAACCGCTGCATGTTTCTAAAATACTTCCAATCATCATAGAATCCACCATAATCCCTTCTTTCTGCAATTCTCGAAACATTTCCAGTGCTTCAGAATGTCGAGAACTCTGAGCAAAACAAGCAAGGATTGTTGTCCAAGATATGTGATCTCTAATACTCATGCTTTCAAATACCTTTGCTGAACACTCTATGGAGTCACACTTTATGTACATGTCCATCAATGTATTCCCAACCTGTAAATCAGTATGAAGCCTCTGCTTTATAGCATACGCATGAATCTCTCGACCATTATTTAGCCTACTCAAATGTCCCAATGCAGAGGACAGGCTCACAACACAGGCATGATCAGGCTGAAAACCATGTCGAAGCATTTCACCAAAAAATTGAAGGGCCTCCGCAAAGAAACTGTTTTGGACGTAGCAGGACAGCATCGAATTCCATGATATGTAGTCTTTCTCAGCAATCTGACCGAATACTCTGAGAGCACTATCCACCCTGCCACATTTGGCATACATGACAAGCAAAGAGTTGCGCTGGATGTTCAGCTCACTGCCGCATTTGAGCAGTGCTGCATGTAATTCCCTTCCCAAACTCAGCAGAGCTAGCTCGGCGCAAACCTGGAGCACCGCGACGGCCGTGTAAGAATTCATACCGAACCCGGCACTCTGCATCTCTCGAAACAGCGCCAGAGCTTCCAAGGTCCTCCCGTTGTGCACGCATCCTGATATAGCAGAGTTCCAGGACGCGACGTCCCTTGCGTCTTCCAGACACCCGAACACCCGCAGCGCCGAATCCAGCAAGCCGCACTTGGCGTACATCCCGATAAGCGCATTGGCCACGAGGGTGGTCTTATCAAGTCCGACCTTCACCGCCAGCCCGTGCACCTCGCCCCCGCAGCGCCCGTCCCTTTCCGCCCCGCACGCCTTGAGGACGGACGCGAGCGTGCACCCGTCGGGCGCCGACCCCGGGGCATCTGACGCCCGCATGGCACCGTATACCCGCAAGGCCTCGCCGGCGCTCCCGGACGAGAGGTACGCCCCGACGAGCGCGTTCCAGGAGAAGACGGTCCGCGCGGGCATTCCGTTGAACAGGCGGCGCGCGTCGTCCACCCGCCCGCACCGGCCGTACATGAACACGAGTTTGGTCGCAAGGAAGCCATCATCGTCTTCGTCAAGGGAACCCGTGGCCAGGGCGTGCGCATGGAGCTGCCTGCCCTCCGCGACCGCCCTCCTGGCGGCGACGAGGTCCAGCACCCAGCCGTAGTGCTCCCGAGCAGGCGGCGCCCGGGCCGTGAGCAGGCGCAAGGCTTGACGCAGGTCGCCTTCCTTGCAGAGCCGCTTCAGGGAGGCCGAGGCGGAGTTGGGAGGCGATATGGAGGGTGCGGCGGGAGGAGGAGTTCGGTGGGGGAGCTGTGTGAGGGACAGCGCGGCGGTGGCCATGGCGGTGGCGGGCTTGGAGGAGGCCCCGGGGAGCCGGACGCTCATGCCTGTGACATCGGCCGCCAGGCAAGATTGGATTGGATATTTCTGATCTACATAGGCCCGACGTGCCGGCCCAACAAGAAAATAGATCTCATATATGGGCTGCAACACCAGGCCCATCCTAGAATTACGCAGTAGTTCACGAATTGGGTGAGTGTGCTTGCTAAAACGGGAGGAATCATGAAGCAGTGCCCACCTCGAGCTGCACAACAACAAAATGCACAACAACAAATTGTTGTGTTTAGTCAGGAGTGGTATTGCATTGATTGAGATTAGCTAATTCTACGTACCTGCGGGCCAGTGGTTGCTACAACTCAACTTGGACGATGCACACACTCTCACACTCATGTAATGGCAATGGGAACATTCATGTAGGCTGAATTTCGGTTTTCACCGGCGCCGGGGACGCCAAGCCGTTGTGGCAGAGCTGAGCAAAGGCGCTCGTCGGTGAACCGACAGACAGGTCATGTAATGCACAACGTACGGTACGGCTTTGTTCCCGGTGGCGCCTTCGCAGAGCAGGTTCCCGGTGTCCGACTCGGTTCGCGAGCATGTAATGCCGGTGAACCGACAGACAGACTCGATCGTAGCAGTGGATTCAGAAGCTTCTTTGTTTCGTCTCCGTCTCTGACTCGAATTCTCATGTGATCCTAGCCGGATTCGAATTTCCGGGCCATAAGTAGCCTCCGTCCTTGTCGATCCCATCCAACATCCATCCACCGCTTTCTGTTTCTCAGCATCCATCCCTTCGGCAGGCGGCGGCGGCAAAGAATCGCCACCTAGAGCTCGTTTGCTTGCTTATCATGGCCGCTGCCGTTTGCCCTTTCGCCGGCGGCCTGCCTCGTCGCGCCGGAACTGCCCCTTCTCACGCCAGTGAGCGCGTGTCGGGAACAAGCGTCCGCGTGCCGCGCCCGCAGGAGACTCGTCGTCGGCTTGCCTCACGAAGAAGACCTGCAACAGCGTCGTGACCGGCGGCGGCGGCGAGATGTCTTCGCAGGATCTACTCCAGAAGTGGCAAGCATCCGAGCTCGATGCCTTGCGCGGTCTCTCGAAGAAAGCAGAGCTTGTATCCCGTGGCCGTGGGGTAGGGCATGCAATGGCGGCGCACCAATTGCCGGCAAGAAGGACCGGCTCTTGGCCTCCAACCACAACCAGCGACAGCGAGCGAAGCCAACCCAGGAAGATTTCATTGTGCCTTCGGTGAAAAAGAGGAAGATGTCAATGCGTCTCGAAAAGCTGTCCTCCGAGGAGAGCAAGGACGAGAAGCTCGCCGAGGAAAGCAAGGATGACAAGCTCGCCGAGGAGAGCAAGGATGACAAGGTCGACGAGGAGAGCAAGGATGACAAGGTCACCAAGGAACATGTGTACGCCGACATCTCTGGTGGCCTGTCCTTCGCCATCGAAAGAAGCAGCAAGCCTAGGTCAAGCAGCAGCGGTGATTCAGACACGAAAGTGCAGGTGCAGCAGAGTAGCGAAGCAAGGAAGGTCCAAGACGCCCAGCGGTATGCCGTGACCAAGGCTGTCGACATGCGTGGTCTTCTCTACAAGGCGAACGTTCGCTGGCAGCTGTTGAAGATGGAGAGGGCGGTGCTGCCGGACCAGAGAGCATAGTGCATGTTCTTCAGGCTGTAAATTCATAAAGTTGAAGCAGGAGCACGGCAGCTGTAGATTTTATCCTTTTTGAACGATCGGCAGCTTTAGGTTGTGTGCAACATACTTAGGTAAGTGGAATGGTGTGCTCATTAGTCATGCTGGACCTGTATCTGATTCTGATGTTTTTTGTGAGTGTCATATGTCATGCAATGATGATGTAACAAAATATATCTTATAATTTCAAACGGAGGGAGTAGATCAGTAGACAAAATCTGTTCTGTAGGGAAGGAATTGATCAACTGACAACAGAGCAGATTGCTCTTAGGTATTCAATAATTTTTTAGTGCAGTCGTGTAGATTTTACTAATGTAATAAGCAGGGTAGGGACAGCGGAGACAATATAGCAATCAAATGATTGATGTCTACATGCTTTTAAAGCATTTTAATTGATGTCTAAACGTGGTTTAATAGACTGAGGCAAGGTCAGGCCGCATCCAAGGTCAACTAATTTTTGTCCAGCTTTTCACGGGGTCTACTTCGCCTCCAGCTTTGCTTTGCAAGCATAGGCAAGGCAAGGCACCAAATAGCAGTGGCAATGGCCTTTGTCCAGTTTTTCACAGGGTCTACTTCGACTCCAGCTTCGCTTTGCAAGCATAGGCAAGGCAAGGCACCAAATAGCAGTGGCAATGGCCATAACGCCCATAAAATTATGAGATCCAACATGACAGAAACTTTGTTTTCCGATACAATTGCAACCAAATCCAATTACCAGGACAACTCATATCCATGACACCACAATTTTCATGCCTCTGGATTTATTACAAGGGAATAAAGAGGCAGTGCCAACAACACTTTCAGAATTAGCTTCTTCACTATGAAATAGCATGCTTGAATAACACACAAGCAATGCCCTGAGACGAGTATGAACCCCAGCATGAGCAACTTGCAGAAACTTATAGAGTTTAAATTTCTTCCACCACAGCAAAGCAAAATTTCATTACTTGACAGCAACAAAATTACAAGAGTTTGCAGCGAAAGAAAAGCAAACTAAATGAAGAACTGCAACAAGCCACACTGACTTGAACAGAGGGTTCAACTAGTTGGCGAACTATGACCCTGAAACACATTAACCTGCAACGATAAGTGTTCAATCGCCACACACAGCATCCATACCCAGCGCAACATCACAGATTATTACAGACCCAAGTGACATTTAACAGCGCGCAGGCTGTGCGTGGTTTCCAGCAAAAGCTTCTCGCCAACATGTGTCCATCATTGTGCATTTGAGTCTGCAGCAAAGATCAAAAGGAAGCTATTAAATTAGAACTCAGAAGTGGATTATATTTTACACGTAAGAAAAACCTGGACAGTGCAGTGAAAAAAAAAAAAAAAGACCATCCTGAAGACAGCTCAACTGAAAGACATATTCTAATTTCTAAGAGCTGGTAGCACAATGCATTTCTTCAAACTACTTCCAGAACATTCATGCTACCAGAAACTTATTCTATTGTAGTGAATGAACGTCTAACAGACTTTCCAAAGCACCAGACGCTTATTCCAGTAAGCTGGTAGGACAGGTACTGCAATTGACAATTCAATCCTGACATCAATCCTGACATACTTTATTTTGTAGTAAACCTCCAGATAAATAATGTTTACCAGGCCAGTTGCAGAGGCTATTGTGGCTAAGTTTGCATCTAACTTTAGTATCCAATTTCAACAAAATTCCAATCATGCCTTGCCTTCATAAGCATTGAAAGATGTGCCATTAAATTGGCCTCCTATCTATTCCCTCCCAGGCTCACTGCTGTAAGCTGTCAACAAGAAGCCTTTCTAGCCCAACCCATCTGATGGGTGCCCCCAAGCATGTTACTTAGTAGATTGATTTATATTCTATTCTTCATATACAGGCACCTTTTTATACAAAGATGCAGTACTAATATAGATGTTGCATCATCAGTTGTTAATTTTGGATATTCGGTACTCCATCCTGTTAATTTTGGATATTGTACTCCATCCATTTCAAACTGTAAGTCATTCTCGCTTTCCTAGATACATAGATTTTACCATGTATCTAGAAAATAATGTTTATGAGTTTATCTAAGTGCATAGCAAATGCTATGTACTTAAAAAACCAGAAAAAAGACTTAAAATTTGGAATAGACAGAGTAAAAAATATCTGAGAAGACCGCATTTCTTTTAGTTCACTAACTGAACTCACAAAATAGCTTACAAAAGTCTAGAAATCTTCTTTTTTACACAATTAATAAAACATGTAGCTGCAACAGCCTACAGTAGTACGAAAGTAAAGTCACAAAAAAAACCAAATAATAGTTTTACAAAATATAATGTCTTAATGGTACCAGACAAAACCAAATAATAGTCACAGAAAACTCATCAGCACAGCTGCAAAGGTGGCTCCCTAAATCAACAGGCTCCTTGTGTGATCATAGAGGAACCAACAAATCAAAAAAGAGAAGCGCACTAGTAGACATTTTTGTAAAATCTTCATAAATCCCAAAGCATGATTAGCTAAAAAAAAAGATGTAATGTTAATTAGTGTACCCCTCGGTGCCGGCCTGAGCATCTCTGCTCACCTCACCAACCAAGCCCAACCCATTCGAACAGAACTGGTTTGAGTGCTGACCATACATTTCATTTTGTGTGAAGTATATCAACGAATCACAAGCATACCAAGAACATAGAACAATCAAAAACAGAACGATGTAGCATATTTTAAGTAAATGTAAGTTTTCACTGGAGCATTCATCACAGTGCTACGTCATAAAGTTTTGAATGGTGGATAAAACAAGCATACCAAACTCATCGGTAGAAGCGAGACTCTAGATCAACAGGCTTCCTGTGTAAACCCCAATGCTTTGCATTTCTGCAAGTCCCATCGCCCCGATATCCAACACATCTGCTAAATTGTCAGTTGTTGGATCATAGCATTGTAACAATCTCTCCACCATTTGAAAAATGACTATCCTCCTGTCATCTAATATCAGTAAAGGATGCACAAGGTAACCAAGGTGCTTCATGCTTAATCTGTACTTTTTAACCCAAAGAGCTCTCTTGTGATTCACTAGAAACCATAGGTCCAAAGAGGCACCAACATGATTGTCAACGATAACCAAGCTGCCATTTAAGTTGGCTAATGAGAGTTCCCGCTCATACTTGAGGCCAAACTTTACACTTCGCAATGGCAATGGACCCCTAAGTGTTGGCATCCACTTCTCTGTATCAATGTCGAATGGAGCTATGCTGGTTGGTTCCATAACATCATAATCAAAGAAGAAATACACAACCCCATTGACAGCTAGGCATTCCATGGTTTCATCTCTCCTATAGTTTCTGGGTCTCATAAGGTTACTGGGCGGGTTCTGCTTTCTCCTCCAGCTTCCCTGGCAACTCCCATCAAGGGTGACAATGTCACATAGCAGAGACTGCGAGCGATCAGGATGGCTGATGCGGAGTACCTTGTAACTGCCAGTAGAAGCAACCTGTCCAAAAGCATATGTAACAGTCTTGCAGTCGTGGCTCACGGCATAACCCCAGCTCCATCTGTGCTCTGTACAAATGCCCAAAAACTCATCTGAACAGGGACCGGGCAAAGTGAGGGCAACCGCAGTGGCGGGGTTGAGAACCCAGGTGGCCATCGAGGGTTTGCAATTCCTGATGACACAGAGGCGGTCGAGGTGGGTGAGCAGCAGCTCGATGCAAACTGAGCCGAAGGGTATCCGCCTGAGCACCTGTCCCGACAGACCCACGATGGCGATGCCCCGGTCATCGCTGTCGCCGTACCGGAAGGTGAAGGCGAAGAGGGGGCTCCGCGTGGCGGGATTTGTGCACCGCGGCGAAGTGCGGGTCGGAGGTGAGGGCGCGCCAGGACCGGCAGACCGCGCGGAGGCGACAGAGATCCTTGGCCGGGAGGCGCAGCAGGGACCTCGAACAGCGCGTCGGCGGGCAGTGCCGCCGGCGCGCCGGTGTTGGAGACCGGGACGGCATGGCTCAGCTTAGAGCTGGACGCCATTGATCTGTGGTTGTGCACTTGTGCGAGATCGGAGGCGGAGAAGGACGGAGGGCGGCGCTGGGGAAGGAGCTCAGTCCTTGTTCGGCATGTTCGGCAAGGGTCCCTTTAAGATGACAGTCAGGAGAATTGGGCCAGTCTAGGATGGGCCTAGTTTCTGGTAAAGAGTGACGGCCCAATTCTTGCTTTTGTCAGCTACTCCGTGTCGTGTGAAGCGTCGAGATGAATCCGAATCTACTTCCAGTGTCAACCACCAAATCTCCGATTGGAGCCCAGCCGACACCTGCTCGATCGCCGGGCACCGTGAGGTTTTGACCTGTTCGTCCTGTGCGGTGGGAGAAGGGATCGTCTGATCCCCATGGAGGACGAGGTGGAAACTGTAGGACCATGAGAGAAAGGGTGTCGAGATCTAGGGCCGTGATGAAAAAACCGTACTGTCGTTTCTTCAGAAAAGTCAAATGAAGCATGATACAATTGCATGCTAACTTTTATGCATGTTTTATTAGGAGCAGTTAAGTGGCATATGCTCCATCTCAGGTCTAACTCTATACGAGGGCCTGCCTATTGCAACACAAAGTATTGAGTGTCATCACAGTAGCAGAATCAACACGTTTTCGCAAACAAATTTACTATATTGTATTGCGGTGAAATTCTCCTATCCACACCCGAATTTACAAGTTCCATATTTTGAGCTCCGGCGCCAGGGCAGCTTAGAGCAATCATAATATAGTAAATAAAGCAGTCCATATGCAATAAAGTGTTCCATGTAGGTAAAATATATAGTAAAATCAGTCCAATCCATAGCAAAAGATATCCATAAACAAGACCAGCTCACTCCTTTTCCTTCTCACAGTTCTGGAACGAAGAGAAAAAAATAACACTCCTCTCGGTTCTAGCAAGAAGGAAATGTCGGACACCACTCACTGGAACACCGGCAGCACGTATAACCATTTTACAGCCTTTATCTGTTATTACAAGTTCAGTTCGATTAAACACAAGGAATGCAACGCAACCTATGAATCCTGGAACTCAAGTTCCATAGTACATATACAAGGCAGCAAGGCACCAAATAACGACATTGCTAAAAGTGGCACTTATTCATTTGACAGAGAACTCGGCATACGGTTATCAGATCATGATTTTGCCTCTGCCAGAATACCAGATCAAACAACCTACAACCTGGGATTCTGGGAACACATCCGGTCATCATGTCCAATGCGTAGGATAGTTCACAATGTTGCAGTGTCGCCTAAAGACTATGAGATAGAAGTAACATTTTGTAGCTAAGTAGATAGCAGTGAAAGAACCTACTGTCGATTGCTTCATGAATCAGGAGCATCCGCTTTTTGTTCATCTCTTTGTGCAATATCCCCAAGAAGATCCTTAAGTTCACCCTTCTGAAGAAAAATTATGAAAAATAAATCAGCCACTAGTAAAGACAATAAGCTAAATATGCTAATGAAATAAATCAAAAGGTGAAACTTGCCTGGTGCATGCTTAATATGATGTCAGATCCCCAACAAACTCTCCTTTGATAAATATTTGTGGAAAGGTAGGCCAGTTACTGCACCAACAATATAAAATTAACAGTGAGATTAATAGTGAGAACCAGGGGTGAAGCCAGGATTAGACTGGCACCTGGGCTGGCATGTTACATGCTAAAGATCCTTCGACTAAATTTCTACACTTCAGTATGCTTCCTTGTATTTTTTTGTGCCCAGAACCAGGGCTGGGACACAGCGAGCCCAGTCCTGTATTTCTACACCGTGTGAAGTGTGAACAATTTCTGATTCAAGCATGCAAACCAAAGGCAGTGTCTAGCAATCCATTTCTTAGTTTCATGCATATCAAGTCAATTTAAATGAGAAGGAACATATGGATGACAAATATATTTAGTATGTACTTATACTCCCTCCATCCGAAAATGGTTAGTGTATGTTGTAAGCGAAAATAAAAAATTATATATAAAAATGTGATCGACGGTTAGTGAAATTATATACACGTTTAGGATATAAAACCTGCATCTATAGATCTGTATTCAAAGTGCCTCTGAGATCTTTTTTTTAGCAAATTACATTATATTGTAAGATAAAATGAGAAATTAAGGGCCCGAATCTATTTTTGTTTGACTTTCCCCTGTTCAAAATAACATTACCATTCTGGGACCAGGGGACAGTACAAGACACCAATGTTACTGTTAACACTGCTTGGCATGAAGATGTCTATATCGTCTCTAAGAGGCCCATAACAATAAGTCAACCAGATAACCACAACTCATTTTAGTTATTTATATCATTTTTTTTCTTCCTTTCTTGTTTGGTTAAATCTGGTTCTTCTCTTTTGAAGGCAAATTTGAAGACCATTCCCTTGCAAAATTTTGATAATCCACCTTAACATGGATCATTTTCAAATCTGAGACACAAGCGTGTTACCACTTACTGTCTAAAAATACATCATCTGGGGGCTTCAACATGTTATACGAAGAACTTACGTGTGAGCTTTAACACTCTCTTTGAGCTTGAGATCCCCAAGAATATCTCTACCACAGATAGGGACACCTGAAATCAATAACATAGAGCTTAAAATTTATAAAGCGCCATTGATTATTGTCTACATTCGAAAAACAAATCAACCTGTAATCTACTAATTAGAGCCAAATTACCATATTGCTGGAGGACCTTAACAGCCAGTGCACTGAAGCCACACATTGGAGACTCAGGAAAACCCTTCATGTAGATCAAGACTGGGTTCTCCTTGATATCCTGCCAAAAAAAAAAATGCTAGTGACGAAGAAATTGCAGCTAAAAAGATACATCAATAAGCTTCAGGCTATGCCTAGGTTTATCACAAGCTAGGTGCTTTGATGTTTAATACAGATATTCTTGAATCTGATCTCTGCGTGTAATTACCTGAGCAACAATGTCATCCAAAGACATGTCTGAACTTCTGCTCTTAGGCTCAAAATCTTGATGTGTATCAGGATCAGCAGCTATCTGTGCTGTAGTTGAATTCGTGGTTGCATTAGGATCACCACCTGGTGACGAATAGTTCATAAACTGCTGGAAAGCTGGTCGGGACATAACCTGCTCTTCCAATTAACATGAAGACAAGGATTCACTAAAATTAAAACAGAAACACAAACTACTGAGGGGAAACATATAAACACTAACCAAAGAGTAAATATATCATGTACAGTGGTGTGTTGTTCCCCAGATGGTCAAAGAGACCAGCCTCATATCAACTCAGGCTCTTATCACATATTAAGTAAAACTATATAATTTGAGGATGTTCTTAATCACATATATAGGTAATAAAAAAATTAACACACATTACAATGTTGTAAAAATTAAAACATGTGTAGAACTTTCTTAAATAATAACATGCAAAAGAAAACTCAACTAGCAAACAGAGAATGGTGGTAGTAACAATAGAACAAACTCTCAAGTGTGATGAGAAAATAATATGTAACCTATGCAAGAAATAGACAGTTGCCCTCATTTCCCAATAGTACATTTGCAAATGGCATAACACATTACTTCATGGGAAGCATTAGGAAGTATAACATCCATAGCATTACATGAGATGTATGATGCTCTTGTGTATACAGGCAACAAAAAAGTGGTAACAAAAAAAAAAAACCACCCATTTCAAGTTACAAAGGTACATTATAGTGTCCAAACTACAAACTCCAAAAATATGAAAGTGGTTGTTAACTTTCAAGGCTATGAAACAGGAGCATGGAGGTCTGGAAACTACACATGTACCAGTGTTTGATTACACAATCCCTAAAACTAATTCAATGGAAGCCTGAAAGCTACACAAGTAAATTACTCAAAAGAATAAAAACTAATTCAGTAACGCTTTTTTTTTTTTTTTTTTGAGAACACGCCGTAGCCGATTCAGTAACGCATTTGAAACTCAATGTTTGCCATTAAACAGTGCATGCACAAGGTCGCATACTCTCATGGACCTAAATTGCACACGCCAGATGCACTTGCAGTCTAGTGCTGAGGAAAACTACTATCATCATGGTTCTGTCGAACAATCTCGCTGTGTTGGCACTCGAGGCTAAGAACGATGTATGAAGAATCAAGGAGTGAGCCTTACAGTGGTTGTGCTCGGCGGTCCGCGAGGTCTCAGGAGCCCTCTCGCGGCAAAGGCGGTCGACACCAACCTCTTCATGGTACCCCTGCGAACGGCGGATGCAACAAACAATGAGATTAAGGGATCTGCCAAACGAGTTGAAGAAATCAGCAACAGCCAGATTTCCATCGCAGCATCAGCGGACTCGTGCTGTCGTGCGACACGATAGTACGAACGAAATGGACAGCGCGTGACCGGCGGCGAGCTTCGCGTGGGGAAAGGAGCCTCAGATTTCGACCAACTACGAGGAATGGAGGGTCCAAAGCAGGCTATAGTTTTCCTTACCAGCAAGAGGAAGGAACCAGTTCAAAGGTCGGATGGATCTCCACTCTGCGCCGGCCGGCCTAGGAGAGGAGAGAACGACGGGGGAAGGGAGGATGGATGGTCACCGGAGACACAGCAGACGAGGCGCCGCCGTGCTTCACAGGCGTGTGCGTGCTCGCCCCCTCGGGTGTATGGGCTGGGCCGCTGGGAGAACGGTGTTGCCTGTGACAACGAATTATGCACTTGGGCTTCCTAACTAGTGGACTTCATAATTCCTATTTAACTTTTTTTAAAATTTAATTCCTATTTAACTTTTGATGAAATGAAAAAGAAGGGTTTCACCCTCTTCATGGTTTGGGTTTTGCGGCTTTGGGCGGGTTTGCAACCCAACCCATTTTTTTAGCACACTGAGTGGGTTGGTCCGGTTTAAGCGGTTACCAAACGACTTTGACGTCATATCTGGGTTGGCTTGGTCTGGTCTGGCACACGGGCTTACACGGGTTGTAGAACAGTTCCGTCGGTGCCATGCTCGATCCCACGCCACTGCCACATTTGAGCTCATGCCACCGTTGCCTCCGTTGCACTCTGCGTCCAACTACGAAGAACGGGTAGGTGTCCAATCGCAGGCCCATCAGCGTCGAAGGACGGCCGCACGGACAAGGCCGATATACCCCGCGAGAACGCCACCTTGCCCCTTGCCCGTCCACTTCGCCCGCTCATTCATCTCGTGCCCACCAATGCGAAGCAGAGCAGCAGAAGCAGCGGCTGACGCTATCTATATCGTTGCATTGCCTTCCCTGGCCACGAGATCACCTCTGCGTCGTCCCTCTCTCGTTCCCGAGCTCGCACGCCGCGCCTCCACAGCTCAGGTGAGCCGCGTCACCGCTGGCACGTGTTGGGGGAGGGAGGCTCGAGCCCCTTACCGCCCATCCCTCTCTCGTTCCCAAGCTCCCCTGCCGCACCTCCAAAGCTCAGGTGAGCCGCGTAGCCTGCTGGCATGTGCGGCCCTTACTGCCGTGACTTTACCTAGAAAAATGTGAAAGTGTTAGATTAAGATTTGGACTTAAGGTAAGTAGTTCAATTTGAAGCATATATGGCTAAAAACGTACCTGATCGAGGACTTTTTTGTTGGTTTCGAATCAACAGGCCCGCAGTAATGAGGTACCCAATTAAAAATTAAAAAAAAGGTAGGAGGAGGAAGAAGAGGAAGCAGCCCCGCCCGTTAATCATGCATCCGCCACTGTTAGGTCGGTTTCTTCATCTTCGGAAATTCCTGAGAATACAGGTTTGGGCCGGCTTGTACTGGATAGGTCTGATCGTCGCCAAATACAGGTTTGGGCTGGTTTTCAAAACACACACACGCACACACTCAAATTTGATTCTTTTTCTCTATTGCTTTCTATACTCGAAGATAAACACCTCTGACTTCATAAACCACGAATATATATCTCTAAACTGGTGCAAGTACATGGGTTTGAAAGACTTGCGTTTCGCGATCCCCACGGTGGCTAGCGCCATAGCACTCCAGTGGTTTGGCTAACTGATCTATGACTCCATGTATGTGCGAAGCATCACGTACGTGTACGTTTCACGTCACGTGGTGTTGGCCATCATGGCCCATGGCGAAACCACGATCGGCCGGTCGACTCTCGGATGCAACATACACGTCGAGGCTCAGAAAAGAGTTTGCACAAAACTGCATGACGTTCGACGAGGCACCTGCCGGCCGGCTGCCGCCTGGGGCCATGGACGCCCACGTGTTGCCTACCAACTAGGAGTACCAGGCTACGCGATCAGCTACCGTGTCGAGCAGCAAGCACTCTCACTGTACTACCACGTCGCACTCGCACCTTGTTAGGGACCCCGATCGGATCCCGGATAACAAGCAACTCACACACGCAACACCTCTCTGTATTAGCCAGGAACCAACGAGGTCCGGCGAACTCTCACCACAGAATTCACGAGTTTACTTTACAAGATAGATGATGAGCCATCGACTCCTCTCTCTCACATACTTAACCTACTCACTAGCTGGCTTACAACTGTTACAGACCCATTCTGGGCGGAGGACCGAACACTCTTCTTGCGGGCCCCGATGCTCTTCTTTGGATGTTGGGCTTCGTGATCGGGCCTCATCGTTACTACTGAGGTGTGGAGTAGTAACATTCCCTCCCCTTGGGCACCGGCATGTCCCAGGCGGGGCATTGAAACCTGCTGCTTCAAGCTCTCGGTGTCTTCCCAAGTGGCCGGGGAAGCATCCGGACGACCAACGGACAAGTACACAGGAGATGGCACCATCGAGCAGGCTTGAGGCGGCGTTGGAGGATTTCTTCAGGGGATCTTGAGGTCGCCGTCCAGGTGTCCAGGCGAGGCCGGAGACACCGACGGGACAGGACGGAGTCGCCGGGCTTGCGAGGGACCGCGTGGAACACGGGTGTATCTTGAAGAAGATGTCGGAAGGTCGAGCTTATGACGCTGACGTCGCCAATCTTGGCGATGATCTTGTAGGGGCCGGCGAAGCGAGGCGAGCTTCCGATTTGCTCGAGGAGCCAACGGCATTTGGGCGTGGGGCTGGAGCTTGAGGAAGGCGTAGTCGCCGATGTTGAACGTGCGTTCGAGCGGTGCTTGTCGGCTTGGTGCTTCATGCGCTGCTGGGCGCGGTGTAAAGTGCTGCTGAACAGACGCTCGCATGGTTGCCCTCTCGCTGACCAGAGCTGTGACATCCGGAGACGAAGACACGGTATCCAGAGATAGAGAGCCAAAAGCGGGGAGGATGGCCATATAGTACCTCGAATGGAGACATGTTCAAAAGCTGTATGGTATTTGCTGTTGTACGACCTCTTCGAGGGAGAGCCAGCCTTGAGCCCATCGCGGGCAAGAGTGCACAAAGCAATCAAGATACGTCTCGGCACATTGGTTGACCCGTTCGGTACGCCCATCGGGTTGAGGATGGTAGGGGCTGGCTGGTTGCGAGTGGTTTTAGCCACGAGAAGAGTTCTTTCGGAAGAGGCATGTGAAGATCCGATCCGCGATGCTGATGATCTTACCGGCATGCCGTGCGGCGATAAATTTCATCCAAAACACGGGGCCGCGATGCGGCGAGAGAATGGATGGGGACGGGGAATGAAGTGTGCGTACTTGCTCGCCTTTGTCGACAACCACCATGATAGAGTTGGCATTGCGATCGTGGCAGCCCTCGGCGAAGTCCATTGTTACAACCTGCGGGACTCGGTTGGGACGGTAATGGAGCCGGCAGCCCCGGGTAAGCAGCCATGTCCGGTTTGGCCCGAGCGAAGCCGAGAACAATCGGCGACAAATTGCTTAATTGCATTCTTCATGCCTCGCCATGCGAGCGGCTCGCTTGAGCTTTCTATAAGTGCAGGGGAAGCCCTGAGTGGCCACCAAGAGCACTGGCGTGGAGAGCCTCCATAATGCGGCTGCCAGCTCGATTGTGACCCACCCGCATGCGAGAGCCATGGCGCGAAGACCGCCAACCGGTGTGAATGGGGGTGACTGTCGCAGGGACGGACAGAGAGTTCTTGCAGCAACTTAGAAGCCTCGGGATCATTGAGTAACCATCAACAATATCCTGAATCCATAATGGAGTGATCGAGAAATTGCCTTTGTCTTTGGCCGAGGAGACGGATGGCGTGATAGAGCATCGGCTGCCTGATTGGTGGTCCCCGGTTTGTATACAATCTTATAGTGCAGGCCCACTAGCTTGGTGTACAGCTTGCGTTGCCAATCAGTGTGTAATCGCTGGTGCGTAAGATGAACAAGGCTGCGATGGTCGGTATAGATTACAAATTCCCCATGTTGCGAGATAAGAGCGCCACCGCTTTCGATAGCCACCACGGCGCCAAGTACTCCCTTGTCATATGTAGAGAGACCACGGGTGCGGGGTCCAAGGGCCTTACGACATAGGCAAGCTGGATGGCCGTTCTGCGTGAAGACGAAGGCGCCCACTCGTTGGCGCTTAGCATCGGTTTGCACTTGAATTCTTTGGGAGAAATCCGGCAAGGCCGGGAAAGTGCTGAATGAGTTCTTTGCTGCAGAGTAGTAAAGGCGTATGATGATTGGAAGTCCAAACAAACCGAGCCCCCTTCTTGAGCAAATGCCAATGGCCGAGCAATAATAGCAAAGTGCTTGACTAATTTTTTCGATAATAAACCGCTAGACCAGAAAATCGCGGGGTTCTTGGACATTCGCGGGCGCTTCCCCGCCATGACCGAATGGCCTTTGAATCTTGGCGGCGGGGTGGTGGAGACACCGGCCGCACCGATGGTATGACCCAAATAAGAAATCTGTTTGTCGGCGAAGCGGCACTTGGATAACTTAACTTGCCGATCCTTGGCGAGCAATGATAGCACGATGCGGTGGGAGATGTGATCCTCAAACGTCTTGTCAGAATAAATAAGAATGTCGTCGAAGAAGGCGATGGCAAAGCGGCGGAGAGCGGATGCGCCGTGGAATTCATCGCGCCTTGGAACGTGTTCGGGGCTCCACCATAAAGAAAAGACATCATCAGAACTCGAATCTGTCCCCAATGAGTTTGGAAGGTCGTCTTGTGCTCTTCGCCGGGAGCAAGGCGGATCCCGATTGAAACCGGCCGGAGGTCCAACCGAGAACCACTTGGCGCGATAACTCATCCGAAGCTCGTCGATGATGGGATGGGAAATTTGCTCTTGACAGTGTGAGGGCGTTGAGCCTTCAGAATGTCGGCGCGAAGCGCCGAGTCATCCTTCTTGGCGCATTACTAGAAGCTTTGGACCGGAGAAGGAGTCGGAACTTGGTTGAATGGCCGGACCGCAGGCATTTCGGTGACACGCCGCTCGATTTCATCCTTGAGCACCGGGTATATCCTGTATGGGCGAATGGCCACCGGCCGGGCACCAGGATGAGGAGGAATAGAGTGATCACACCTTCGTCTTGGAGGCAATCCCGACGGTTAAGCCAAACACGAAACCGAAATTCATCAAGTAATTCTTCGAATAGCCGGGTCCAACGGTTGTGCGGTGCCTCGAGTAGGCTCACCGGGCGACATGGTACGCCTGCACAATGGTGGGAGAGGAAGTTGGGCACAAGTTGCCACGGGCGGGATGGGAAGCCCCAACCAAATTGGGGCGGATCCCGCCTGGCGCGGTGAATCTTCATTGGAGAGAAAGCCATGAGCCAATCCATGCCCAAGATCATCTCGGAAGACCCCAAAGGAAGGACCACAGGCGTGGAGTGGAAGGTGTAACCACGACGAGACCACTCGGCATTGGGTATCTCTGGCGAATGGATAGTGGAACCATCGCAATTTGAGCGCCCAGCGAGTGGAACCGGAGGTTGAGCACCTTGTAGTCGAGCCGCCACCGCTTCATTGAGAGCAGTGGTATTTGCTCGAGTCGGCTGAAATGTTGATACTGATAATCCAATCGAACCAACAAATTTGCATAGTTCGCGGGGGGGGACCGAGTCAGTATCTTCTTTGAAGAAAGCATCATGAATGCTTGAGCTTGCGGTTCAGGTGGGGACTCGGTGGCTTCAGCGCCCGGTTGGCTGAGTTATCCTCGCGAGACTCCAAACTTCTTGGAGTGCGTGAATGGAGCTGCGGCGGCCAATGATGGCCGCTGCCAGCGCTCTCGCACGAAGCAGGAGTCCACGAGCCTTGCGGTACTCACGAAGAGTTTGAAGGCGATCATCGGTGTGGTGTTGGGCGTGGAGGGCGCACGGGGTCGGCGGGCCTCTTGTCGCCTCCCCAGCGCGCCAGTGCTCCGGGAGCCGGCGCCACGAGAGCGAGGAGTAAGTAGAGGCGCCAGTCTTGTTGCGAAGACTTGCCATAGTATCTTGGTTGTCATCTTGGTGAAAGTCTCGCGCCTCCGCTCCACGGTCTCCTCCTGCAACAATGCCGGATCGCGAGGCGTATCAAGTCATTTGGGCTCATGCATAATGACAATAGAACGGATGTCTTCGTGAGGCCATCGGCCGAAGCGGGTGGTGTAGGTCGTAATGTCGGCTGCGGGGTATAGGAAATGAGTTGCTTTCGATTCGTCGACATAACGGTCGACATAATCTGGGCGGTGGAAGTCATCCGGATGTGGAAGATTTGGCGAATCGAGCCTCGCGGCTGTCGCGGCGAAAAGCTCACGAATGAGCGGCATAGAGATGATTGATCGAGGGAGGAGATTTTACTGGCGGTACGGATTTGGCGAACTGGCCGCTGGACACAAGGAATGCGCATGGTGGAGCATTTGACCCAAATTCTTTGGGTCGACACGGTACATATCAAGTAATTTTGGGCGCATGTCATCCAAGATCGCGGATCGGAACCATCGAATCGGGAAAAGGCATTTTCGGTATGTGGCCGAGGGAATTATCTTTGTTGTGGTGGCGTGGGATCAAAATTGGTTGGGGAAAAATAGGAGGAGCTTGTGGATTTGGCGGGGCCGGTGGGGATTTTGGGTTGGGTGGTGGTGGGGATTGAATTGGTAGGGAGAATTTGGGCGTGGAGGTGTGTGGAAATTGGGGAAACGGGAGGGATGGAAGTCACAGGGGTCGGGGGATGATGCATACCATTGGCCGGGTCGGAACCATGGTGGTCACCGCGACCATAGCCCGGCTCCCCGTAGTCGATGCGACGCGGTGTGCCGTGGGCGGTCGCTGTTCCTCCGCCCGGGGTGGTGTTTCTACGGCACCGGCCCGACTGACTTCAACTCCGCCCGATTGGCGTGCGGATACCGGTTGGGAAGCCAGTAGAGGCGCGACGGGTCGGCGCAGATCCGCAAAGTGGCCGAGGTTCTCGGTGCCAAGGCGGAGAGTCCTCGACGGCGTCCTCGATGCCGCCCGCGGTCTCCCCGCCCTCCGCGACGAATCAGCTCAGGCCGAAGACGGCGCCGAGATCGTCGCGCGGTTGTCGAAATAGCCGCCCCAATTGTCGGCCCGGAGATGGCTGCCGCTCCAAATGGTTGAGGGCGCTCTCGATGGCCTCGATCGCCCGCCGCGGAGGTCGTCTTCCGTCGTCGATGCGCAATTGAGCACGGCCGTCCCAGCCGCGAAGTCGCGACGCCTTGCGCAGCGCTGCTCGATCCGCGGAAGGGAGGCGCTCGCCTCCCCCAGGCGTCCTCCACCTCCTTCCGGTGCTTGGCGCACTTGGAGTCCGTGATCCCGGAAACGCAGTCATCGTCGCCGGTCCCCTTGGCGATACGGGATCCATGGCTCGGATGCGTGGCGGGTCGGGTGAAGTGCTAGTAATTTAAGACGTCGAATCCAGAGCGGGGCGCGGTTGGATCGCCGAAGCCGATACCAGATTGTTAGGGACCCGATCGGATCCCGGATAACAAGCAACTCACACACGCAACACCTCTCTGTATTAGCGGGAACCAACGAGGTCCGGCGAACTCTCACCACAGAATTCACGAGTTCACTTTACAAGATAGATGATGAGCCATCGACTCCTCTCTCTCACATACTTAACCTACTCACTAGCTGGCTTACAGCTGTTACAGACCCATTCTGGGCCGGAGGACCGAACACTCTTCTTGCGGGCCCTGATGCTCTTCTTTGGATGTTGGGCTTCGTACTGGGCCTCATCGTTACTACTGAGGTGTGGAGTAGTAACACACCTGTTCACCGATAACTCATCGCGCAGACACACCGCTGCAACAGTAGCGGATTAAGAGCACCACTTTCGTTTCGACATGGATGAACTCATGGTACCAGCGTCAACGGTAGCAGATCAACAGTAACGGGGAGCCGCTTTTCGCATCACACAGACATTTCAGAGGAATTTGCATGATATCGCACAAGAAACGGCCCAAATCCATAGATGTTCAAAACGGGTAACATAAATCACTAGCCACCTTCCAAATTTCCAGGCTGCAAAGAGTTTGGTCCAGGATCATAGGGGCGGTCGATATTGGCATAGCAGGGCATTCAGGCTCCTTCATTTCATGCCAACTACTGTACCC
>JADLZK010010090.1:0-59426 GCA_015847255.1 Hyparrhenia diplandra
GAACTCAATCTGCCCCGGTATAAATAAAGGTGTAAAAAAGGGTTTCAGGAATTTAAAAGGTCCGGAAACACACCGTTGATGCTTAGTGTCGTCTGGTTTCACAAAACTGAGCGATGACAAAATCTCACAAACCCCACCAGTACTAAAATGACGAGATGCCGATTTAATCACAGGATACACGCACGTTCATCAGGTCAGTAAAAGGACAGATCGTAAAGGCAGAACATGCGCCCTAAAGAATATGCTGAGTTTGTGGACCAAAATCGTGACTGAATGGAGATAACACGTGTGCCCCCTAATGCTCCTCATGTTAGACCATGGAATCTGATCCACTGTCTCAGCCCCTTTGCTAACAACGCAGCCCCTTTGCTTAATTACTTTGCCTTCTTGATGAGTGTTGATGTGCGGAATTTGGCATCGTCTTTGATGAAGCTCCACCAGAGATACGTGAGTGGAATGGTGCTTGCATGCCACAGTGAATGGGCGTCAGCATAACCCATGTATGGAGGGAAGTCGTAGAGTTCAAGAAGCATGGCCAGTGCACCTCCGAAAACAACTGTCCAGAGCTTCAGCCGTGATGGATGCTGGCTTACACCAGCCCAAACTGCCCACGTCAGAAGTTGAACCACACCCATCACCACACAAACTTTCATGTTCCATCCTGATACAAAAGATTCATCATATATAAGTATATGTGTGGCATATCTAAATGGAAGAAAACCATTGCTAGATCACTAATGAGAACACTCAATGATGGCTTTTGGTAACAGATAAATAGCTAGACAAAGCCATGGTAAAACAAGATAGCAGCAGACTGCTAAATCTGTTAAAAGCTAAGCAATTGATCTACAAGTCAGATTGCTATTTGTATAGTGATGGCAAATGTTTAGCAACAGGTGAAAAGATATTTTACCATAGTCAAGCTCATAGAAGTTAAGATACAAGATGTGCGTCGTAACAAATGCCAAAATAGGAGCTGCAAACATCACCCTGGTAGCCTCATCCTTGACATTGAAAGCCCTTAGCAATGA
Source organism: Hyparrhenia diplandra (assembly GCA_015847255.1). Taxonomy (NCBI): domain Eukaryota; kingdom Viridiplantae; phylum Streptophyta; class Magnoliopsida; order Poales; family Poaceae; genus Hyparrhenia; species Hyparrhenia diplandra. Next base: position 1,032 of record JADLZK010010090.1, read on the forward strand.
AAGAATTAACGAGTAGCCAAGCAGGGCCACAGCTGACGAATAGTCCAATTTCTCTGTCAAGTCAATGTCTCTACAGAATAAGAATGATGAATTAGATATCACACATCACAGTATTATCTCCAAATTACAGAATATATTTAAGGCTCTGAGCAATTTCATACCGAGTATGGAAAATAGTGCTCCAGAACCATGCATTCATTGATAAGATTGCGAAGATATGCCACAAGCTAGAATATTCATAGTAAGTTCTCCTGGTCTGGGGTCTAAGAGGCAATTTGTAATTCACTAGAAGGAAAAATGAAAGCCAGCCAGTGAAGTGCATCAGTAGGTTGACAGCAGATAATGCAGCTGAAAGGGGTTCCTGATGGAGCATGTCAGATTTAGTCGAGACGTCGTCAAGAGCTAATGATAGAAATAGTTTCACACTCAGGAATCAGGATCTTGTCAGAACGGCGGCATACCTGGAATACAGAAACACGTAAGAACGGCCACTTTCCATGATATTTGACGGGGCTCAGACCAAGTGACTGTCGTTCCCCTTCTCTCTGCATCATGCAAAAGTAGCGACAGTCTGTCATACAGCTCAGTTGTTTCCACTGGATGCAAATTTGCTCCTGGTTATACCAAGAGCTTTCAGCAGAAGTATCATTCTCTTTGGACTGACAATGGCTGATGACGTTCTCCCCAATAATTCCTGTAGTTTGACACTCCCTCACGCAAGTTCTGAAGATTTTCATAAGCTCTTAGTAGTAGTAAGTTGAAGTAATTCATAAAGCAAAGGGTAATATCTCAGCATGATATAATAGGATGGATAAATAATGTGGCATATTTCAGTGCATATCTTACTTATGGAAAATGGGAGGCCAAGAAAATATAGTAAATGTATTCAGCTAGTGTTTCGTGAAATCAAATAATGTGAAATGTTACTAAATCACTGCAAAATGGAATATAACCACAACAGGCAAAGGGATTATAATACTTTTAGGCATCTATAAAGATCCTTTGTTTTTGGTGAAGCTTATGAATAGTCTCCCTGCTTACTGCTCATCCACAGGACACCTCATACACTCAAGAGCACTGCTCATCTACAGGGCAGGGCCATCGGATCTCCACTCCTCCTCTCAGATACCATCCACGTACCACAACCCTAGAACCATCTTCGACAGCCTACAGCAACCTTATCCTTTCCACGTCTCCATCCAAAAGTTCCCCAGCAAGCAAAAAAAATCCCCATCGCCCGGGCCCCTCCGCCGGCGTTCTCGCCTCGCCTTGCCTCCTCCGCCGACTCCTTCTCGCCGTCGCCGCCTGCCATGACATCCTCGACCTCGACTCCATCCATCTCGCGCCCCCCGGCACCTCGCCTGGTGTACGCCGCAGCAGGGGAAGCACGCAGTCGGCTGGCCCGCTGCCGCCCGGCTTTGCGGGCGCAGCCGAGCGCGCCGCCGTCGCGGTGACCGCCTCCGCTAGCGACCTCTGCCGTCCGCACATCGTAGCACACCGGCACCGCCCGCGCCCTCCGGACGGTCGCGGTCGCACGGCAGCACGCCGTGCGGCACACCTGCCTGCACACCGCTCCAGCATCTCCTGAACACCTCTTCTACGACAGCATCCGGGTCGACAGCTTCATGACCACGTAGGCACGTACATACATCGATTCATGATTGCCTTATTATTTTCCTGATTTTTTATCATATTTTTTTTTGCCTCGGCTCCGTCCTCATTTAGGGTTTCGATTTCGTCACCATTTTGGAGGCATCTAGGGTATAATTCTGTCCTCAATATAATGTTGTCACAGATTGGTTTGTCAGTTTATTACACAATCCATATTAATTTTTCCTGTCCGTTGCCATGTAGTGATGAAGCCGTACAGTGCAGGGCCTGAATAAAGGAGTTATCTAATGTCTCAGGAGTTATCTAATGTCTGAAACAGCCAAGGTATTCTGTAAAATTTTACAAAAGATTCAGTGTACTTCAACCATCATTACTTCTCACGGATTCTCAATGAAATAGTTTTGTTTATTCCTTCCACTGAAAAATATGAATTGCATGAGATACATGCTTTACATTAAAAAAGTATTTGGCAATGCAAGACTGTCATTATGTGATATGAAAACTGAGCTACATGGATTGAGAACAAAACTAAAAGATTCTAAAGAATACTGCCAGGCTCCACCGAACAAATAATTCAGCTCTTCCTGCTGAAAAGAACAATCTGTTCTCTTAGCTACATATTGATGTAAACCTAGGCAATGCAAAACTCTGTCATTATGTGATATGAAAACTGAGCTAGATGAATTGAGAACAAAGCTGAAAGATTCTGAAAAATCCTGCCAGGATCACCTAGCAAATATTTCAAGCCTTTCTACTGAAAAGAACAATCTGTGCTCTCAGATACATGCTGATGTAAACCGACATGCTAAGTTTTTTTTTTGTTGAATTAGAAACTAATAATGTTACACTCCCATAATATTTGAACATGTCTACTCATGTCCTCCCTGTACACAATTTTGTCTCATATAATATTTTGCATAAATTCTCTCTTTCAGTCAGAGAGCATTACGTTGGATATGAAAGCCCCTATGCATGCCAAAGCACTCCTCTGTATCAATAGACAAGGATTTTGCATATGATCAAGCAAGGACACTGCAGGATCAGTTGAGGATTAAGAATGAGGAGTTTGAAATGTCAGCAAACTCGAATCAACTGCAAGCAGACAGCTATGAGAAACATTTTCTTCTCTTCGACAGAAAAATGATTATATGGAGGAGGTCCCTCAACAGGAACAACAGGAAAACACAAGTGCTTCTATTAGTACAATTATTTCGGAAAACTGTTTGGAACCTTTCTCTCCGTTCTTTTTATACAGGACATTTAGCTTTGTTTATTCTTTCATTTCACTGTATTGTGTAAATTACTATGAACAGGATGATTGCTCCAACATTTCAGTAAGATATTTGTATCATTTATTTGTCCTCCAACTGCAAATTTGTGCAACTGATTTTCTGCACTGTCTCCGGTGGTCCAGCCCCGTGCGAAGCACGGGGGTAGTTGCTAGTATCTTACAATATGCCTAACCCACAACATATGGCATATATCTTTGTCAAAGGCGTTGGTGCCCAAGGTAGCTGGTCTGCTTCTACGGAGTTCGTAGCTTGGACCGGTAATGGTGCAGGGATTCTTCCTGGGCGCCCCATATTGAAGGAGGTAAGATTAAGAGAAATGAGGGAATTAGGAAATTGGTTTGTTGTGCTTAATTAATCCAAATGAGGCCGAGTACATGGAATATATAGGCACTTGGCCTGCTACATAAAAAGGAAATAAACGCAATAAATCCCCTAATTCTTGCCCTCTTTAATCCTCTTAACTGTTGCCTCCATGCTGCTCTGGAATGGTGCTGTTTGCTGGCGCCATTCATGCTGATCCCTGCAATATTGCTGCTGCTGGTGCCATCTAGGGAGTAATAATGGTGGCCCCACATGCCAATCTTCTTAGAGACTAAATTTGGAGATTGAGAGAACATAACATTGACCGTAGTTTGCAAAGTTCTTCGTCACAAGCATTTTCGCCTTAGGTCACAGGCATGTTTTGGTTTGAGGCAACCAACCCTGCCAAGATTTGGTCATGACCAAGAGTCCAAGACCATCCATATCTACAATTTTGGCAATGGAGGGCTGTTTGTATTGTAACCATCCTGCCAAAAGCATCTTGAATATATTTATGACATGTGGGCCCCATATATCAATATATTTTGTGTCAAAACATAATCAACATGGACCTTGATTTGTATATTTAATTGTAAGGCATGTGATCACTCTAACAGATTACAATCCAATACATTCAAGATGGACAAAATTGTTTGAAGCTTAGAGGCTTGTTAGGATACTAGGATAGATGCCAAATACTTGGCGAGCCTAGTCTCACGTCACCCTTGCACATTGTATTTCTTCCCAAGTGCAGGCGAACCAATGACAGTGGAATCTTGCACTGGTATTTTACGTGCCAACAGATTGGCAGGGTATGTGGAGGCTGAAATGCTGAATCCAAACAAGCCCCAGATAGCCAAAAAGGCTCCAAAGTCCATGCAACCAGTACAAAGATGCCATCTCACCCAGAACCTTCTATTGGCCCTGCCAATTCTTGGATGATACATCTGGTCACCCCAATCCCCAAATTTATCTGTGCTCAGCAGTGCAAATACATTGGCGTAGCAAAGATGTTTAGGGTCATGCCAACTTTTGGAAGCAAAACAAATGCTAACCAATTCTGCTAGCATTACAAAAAAAAAAAAAAAAAAAAAAAAAAAAAAAAAACCCTTTGGCTCGACACAGCAGGAAATACTCCCTTCAGGCAACTAAAGTAGCCTCTACCACCCCGACTATGCTTATGCAGTATGTTGCTTTTATATCTTGTTTACCTACTTTTTTAGATCTACTTATTTTTTTTAAATCAAATAATATATGCCATCAACATCATAAATTTAAGAAAAGAGAACATAATGAGATAGAACAGCTTTATTCTTTACATATTTACATTATGAATGAATCTAGTTAAATTATTTTCCCGAACACGAATCTAGTGAAATTCATCCAAAAAACTAGGAAAATAATGGATAAGTGGTCTTTTGGACCTTGAGCAGAACATATGCCCAAAGCATGAGAGATGAATAGGTATGAAATTTACAATTTAGCTATAAAATATTAGATATATAACAAAAATGTCACAAAGTATGTTATTCACTTCTTTCTCTGAAACAGCAGAGTTCTGGAAAGTGCTATGCTGTAAAACACTAGAATGGAGTTGACAGCAGTGTCCTTGAAAAGCCAACGCAGTTAGAATTTTGAAGTCATAGTTATGAGGCATCATCACGCATGTAGGGTCTGTTTGGATTGAACTCTGAGGACAATGTGTTTGTCCTGTAGCATCCATGATTCCCTGGTGGTTGTTTACCATGTTTGGTTATTCAAACACAATGGGCATTGTTAATTGTTATTGATTCACCTATCTCAATTATGTGATCACACATCTCACTTCACCTTGTATATGCCGCCGCACCCCGCACCCCTCCCCGGGCACCCCCAGTTCAGCACAGGAAAGTGGATACATACACATGATGCTCTATGAAGGGCGAAATGTTCAAAAACTACAGTGTATGTATATTTGGAAATTGTATGTACCAGTCCTATAAATCTAAGCTCACGAAAATTTGAGCTAGTAATAATATTTTAGTTTTATGCCATGACATAGGTGCAGTAATAGGATTAGGGAGACATGCAGGATCAGGTGGCCAAGGGCGCGGAGGCGATCAAGGCGACAGCTCTCTTCTACCATGGCCAGGGCGTGAATCAAGCACAAGATGGTTATCAGATGGTTCCCTACTCAGGCTGATCCCGTCTGAAGCTGTTGTTTGAAGTGCAGAGATCGTTTGGCTGAGTTTTTGAGAGGTGTTAACGAGATTTTCTGGCTCCCAATGTTAGGGATGCACTTCTTTCTGTTCTTTAGTCTGTTATACTTTCTGTAAGTGGTTGGGCGCTACTAATGGGTGTCATTTTGGGGGTTTTATTCCATTATATGGCTCCTTAGCGGCTGTGTGACGGAATGCTGTAGACTTGCATTCTAAACGCGTGAACTGGATAGGGAGAACTACTCTGTAATTTCGTTGCTTCGAGTAATGAAATTCGGTTTTTACCGTTGTGGAAAAAAAACATAGGTACAGTAACACTTAATTCAATCTCAGGCTCAACTGCTCAAGTACCGACCAAAAAGGGTACAGCCTGGCCTAGAAAAAATCATCAAAGCTTCATTCAGACAGCGCTTTTCTCAAGCACAATGCTCAGGCCTCCAACTAAACAGGCCCATACACTGCCTATTGAGTCACCAACACGATATACAAATCATAGGGATAGGGTAAAATTCAGTAAATTCAAATCTTATTGCATTCTCACAAAATATTACTCCCTACTTCCCAAATTGCATGTCGTTTTTGCTTTTCTAGGTACATAAGCAGGTCTAATCCATAGTATGCCATCAAATCCAAATAAGAAATAATTAAGCACAAGATGTTTCATTACTAGGATCCTAGGACCATCTTGTTCTTACAAATTTATAATACCGCGCAATCAAGCTGTTCTAGTAAAGTTCATCCCTTATTGCTTACATCTCTTCTCACAAGTCACTGATATATGTTCCATTTAGCATATAAAGCAAGTGTTAACTTAATCAAAATGACCATTTACCACAGAGATTCAGATGTGCACATGCGATCTATTTTGGGGGAGCCCTGTTTCAGTTTGATATACTCTTTAGGGTAACTAGCTGGCATGAGAGTAACCATCAACCACATTCAAACGGTAGCACATCTTTATCTTACATGGTATGAACAGAGTCAACAGACCATCGATACTATGTCATGTTCAACATTTACAGTACCTACTAGCTACGAGGATTAACAATCAACAGCAGTGGGACTATGAACTCGGAAATCCTAGCGCAGTCCTCCTACACGAACCTAGATCAAGCAGGAATTTGGTCCATGCCTTAGGCAACAGAAAATAATTGGTACACACAGAGATGCAGCTTACCTGTAGCGCGGATCAACATCCCCGATGCTGGCCTCGACGGATCCGAGCACCAAACCAAACCCAAACGCGAGAAGGGAAGCCAACCGTACCGCCCAGGCGCTTCGACCCATCGCAGCGGACGCGCCCAGGGTCCTGCGAAATCAAGGACACATGAAGAAGGATGGAGAGCATCTGCTGTTGCATCCTATACCCCACATGGAACTAGAGGAGGAGAAGAATGTCGTAGACCACCGAGCATAGCACTTAGCCATGGCCGACGACGCGGACTAGGGACGGGAGCACACACCGACGAGCGGCGGCGCGGCGTGCCGCGGAGCAGGGCGGCTAGCGGCTGGAGACGGCGCAGCGCACGGTGGCTGGAGCTGGCGCGGCGCACGGCGGCTGGAGTCGGCGAGGCGCACGGCGGGTGGCGACGGCGCGACGCACGGCGGCTGGCGGCGGCGTCGTGGCGCTAGGTGCTCTCAGACCACCAGGGAAGTCAGTGGATCTCGTTCCACGGAGGAAGACCACCAGCTCACCAGAGGAATAGTCCGACGAGGCGGCGCCGGCGCGTGCTGACTGCTGACCAGCGGAGTGCGGCGGCGTGCGTGATCGGCTGCCCGGCTGTAAGTGGGCTGGGCCGCCGAAGTACTGGGCTGGCTGTGGCAACGTGCTATGTGGCTCACCGAGTATGTGCTCAAAAAAAAAGGAAAAAGGCCCAGTAAAAAGATTTATCATGGAACAACACGAACGAACGATCTAACAGATTCACATACCTAAAAAATTTAGAGTATAATAGTTAAAAGTAAAACGACAATTCTCATAGTAAGCTCCATAATAGATTTATGTATATATATGGGTGTAAATTAGTGATAATTAGATGCACCTCCAAACCTCTTTGCACCCTTAGTTATGTAATTAACTACAAGTTAATTGTATAAGATCTAGAGTATAATAATTGGCGATGTATCAGATGAAAACCAACCTCTCCATATAACCGTGTAAATTTCTAATCTGGGTCCCAGAATGTTAATTAAGAGGTGCGAGGGATTAGATAATTTTACAGTTAAACCCCGCCCCTAATCACTGTCTCGTAAATCCACCTCCCACTACCCATGCGCATGTACATGCTCACAGTTGTTCCATGTGGATGTACATTTTTGTTTTTTATATTTTTAAGGAAAATGTTTAATTTTGTTGCATTACACATTTGTTACCATATTACAAACTTAAATCCCAAAAAAAAAAATTATTACCTAAAGTGTACAATTCATCTTCCTCGAAGACTTCGAGATCCGTTCGTCACCGCCGCCGGCCGTTTCCCAATCGCCGCCGCGAGCACCGGTGCCAAACTCCACAAGGTGGAGGCCGCAGAGGAGGGCTTACTTCGAGGCATGTCCGTACCAAATTGCAAAAAGGGCGAACTATGGCCAACTCCCAACCCACGACGCATCCTCTCGATTTTCTGCAACAAAAGCCCTCAAATTTTACCAAAATCATCTTCCTCGAGATTTTTATGGGGTCTTGCCGTGCATCATCACCGAAGAAGACAACGATGTGGCCCGGGCCTCGACTCCCTTATCTATTATTCGGCCCTCCGTTGACGCCGGAGAAGCTAAACATTTGAGAACGGAATAAATCTGGGGAGAATTTATTCAATTTGTTTCGAATCCTCATCAATACATCTATTCAATGGATCCAAAATAGATCATATTTTAGCACAAAGTTTTAACTGTACATTTTTGCCTATAAACCTAGTGGTACATACATAAAATCAAATAGAAACAAAAAATAAACCTAAGAGTTGTTCAAAACCCTCATGATTCAAGAATTCTCCTCATTTCATAATTGAATTAACGGACCCCCGCTTATGCTCCTCCCACCTTAATAAATACTTTTACCCCTTCTTTCTCGGGAAAAAAAAACGGTGTGAAAGTTCAATTTCAATAACAAAAACAAAATACTATTTAAATAATACCTTCAACATATATTGATAACAAAAAAAATTCCTTCCACATACAAAATTAATGCTTATTAGTGTGGATGTACATTTGTTGTGAATGAATCTATATATATGTAATGTAAATAGTTGTTCCATGTACATATACATTTGTTATTTTTTTTGAGGGGACCCTAAACAAAAAACCTTAAACCCTAATGTGTACTATGTAATGTAAATGCTCGTAGTTTCCATGGAGCCGGCCGGGATAGCCTGCATTGATTCTATTCTCCCCCAAACAACCGGCGGTTGGGCCATTTGGGCCATACGTACATGATTTCGTGTGGAATTAATCCATACTGTCAATATATATCACGAGTCAAGACACACAGCTAGCTAGCGTCCCAACATTTTGAAGCTCAAATGGCCATTGAAAAAGTTTAATTACCCCCATTCCACACAGTGAACAGCTATCTACGACACGCGGGCGGACCGTACCGTAGCAGAACATGCATGTCGCGAAGCAGGAACCGCGTCGTCACTGTACATGTACGTACTCCCTGTCCAGCTACTAGTACTACTCTAGCTACTAGTAGGATGGGAGTAACTAGCTCGTCGGAAGAAAGGCAGACTTGATGCACGCACGCGTGCATCGATCGCTCAAATCACGACGCCGCGCGCGCAGACAGCACCGCACCAGTGACGACGTGCCGCGCGCACGCACGCGCCGGCGCCGCTGCAAACAGTAGTACTCCTCCACACGTCTCGGTCAGATATATTAAAGCCACGCGTGCGTGCGCGCATGTATATGCATGGCAGCAACATTGCTTCACAGTGGCCTGCAACATGCGTGCCTGCTAGCTAGGCCGATCCATCGATCGAGTAAAGCCGTGGGCGTCGGCGACGTGCGCGGCTCGAGGAGGTTGGCCGCGCCGGCCGGGACGGCCGGTGGGTTCGACCACCACGCAAAGCAAAGCGCGCGCAACCATCGCACACGCATGCATGCAGCTAGTATCTTAGATTAGCTCCGGTCAAAAGCTATCTATAGCTACGCGTAGTAGTACTCGTCAACCGCCATGGAAAATAAAGCAACAGCGAAATGCATATCCACCGAGACCGAACTAGGCCGTCTTTGGCTTAACAAAACCTGAGCAGCCATCATTGCGAAGCTAATTCTGCCCCAAGTGCCGATCGGTCGGTGAACTAAAGCCGGCCGGTCGATCGGCCGGCTGGATGGGCTCCCCGGCCCCTCCGGCCCCGTGATGCATGCCGCCGTACGACGTGATCATCATGCATGTGTGCCTCGTGATTAGTCAATGCAATATGCTCATACGACGACCGAAAGTGTGCATGCGCACGGGGTGCCATGGCGTTTTGCGGCGCCCCGCGCGCTAGCGCCGTCCGTCGTTGCGTGTGCCTCACCGGCCTAGCTCTTGGATCGACCTCGGCCAACAGATTTGCTCGCCCCGGCCCCGATTCAGTGCATCCCCGGCCGGGCCGGTTTCTTTTGGATGGCCACCACTAATCCCTTGTGCGGCTAGGCTATATAAAAGTAGAGTTTGACCTGACTGCATGGAGCAAAAGTTTTGGGTTGAACGGACAACCAACCCAGATGCTCAAAGCAGTAGTGTGTACGTAACGCGCGTCACAACGTAGTCGTAGTAGCAACAAAGTTCACATGGGAATCGATCATTGCCGCCCGGCCGGCCCGGGCGTGTGATTAGCGGCGATATGATCTAGTACTACTAGTAGTAGTACCTGAGGGAAAAAAGAGGCGCGAAATCATGAGCTCATCGTGGTGGTGGTAACGACGGCCACTGCCGCACTTGTGTTGTGATTCATTGAAGGACGAATTGCGAGTATGCTAGATAACTTTTCTCACTTGGACCAGGACAATGCAAGGACTACGCTAAGCCACTCCCTCCATCTCATGCCATACCATTGAAAGTGTCGTTTTATACTTTGTGCCATTATTTGACCACCATCTTATTCAAATAATTTATATAAATATTATTTATTGTTATGACTTATTCTGTCATGAGAGATAATTTAGTTTAATATTTATTTATTTTATAATTTTTAAAATTTGTATAAATTGAATGGCCATGCATGGTAGCAAATTAAGACTAAAAAAATGACACTTTAAATAGAAAGCTAGTAGTAGTGGAGAACGATGTTAGCAAAGGCAAACGATTTAAGAGATTAGCTCATTAAGGAACCGCCTCTGAACATAGCAATCTGATTTCAAGTGAAATTGCATTTGAATATATATATACCTTTGAAAATTGTGTTTTAGAGATGGACTCTTAAGGAGACCAGACCATCTTTTGATCGACCTTCTTCGATCTGCCAGGCTTCTCCATTTAGACGAGAGATGCATGCATGAGTGTCATGGTTCTACGTGGCTCAAAAATTATAATCTCTACACATATATAGTATCCTCTTTATTCCAAATTGTAAATAATTATCTCTCTTTATAGATACATAAATTTTATAATTTAGAGGTGCGTAGTAAAAGTTATGTACTCAGAAAATCTAGTACGATTTATAATTTAGAACGGAGGCGGAGGGAATACTTACTTATTAACAACAAACCTCAACATATATATGATCATCATGCATGCTTACGAGCTATATACACTCTATACGCATATGGAGTAATAATGAAAGGAGCGATACCAGCTCAAATTAGCTCAGCTTACGATCGTATCCTTTCGCTACCAACTAAAACACCTCAATCATAGGTACAACGTAACAAAGAGAGAGCCAAAGGGATATGTTTCCCACATGGACCGTGAAACAAGATACAACGATGACAGACCATATAGCAATGCAAACAAAATTAAATCCCAGAGCAATCATCAAATCGTTAACGACCACTGATTTCTTAAACACAATCTCATCGAATGCCCCCTGCAGGTGGCTGTCGCTGGCCTTCTTCCTCAAGCAGCAACAGGTGCATGCTCGCTTTTTTACTAGCCAGCTAGAGGAGTCTATGGGGTCACCAGCCCCACCACCTCGCACGTGCACAAGAGTCACTGGATCCAACGAGCAAATAGTATACATGGTCATCATCAGCTATATATATATATATGTGGACTGAATTAGTAGTTTGCGTTATGCAACAACAATAAACTATATAAAAGGAAGTGTGACCACCACACCATACACATATGATTGGGATTATGTACTTACTACTGTATGGTGGTTTCAAAAAATGGGCCACTATTACTCCGGGGTTGTTGCTAATTAGGGTGTGTTTAGCAGGCTTTGAGCCAGGATGACTAAAGACCCAAAGAAGTTAGGTTGAGCTCGTACAGATGGTCGTGTTTGGTTGCATACATGTACATCCGGCAAGCGGAATGGAGGTGGAAGAATGGAAGGAAGAAAAGAGACAAACAACTAAACAAGGCCTAAAGTGCATATCAGCATGGTGCCGGATGTGCACCTTTGGACGCCACTGGCAGGGCAACCAATCACGCCTTAAGGCGATGGATGATGGCCACAGGACATGCGTATGACGTGGATCTCTATATATATTTGTCAAATCATCACATCTTTTGGGAGTTTTCCAGAGGACGACGGATCGAACGTAACACAGTTGCACGTACACTGCACTGTTCCATTAGCAAGTGGCGATCGAGCTAGAGGATTATAAGATTGCATGGCATCTTGATCGGCCATCATACCGGATCGATATTCCATACTATATATACATTTTTTTTTTGTGGTCCACGATCGACCCTCTTTTGCAGCCTGCTGATCGATCGATCGATCAGAGAAAAGGTTCCCTTTGAGAAAGCTCGAGAGATATATATTATAAAATAATGCTTCATGAACGACGATGGCACGCACGCTAGACAAAAGTTATGGCATCCATACAACAGATGGAGAGACACGAGCGTTTACTGGTCGCCTTGTTGCAAATAAATCTGATGTACACGGCCACGTACGGTTGGTGACATGTCCGCCAGCTCGATGGGTTTATACTACTGAGTACTCGATAGCCGATATCTTTTACGTGTCGGCGCATCGGTGGCATGCAACAGATGGAGAGACACGAGCGTTGCATAATTTACTGGTCGCCGTGTTGTTGCAAATCTGATGTACACCTCGCTCGCCGGTTGGTGACATGTCCGCCAGCTCGGTCTATATATACTACCACAGTACTCTTTTACGTACGTGTGTGGGCGCATCGGTAGTTGATTGTCTTGAACCTACTAGCAACGACAAGCATGCATGCATGTGTGTGGATCATATCTAGATATGCAGCACTTTGTATATCTGTATATGTGTTGTTTGGAAAAATACTTTTTAGAAGCTCAACAAAAAAATAGACAATGCGAAAAGACTAAAATACCCCTGCTGGACAAACTCAGGACCTTCTTCACGCTAGCTAGCTAGCTAGTCTCGTATTGACGTGGTGCTTGCTAAGACCAACATATGTGGCCTGTAGAAGTTGATTTACAACGAATAGAGACAAGGTGGCTAGCAATATACTCTCTCTGTCTCAAAATACTTCTTTTTTTGAAAGAAACGGCAAAAACTTTGCCACTGATTTTTATTAGATGATACTCAATAGAGTGTTGTTCGTCTTATTCAAAAAAAGTTTCATAAATATCTTCAATTCTGTTATAACTTATCATTAGAGATACTTTAATGTTGTTTTATCTACTTTATAATTTACACAAAATTGTTGAATGAGATGAAGCGGTCAAATACGATGTCTGATACTTAAAAACGACACTCTTTTGGAGACAGAGTGAGTATATAGCCATGTGCATGGGTACCTAGCTAGCGCACGATCATATCGGTGACATGATGATATATACATGATCGACGATCTCTTAACCCCTCGTGGGCGCACGTACGCATGCTATGACTAGCTAGATGGGAGAGTATTACGTGCACATGCACCGTCCCTTTCGTCGAATTATGCAGTGCGACGACGTAGATGCATGATTGGTCCCTGTGACCAGCTGATTGGACCAAGAATCGATCGGATGCTACGTACACCCGCGTACGGCCTTCCTACTTGGCCTCCCCCGGCCCGAATGGGAAACTCGACCCCGGCCGTGCAGTTCACCAACAGAGAGCTAGCGGGGAACAAGGCAAAAGTTCGTACATCTCGGACGACCGTGCATGACTGCTCTCCGGCCGGCCTACGTACTAGCTCTTTGAGTATTACTTGTCGGTTGGCCGGACACGTTATTAGTTTGGCATTACTTAGTAGGGATGGTTGATCGGAACAACATACTAGGTTTGTGTGAAAACATCCTTTAGCTGCTGCAGTGCAGGAGCTAAGCTAGTACCTCCCTCCGTCTCAAATTACAAGTCATTTCAAAAATTTTAAAGAGTTAAAGCATCTCAAATTTGATCAAATTTATACGATAAAAGAAAATATCATTTATGATGTTCACTAAGTATCGTCTTCGTCACTTATATTTTTGTAGTATAGTTATTTTGATGTTAAAAGTCTTTATTATTCTGTATACAATTTCGGTCAAAATTTGAGATGATTTTACTGTCCAAAAATTTTTAGAATCAATTACAATTTCGATGGAGGGCGTAACCGTGGGCGGAGCCAGGAATTATATATGGAGGGGCGGACAATAAAATACATAGTCTACTAAAATTTTAACATATATATTTATAGAGGGAGAGAGTTTCGGTCATATATTGAAACACCAAAATCTAATATAAGCGCAAGCAATAAGGATAAATGATTATGGGAACTAACATGTTTCAATTAAATTTTGTCTTGCGCGATATATATATAGAGAGAATTTCGATCGAACGCCACGTATCTGAAGAAGAAGCAGATCGGAGAGGCAGAGAGCCCGTGCGGATCGAAGAAGCAGGGACGTAGGTTTCGACTTGTTTACGTGGCGGCGGCGGCCGTGTGGCAGCAGCCAGGGGCCAGCAGATGAATTGCGTCGATTGTCCTTTCGCACAAGACTAGAGTATCATACTCCCTCTGTCCCATAGAGTTTAACGTTTTTTGACTTTTTAAACTTTTTACGTTTGACCATCCGTCTTATTCAAAATATTTATGTAAATAATAAAATAAATTAATCAATATTTAAGTATCTTTATAGATAAAATAAGTCAAAACAAAATAAATTATATTTGTACAAAAATTTAAATAAAACAAATTATCAAACAAGATGACATGGAATCGAAGGTGAACTCAATGGGATACCTACGTAGGAGACGGTTTGGCACTTGCTACCTACGTGGAGACTAGAGCCTGTTACTGAGTACGTACATGGGCTGGGGCTCCTACCTGATGGGATCATGGGCTGGACCTATAGGAACGTGGTATGCACAAAATACCACTCATTTTTTCACTGGACATTGGACGGGGCCGTGGCCCCAGCTGGCCCTCCCCCTGGCTCCGCCGTTGGGCGTAACAACGGTAGTGCAGGGCAGGAGCCTAGTAGATACTGTACCTACACTGTAGAGGCTAAGCCACGATCGACACGACAAGCGCGCGGCTGCGCGGTGCGGCCCTGTTCACATCTATCCTCCGTGCACGCGTGTCTGCATCACTGTACGTCTACGTACGTGTACGTGTGTGTAGCCCGTGCACCACCCTCGTCGCCTAGCTCATCATCCATCTTTATCTCATCGATGGATCGATGATGGATCTACTCCACCCGTCCCGCGCAGGGCACTCTCAACAAAAAGAGAGAAGAGAAGAGAAAAGTTTTCGTCCCACAGGTAGTGATGGCTTTTGATGCACATTAAATAGAGCCCTACATCACCAAAAGTTCACTTTTTGCATGAAACTCTGAGGAGAGAGAAGAGAAAAGTTTCATCTTGGTGAAACTCTCTTGGCACGAATACCAACTATCTCTAAGTCATGAAATTAAATGTCTATGAAACCACAAGATGAAACTTTCCATTGAGAGGAGATGTTTCATTTCATTTCATATGACATGATAGTCTTGAAAACAACGAAATAAAACTCATCACTGAGACTGGCCTATGTACTCCGTACTCTATTTAGCTGCTCTTATCAGACGGCTGGGGTGCATGAAGCGAGGACACATCCTATCATATCATTGGGCTAAATAAATAGTAAACTTCATTAAGAGGCACACGCATCTGTACTGCTGGCACGGCCAGGTGCGCGATCGATGAACGATAAGATGGAGATGGATCGATCGCGTTGTCGTGTTGCCAATGGCCGACACGCATCTACCGTACCAGTCGTCTTGTGCATTGACTAGGAGCAAGATCGCTCTCGAGTCTGGACTAGCCCTCGATCGGTGCGCCAAACCGACGAGGAGGAGACGGCCGAGCCGACCGACCGACCGTGGAGGCGAGGAGCACAGCGGCTCCGGCTGTGTGTGTGCTGGTGTCCACTTGCTCTGCTCTCCGAAAGTGGACGACGCTATGGCTATGGCTAGGCTTGGAATTGGGGAATCCTTTTGAAACCTTGGACACGGGGATCCTGATGGTCATGGATGCATGCATAGCAGCAGCAGAGCAGGACAGGACAGCAGCAGCAGCACGGGTGGGGTGGCTGACTGCCCACACACCCACCGTGCTGACAATTGTTTGCGCCGACCGATGCGACGACACGAAATGAATGCGGCCCTCGTGCGGGTGCGCGCACGGGTGGCCACCATGGTCAAAGGCCCCTCCTCCTGCCTACCCCTGTCCCGGCCCTCTCGTCGCTCGATCTCTGTGGCCGCTCGCGTGGGGGTGTCGCGTCGCAGGCAGCGCGTCCCGACGCGACGGACCACGGCCTCTGCTCTGCTCTCAGCGAGTCAGGGACCAGGGTGAGGGCGAAAGCTGATCAGAGACTGCACCCTGCTGCACCATGCAGCCTGGCCTGGCACGCACGTCCCCGTGGCCGTGCCATCTCGAGACGCGCGCGCGCGCGGGCAGAGGCACGGCACAGGCAGGCAGGGGGCACGGCCACCGCCGGAGGGAGGGGCCGAGGAGGAGGTGGTGCTGGGCCTGCTGGCGCCTGGTCGCCTACTGCCCTGCGCCTGCTGCTAGATCGATACCGTGAGGCAGAGGCAGGCCGTGTGTCCTGCTCCTCCACTAGGGCCACGTTTAGTTGGCTAAAGTTTTGCAAAAGTTTTGTAAATTTTTAGACTCTCTCTCCATCACGTGGGCGGAGTATTAAATATACTTAAAAAAAATAACTAACGCACGATTCTGGCGCTGGCGCGGTTGGCCCGGCCGGCCGGGAGTTCGGTGCATTTGGCAAAACTTTAGCCAACTAAACGAGGCCTAGGCCTTGTTTAGATGTTAGAATTTTTAGCGCTGAAGACGTTTCGTAAAAAAATATTATCCTACCATGGTGTAAGTAGACTTAAAAGAATCGTCTCAATGTACATCTAAATTTGTAATTAGTTAATTTTTTTACCTACATTTTATCCGAAAATATACGTCTTTTGGTGTGACTTTTGATGTGCGTAAGAGAAAGTGGAAGTTGGGTTAGAAATTCTAGCCATCTAAACGAGGCCTAGGACGGACGTGGGCACGCACGTCTGGCGCTGGCGCGGTGCCCGGCCGGCCAGTCGGTGTCGCTGGCTCGGCGCTCGTCGCTCCCTCCGTCCCACTGAATTTGTCGTCTTGATTCCGTGCCATCTTATTCGATGTTTCGCCTTATTCAAATTTTTTTATATAAATATAATTTATTTTGTTACAACTTATTTTATCAATAAAGATACTTGAATATTGATTAATTTATTTTATAATTTATATAAATATTTTGAATAAGGCGGATCATCAAACACGATGTTGAAAATGAAAAAACGACGAACTCCATGGGACAAGAGCGAGTATACGTCCCGTGTGCTAGTCGTGAATCACACATCCACACCCTGCAAAAGGCCGGTCGGTGGTTTCAGAGTTGCCAGGTTTTGGTTTGGTGGCCCGCCTGTCCGCCCCTACACTGCACACATGAGGTTTTGCAACAGAGACAAGGGTGCATGCATGCATTGATGCATTGATGTGCTTGCACATCTGAATCTGATCTGATCGTAGGTTGCACATCTCAAGCCTCAAGGACAGACACGATTCGCATCTGGAGTGACCAGATGACGATCGAGCCATTTCTATTTCGCCTATACCATCATCAGCAGTGCCCGTAGTGTCGATCGCGCTCGCTCGCTCACTATTCGATTCGCCGCCCCATTGGAACACATTGACGTTCACGGACGGATCGGAAGCCGCCGGCGCGCCAACCAAAACCGACAAGCTCAGCATGAGGCCGCAGAAGCTGCCGGGAAACGGAGAGATCGATCAATCCATCCATCGGAGTAGGCTGGATCGCTGAGCTTAGCATTGTAGCGCTAGTGATTAACAATGGCTGGCAGATGAAACAAGGGACGACGGGACAAGGTAGCTAGTAGGCGCGATTAAGCAGCGGCAGTGATCCAAATCTGGACCTGGCCCTGGGCGCTGCCGCTGGAGGACCGGGGACTTGTGCGTGCAAATCCACATGAAGATACGGGCAGGCGCAAGAGGACAAGCGGCGCACGAGGGGGCATCTCGCCATCGGCTTCATGCGGCAACAGTTGGTCAAAGCTGCCCTGGCTGCCCAGCCGCCCCCACATGCACTCATCGGTCGGTATGTGTTGTTCAGCTCCGATCTGCTAGCTCGCTCCATCGTCTGTCCAGCAGGTGAACACTGAAAATGTAACATCATGTATTCGTATCTTCTTATGAAATATTCGCTTATTCGTATATGGCTTATGAGCCGACCATTCAGCAGCGTTTTCTCTCACAGTGAACTAGCATCAGCTAGAATCAGTCGGCCAGAAATGATCTAACAATATTGAACTAACGTAGACCATTTAATAATACGTATCTGTATATTTAGACAAGGAAAACGTATAAACCAGTATACGAAAACAGATACGCACTGGTAGGATACGGATACGTTTGTCCCAGCCAAACTACACAAAGAACCCTAGAAAAGAAAAATATTACATCGGAGCCCTTAGATTCTTCGTGAACCCTCCTCGGTCATCCACCTCGCCGCGCCCGAACCCGAACCCGAAGAAGAAGACAGCCGACACCATGAGCTGGAGAAGTCCCTTCGCATGCTTGCTAGTAAACACACACATTCTCGTGGACATGTTTTACCCCACGAGCACATCTGGCAATTAGAATCGTATTATATACTGTAATATTATTAAATAATGACCATAAAAGCAGGAGAGTGTGGTGGGCTAATTAAAGTTTTACCCGGTATATAAGTTTGGCCAGCCGCAATTCTCTGAAGACAAGTGGGGAATAAGCAGCACACAGATTGACATCCTGAATATATCATAAACTAAATCACCTCTAAGCCAAAAGCCATATGCTCTGCTTCTGCAGGCAACGTGATCAGACACGAGGGCATCCAGAGGTCCAGCGTCTAGCTGTATATATAAGTAGTATCCTGGTATTCTTTAACGTCATACTTGACTCAGAAGCAAGCAAAGATATCAAATCAAAGTCCCAATCAAGTAATTTAGAAATACGATTAGTACTTCCCAATTCCCATGATCGTAAATATAAGTTGTGTAGAGTTTTTATGATCTGAGAATAGAGCAAAAAGTCAAGACTAAAATGTGCGCTTAAAAAGTTTTCTCAACCCAAAAGAGTTTTGCAACATAGATCCAGTCCTAACCTATAGCTAATCTTGAAAGGTAAATGTCATGCGTATAGGCAGGTAAATATTTCAAGTAAACTCTTGGATGTGCTGCCTCGAGCAATTTAGTTCCTATCAATGTGATCTAAATTCGTGTCTATGGTGGTACGTACTACCTCTGTATATGAAAGAATCATTTTGTAGGCTACAAATTTGTCTCCAAAAGAATCGATTTTTGGAGGTGAGTGGTCCACCAATTCATATTATCTCTCATAGTCCAGGTTATATTTAACACGACCTCTCTATCTGTCTTTTTAGAAAGGCGGCAAGAATCTTGACAATTTTTATTAGACAAGTAAACAGAAAGAAAAACATTACAAATTCCACATACAACTACTACTGAAAGTACTACGACTACTGCAACTACCGAGGGTATTAGAACGCTGAAACAGAAAAACACCAACCAAAACCTTCCACACCAAGAAGCCTAATACAGAAGAAAGAAACACTAGGCAATGTAAATTAAACTTATCGATCTGCTTGATTTTTTGCAAACTGAAACCGTGGTATGTCATCTTTGCACACTTGCTCTACTTGGTTAGTTTGAAGACTCTTTTGTTCGAATGTCCGTATATTCCTTTCTTTCCAAATATGCCACCAGAAGTATATCATAATGCCATCAAATTTGTTCCTCTGATCTCAAGTAATTTTTTATCTGCATTTGCGCCAATAGGCATGAATTGATCTAGTTATTGGTACTGTGTCAAGAAAGATCGAACCACTGTTTGAGACGGGACCAAACTTGCTTTGAAAATGTCAATCTTTGCAAATATGGGTTGGTGTTTGTGGGTGGGATCCACTAGGGTCATTTGGCCAGTTTCTTTTTGCCAAATTGTTAGCAATGAGTATCTTTCTGTGCATTAGTGTCCACGCGAAATAACGTCATTTGCGTCCACACAACCTCTCTCTCTAATGTGCTACTATTGAAAACCCAAAAGATTTTGCAACATAGAGCCAATCCCAACCTATAGCTAATAACCTTGAAAGGTAAAGGTCATGCAAATAGCTAAATGAAGTAAAACTCTTAGATGTGCTGCCTCAAGCAATTTAGTTCCAACCAATGTGATCCGAATTGGCGTCAATAGGTTTTACCCCCTGTGTATGTTGAGAGAATGGTTTTGTAGGCTAAAAATTTATCTAAAAAAAATCAATTTCTGGAGGTGAGCGGTCCACCGATCTGTATTAATCTCTCTTGTAGTCTAGGTTGTATTTAACACGACCTTTCTCTCTAATGCGCTACTATTGGATATTCCAAACGACACTGTTTAATTAGACTTGTCAGGAGAGCTATTAAGGTGCAACAGTGTAACCAGTGGCAACATAATATTTTTATCTTCTTTGCTAACACGTACCTAAAGTCGTGGTTTAGGATAGGATTTAACAAATATAGAAATTAACGGTGATTTCTAAAACCAGAATTGCCTTAAGAATGGTGAATGACGAACCACACGTCTAAGCATGGTGTAAGTGACGTGAGTGTGACACCAATCGAAGCTCTATATAGAGCACAAATAGAGCACAAAAGCCACGCCAAAGATGCTCTGTTTTGATGGAAGGTCAACAGAGCTGCTGGGACGGCAAAATTGGAGCCTGAATCAGAATAATATCGGGCACTATTTTTTAGATTGCACGCGAACCGCATCGCCCATTGTTTTGGGCAAAAGCGCAAAATCCCTTGGTAAACAAATCTGGCCGCAATCGAAACCGGAACAAGCAAAGGCAAAAGGAGAGAGACCTCAGCCAGTAGCACAAGAAATAGGCCATGGAATGCAAAGGCGAGGGAGGTCAGATCTGACCAACAGCCATCCAACCCAAGGGTAAGGTATTGAACACGACGAGGGGGGGCACCCCTATCGATGGGGGTGGACCTCTCTTTCTGTGTGTGTGTACTGGAACCGCTGCCACTCGTGCGGCTCCTTAAATATATGCTACACCCACCACCCCTTCACGGTCATCAAGGAATATTTTTTGCTCCACAGTTGCTCATGTCGTCGTGTCCTTTTGGGTCAAGTGCCTTCAATCAAGTACATCTGGCTGGGTGCGTCCGCTCGTGCGAGTGTACAGCCCCCCCGGTGGTGAAAAATCACCGCAACTTTGCTCTGACTTTGCCCTGTTTTCCTGGTAGAAAAGTGCCCGGTTGCCCAGGTGCCCTAGTCGTCCAAATTTACTATGTTTGACTATGCACACCGAGTAAGCACTCTGTTTCCAACTTGCTGGTACCTCCTCTCCTCTGCTTCATAAAAAGCACAGTAATTTTTTTAATAAGCAAAGCACAGTAATTTGAGCCTCGTTTGCAACACACACGAATAAGGAACACGAACAATGAACTCTCCAACGTGAGCCTGTATTTTCCTACACAACTCCCTTACAGTGGCCCGAATCCAAAGGTCTTTGAGCTTCTCGAGGCACATCATTGTTTTCATCCACAAATTTGCTAGACCCAGCTATATGCATTGTTCGCATATAGTACAAGATAAAAAAAATACTAGTAAGATGATGATGTAAGCAGATTGTTTAATGTGCCACGTTATATTTTCATTTGAGGTGAAAGGGTGAGAAGATCCGTAAATTCATAGCCAGTTTATGTATGACCTTTAATAAGTTTAACAAGAGGATAGTATAATATATCAATGATTAACCACCATTTAGGTGACCAATATACAACCAGCTATTTACTAGTAAAACATTAAACCACATGCTCTGTTAATTTCGCTTTTTTTTTTTTTTTTTTTTGGTAATTTGTTAATTTCACTTTGGTTGAAAGCATTACCGTTGTTGAGGGTAGGGCAAATAATTGGCAGCACAGCACAGGATACCCAGGGTGGGGGGCGGGGAACAGTGGCTGTCGGGAGTTACAGATGGTACCAAACGACCTGAACACTCTGTTTCTCCTTGTCTGTATAATTTAATTTGTTTAGTTTTTTATAAAAAACACACTGTTCTATTCTAAACTATAAATTAATTTTTTTATATACATATTTTTATTATTTATCTAAGTATAACGTACCATTTAAAAGAGTTAAAATGATTTATAGCACAAATAATCTCAAGTGGATTCTCTATTTGTTTATTTTCAAAACAAACTTTCGTGGACTTCCAAATAGGCCAGCCCATTGCTACACTCCCCAAACATGATTTTTGTATCTAAGGGTAGCTAATTTTTTTTAGATAAGAGAATAAAGTTTCAGCCTCTACCATTTAGGGCCTGCTTGGTTGACATCCAATTTTTACCAAACCAAAATCATGGCATGCCAAAATTGTGGTTATCATTTGGTTCATTGCCAAAGAATTGGCATCACTAATTTTTGTGCCAAAGTTATGGCAGATCTCTAGAATGTTCTTAAGCTATATATAAAAAGATAAATTTGGCAATCCTTTATTTTGACAATCAACCAAATGCATACCTATGTTTTTTGCCCTAACTTTGACAAGTATTGTTTGGCAAGCCCAAGTTTTGGCTTACCATGATTTTGGTTGGGCAAAAATTGGTCGTCAACCAAGCAGACCCTTAGTACACAAATAGGTGTCACGATACAAACTGCCATAAGGCAAGAAAATCCAAACAAGAAATAAAAAGAAGTTTGGCTCAACTTGTGAGCTCAATGGCAAAAGGGAAATTCTAAACACCAGTACGGTTCCAACCAAACTTCGCAAAAACGGACATGATCAACATCTCCCATCTTCTGCATCCTTTCTTGAAAAGCGGGTGTTCCTCCTCCCTATGCAACATGTACCGCTAACGGATCCAAAACGTTGCCCTGAAGATTACTTGCATGAAAGTAGTAGCTTTAGCTTTATTAAACACCATATCATTCCTATTCAACCATATCGCCCAACAGGGCGCAGCAGCTCCTATGGGTAGCTAATATGACACCACTTCCACAACGATCTAGATTCCTTGGTATATTATTGTCCCTAATAATTTTTTGGCTACCACAGCCCAAATATATTAGCGACGTAGCTTATTAGTAAAGTCTCGATGCATCCTCTCATCCTCTGACATCACGATCTTTGGAGTTGCTTATTAGTAAAGTCTTTCTCCTCCGTATTTGTAAGCTTAAAATACGAAGCTATCGATGGAGAGGCACACATTGTTGGAGACAACACTCTTGTATGCAAGCACTTCGGCGGAGCTATCGATAGAGAAAGACACATCGACCTAGGATAATGAGATTGTACTTGCACAATGATAGAAGAAAAAATCCTCTATTGTACTACAATGAGATTGAAGAACTATTTTAGGGACAACACTCCAGCGTCTCTGTCGATGCGTCCAATTTGACTAGGATCAAGGTAGTACTTAGATTACATAGCGGCAAGGATTAGAATTCACCGTTTGTGTTTGAATCTTTTCATTGCAAATCTCAAGTTGCAACTCGCTTATCTCCACACATTCGCTTAACATTTTACTCCTGTAGTATCTTCCAGAGCTTCAGCAATGAGCACCGCAACCCTATGCACTCCCAATACTAGTAGGAGTAGATTTTTTCTGTCTCTCTCTCTCTCTCTACCTGCGTGTTTGACTGCACCTTCAGAAGCCTAGATGCTAGGCTACTCTACGCTGGACCATCCTCCTAGTCAGTCCTAGCTATAGCCCCCCCTCTTCACCTTGATAAAAGCTACGCTTACGTTACTGTGCCACACTACTGCGTCATGGAGGTAATTTGGCAACAGTAAAAACAGGGATCATACATTACTGTACTCTTATATACAGATACAGACGTTTCTTTTTATTTTTTATTAGAAAAAAACAGAGATCATGCATGCTATAGCCAGTACAACTACAGGCTCAGGGAAGAACACTAAATAAATAAGTAAATAAATGAAAAGAAGACAGCCAAAAGAAAGGAAACAAAAGGCAGCCTTATTTTTCTCTCCTCCTCTTTCTTTCTCTCTGCTTCATTCCCCTCCTCTCCATTTGCCAAGATCCTTCCTGCCTTCCGCTACTATATAGCTCCCCCCTCACCTTCCGTTCTAGAGAGAGGGGAGAGAGAAGGAGCTTTGCCAGCGACCTGTGTGTGTGAGCATTGTTGAGCTGTGCAAAGCTGCAAGCAAACCATTCATAGTTACATATATATATATATATACTGTAGATAGATAGATAGATAATTTAATATATAGAAGATAGGTGAGGAGAGATTGATCTTGCAGTCCGATCGATCCATGCATGAGGTTGTGAGATGAAACTAGGGAGGAGGAGTGCCAGTGGTGGGCGATGATGGCGGGGGCGCTGGTGCTGGGCGCTGTGGCGATCCTGCTCCTGGCCTCGCTCCTGGCTCTGGTGCTCAGCCACTTCCTGCCCTTGCTTCTGAATCCCAAGGCTCCCAAGGGGAGCTTCGGGTGGCCGCTCCTCGGCGAGACGCTGCGCTTCCTCACGCCGCACGCTTCCAACACGCTGGGCGGCTTCCTCGAGGATCACTGCTCCAGGTACATATGAGAACCGGCCGGCCGGCCATATGAGATTGAGATCTTGCTAATCACCTTACCGTGCAATTAAGTATTGCGCCATTATTTCATGTGACAGCAAAAGGTGATGCTGTCATGTCGTCTAAGCATGCATCCTAGCTTTTTCATGCATCTATCTCTCATGTTTTTGTTTTGGTTCCGAGCCCGTGACAGTCTGATCACTCACTGATTAATTCACGGTGAGGTGAAAAAGAATTTACAAGCATATATGCATGGTCCTAGGTAATGACTCCGGCAGGCATTGTTGTTGCATATACGCAGGTATGGGCAGGTGTTCAAGTCCCACCTGTTCTGCACGCCCACGGTGGTGTCGTGCGACCAGGACCTCAACCACTTCATCCTGCAGAACGAGGAGCGGCTGTTCCAGTGCAGCTACCCGAGGCCCATCCATGGCATCCTGGGCAAGTCCTCCATGCTCGTGGTCCTGGGCGAGGACCACAAGCGCCTCAGGAACCTCGCCCTCGCGCTCGTCACCTCCACCAAGCTCAAGCCCAGCTACCTCGGCGACATCGAGAAGATCGCGCTGCACGTCGTCGGCGCGTGGCGATCGCACGACGGCGGCCATGGCGGCGGCAGGCGGGTCATCGCCTTCTGTGAGGAGGCAAGAAAGGTTTGCAGCTGTTCTGTGCACTCGACGATCTTTTGCCGTGGTGACTTGTTTGACTTACAAGGGTTTTTTGTGTTGTTGGCCGGCCGGCCGTGCGTGTCCTCTGCTCTGTCCTTGATGAGAAAGCACAGTTTGCATTCAGTGTGATAGTGAAGCAGGTGCTGGGGCTGTCACCAGAGGAGCCGGTCACTGCAAGGATACTGGAAGACTTCCTGGCCTTCATGAAGGGCCTCATCTCCTTCCCTCTCTACATCCCAGGGACCCCATATGCCAAGGCTGTCCAGGTTCGTAATCATCCATCCACCATGTCTTTACTAGCACATGCCATGCTTTGCATTAATAAATTAAGAATCATCGAATCCTAATGCGTGATGGCAGGCGCGAGAGAGGATATCCAACACTGTGAAGGGCATCATCGAGGAGCGGCGGAGTGCCGGGTCATGCAACAAGGGCGGCGACTTCCTTGACGTGCTGCTGTCAAGCAACGAGCTCTCTGACGAGGAGAAAGTGAGCTTCGTGCTCGACTCCCTGCTGGGAGGATATGAGACCACCTCGCTCCTCATCTCCATGGTCGTTTATTTCCTCGGCCAGTCTGCTCAAGATCTGGACCTGGTTAAGGTAATAATAATATGCTATTTTATTTTATTTTAGTGCTGGTTAGCCACCAATAAATAAACTAGCCATCAACAACATGCAGAGGGAGCACGACAGCATAAGATCCAACAAAGGGAAGGAGGAGTGCTTGACTTCAGAAGACTACAAGAAGATGGAATATACCCAACAAGTGAGATATATAGATGATCATTCATTCATTACTAGTACTAACAGAAATAATAAATACTTGAATCTCCAAAACATAGTACTAACAGAAATCTACATGCTAAATACTTGAATCTCCAAAACATGAGATTTTAAATTTTGCTCTGTATGTAAATATATAGGCAGAGTATGTGGAAATGCTGTTGTCATATATGCTGATGACGATGCCCTTGTTGCAGGTTATCAACGAGGCGCTGAGATGCGGCAACATTGTCAAGTTTGTCCACCGGAAGGCGCTCAAAGATGTCAAATACAAAGGTGAGATGAATGAAGCCCTCCTGTGACTGCCCTGCTGCATCGACAGAGGCTTTCGCGGCAGATTCCATTTGTGCCCATCACATGATAATGGATCAGGCAACACCTTTAAGCCTGATTTTTAAGCATTGTTATGCCTAGAATACCTCCTAGCTTTTGCTAAACGAAGATGCTCAAAAGCAAGTGGCTCTCCCTTTTGCTCTGTTGCAGAGTATCTGATTCCATCTGGCTGGAAGGTCCTACCAGTCTTCAGCGCTGTTCATCTCAACCCCTCACTTCATGGAAACGCACAACAGTTTCAGCGCAGTAGGTGGGAGGTACGTACGTACGCTGTGTTCTTTCTCACTGAAACTCCTTCCTAATCACTGTTCTGCACTTGCCATCGAGCTATGATAATGGCACTGATCCAATGATCCATGTTCCATAAATAGTCAAGCTTAGCTTTGTGATAGTATACATGCCTACTGAAATATAGAAATAAAAGACAGAGGACCTATCAAACAAGCTTATCAGGGGCTTTTAGGGAATCTTCCTTTAAAGTGTGTACTCTAACTAATTGCTGCCTTTAATTAGTGTGTGTCCATCTGTGACATAATTACTCACAACTGTTCTGGTATCTTCAGATGCCAAGCATGCTGCCTGATGTAGTGCTTGTTGTTAATGGTCCTAACCATGATTTCGCTCGTTGAAAGCCAGCCCTCTGGGCTTTGCTTCATTTTTTTCCTTTAATGATGTTGGTTTCATTCATATGTGTGAGTGACTCATCTGATTGATATACCAGGGAACAAGCCAGGGGACAAGCAAGAGGTTTACACCGTTCGGTGGTGGCCCCCGGCTCTGCCCAGGATCAGAGCTTGCTAAAGTAGAGGCTGCTTTCTTCCTCCATCACCTTGTCCTCAATTATAGGTAAAAACAAAGGATGGTCTTAGTCCTAAATGAGTTTAACATGAAATTTTGGCAAATCAAAGCACAGTACACATGAACATAATGCAAATTTCTAGCCAACATAAGGAAATAATAATGTGGCAGGACAGTGTTCATCCAAATAGAGCAATCTGTCAGGCCATGAACATAAAAGCAAAAATAATGCAGCAATCATTGAACCACATGCTAGGAAGTAATGGCAAGAAGGTTATGACAACAATGTTAAATACAAAAATATGATGAGGCAAAAATGGACAAGGACCCAGAATAATAAGGTCATTGGTGTCAGATCAATAGTAGAAAAAATAATATAGCAAGTGATGGCAACAAGGTTATGATAATAATAACGGGCCTCTCCAATTTATGTTTTTATCGACAAGGACCACAGATCTCAAAATAAATGTTAAGTAATTTTGGATCCAGAACTGTAGATCATATCAGACGACAACAGAACAAACATTGGCAGCATTAGGTTTTCGACAAGTAGGCTATGCAAGTTGAGGGGTAATCATACAAGATATGGAATTCTGCAGTGTGATCCAGCTGCCAAATTTTCTCCATAATAACCATCTGAATGTGACAAATGACTAGCCATTGTTATCATTCCTTCAGAGTAGTAAAATTACTTACAGTTTTAGTAACGTAGTTAGCTGATCATCGCTTTCAACTTGGTGGCTTGCAGATGGAGAATTGATGGCGATGACATTCCAATGGCATACCCGTATGTGGAGTTTCAGAGAGGTCTGCCAATAGAAATCGAGCCAACTTCCCCTGGATCTTATTCTTGACTGTCCTGAAGCTTCAGCCGCAGCGCGTTCATCAGTTAGTGTTATGCCAGAGAGAAAGGGGAAGGCGCATGGAGCATTTACATGAAGGATCAGTGACAAGTCCCATATAAATGAAGGAAACACTGAGCACGGGCTAGGTAGAATCAGGCAGCTAAGACTGTAATTTGATGTACATGGTGTAGATATATTTTGCCCATGGCAATTGCTTGAGGTGGTTGATTCACTTCACCCTGTAAAACATTCTCCAGTGGTTCAACTACTATCCTATAAAAAAGAAGGGACCCTGGGTTTCGTAAGGCTCTCATCATCTAACTTTGTAGGACTACGCTGCATATCGTTACTAACAACTGGCCGTACTTGCTCCAAAGAGACCAGAATGATGAAGGGTTGTTTTGGGGTAACTGAGGTGAAAATGCCACACTTGAGTTTGTCATTAGAAGTGAATAAGAATGCACATTAAAGTTGAGGGTAACTTGTGTCAACCTAGTGAGATGGGGAGACAGACGACAAGTTATCTGGCTAACCAGTAGGATAGTTAATTTGCCATTTGATCAGCCAGAAGTTTCGTTCTGGAGTCAGGATGCAGCATACAGCTGCAAGATGAAAATGTCAAAACAAGGGGGGAAAGTTTTTTTTCTTTGACATTTGATCAACCACAAGTTCTGTTCTAGAGCCAGGCGCAGCGGTATGAAGAAAGACGGGTGAATAGCCTTGTCACGAAAAAAAAGTATACATCTACAACAGGAAATTCAAAAAAAAAAAAAAAAAAAAAAAAAAGTTCGGTTCTGGAGTCAGGAAGCAGGATACAACTAGAAGATGAAAATGTTTTAAAAAAGAAGAAAAAAACACTGCAAGATGAAAATGATAAAAAAAGAAGAAGAAGAAAAACACTTCAAGATGAAAATGCTAAAAAAAGAATTATGTTCTGGAGTCAGGAAGTAGGATAAAGCTGGAAGATGAAAAATGTTCTAAAAAAAAGAAGGAAAAAAACAGGAAGCAGGATATAGCTGGAAGATGGAAAATGTTTTTCTAAAAAAAAAGAAGAAAATGTTTTTTAAAAAAAAATAAGAAAAAAACACTATGCATTTGGCCCATGCAGGTCTCGAACCTGCGACCTTCGCGTTATTAGCACGACGCTCTAACCAACTGAGCTAATAGGCCATGTGTGCTGTTTGCCTACATTATTGTTTTCTTGTACGATATATCCATTACCATGCAGCGCCAGATGACATATATTGATCAACTGGTGTCTGATTCAAAGTAAAATCATAATTTTATCCCAAACCATCGTTTATTCATGAGTATCAGCATATGTACAAGCACAACAATTGCTACCAACATTCTCAAAAGTGTTCCACAAGCACACAAACTGGAGAGCATACCACCTTATTGAACAGAAAATAACTAGGGACAGAGGCAATTGGATCAGAAGTCTAATTTAACGGGTTCAAGGAGGGGCAGCCACGTGGCTGTAGGTATTATGCTTGGGATTTCAGGAAATCTGGCTGATTTGTTACTGATCTAACCCATGCCCATTTGTGATCATTCACATCGACAAGGTTCTTTGCCACAGCAATATCTTCCAGTGGTATGTAACTGTATGTCCCATTTACTGGACCAGGTACAAAGCCAGTAAACCCAGCCATGACCCCATGGATGGCGGAATGCGCCAGCAAAGTGCAATACAAATTGTCGGTGGCATTTGCAGGAACCGCTCGAATCATGTATGTAGGGTCAATATACTTCACAGTCAGCAGTTCATCAGGATGTTCTCTCTTCCACCATCTGCCCAGCTCAGATTTCAGCCAGGGTCCCACATCAAGGAACACAATGTTGCCCGACTCATCCTGCTCTCGCTTCTGATCATCGGTCCGGGGAATCAATTCCTGACCAGCTCCTTCAGCAACCACGATGACAGCATGCCCCTTCTTCTTAATCCGGTCATACAGGAACTCAAAGAGGCCACCCTTACCTTCCAGGTGGAAATCAATCTCTGGGATCAAGCAGCAGTCAACATCCCGACTGCTCAGAGTGGCATGAAGGGCGATGTGGCCAGTACTCCTCCCCATAAGTTTGACAAGGCCTACACCATTGACAGCGCTAACAGCCTCCACATGAGCAGCGTCAATTGCCTGCTGAGCAATCTCCACCGCAGTTTGGAAACCAAACGACCTGTCTATGATGCCAATGTCATTGTCCACAGTCTTTGGGATCCCAGTAATGGATATGTTCAGACCACGGCGTTTAAACTCTTGAAAGATTGCCACAGCTCCTCTCATGGTTCCGTCCCCGCCGATCGCATATATCTGAGAAATATTTGTACACCATCAGTTTAGTTTATACTTTATAACGAAGCACAGGCATGTGCAAAAGCACTGAAAACACGTCTGAACTAAGCAGGTAAACGATTGGCATAGCTGAATTTTGATGATTAAACAACTCAAAAACCCATAGCCTACTTAGCCATTCTGAACCCTTAAATAGGATAGGATATATGATTACTTCTCTTCTGTCTATCATACTAGTACCCAACAAGTGTCAAGATTCAGTCAGTGTTGGGATTTAATAAGTGTATAAACAAACTGTAAATAAATAGTGCAAAATCCCAATTTTACATTGCGGCGCCTCCCAGTCCTCACCTGCGTGTACCCGCGCGCGACGATGCCATCGACGATCTCGTCAAGATCAAAGCCACCCCTTGTGGTCTTGAGCACGGTGCCGCCCTTCTTGTGCCAGTCATCGACAGCATTAGGGTCGAGCCTGACGTGATCCTCGTCGTCGCCATAGAATCCCCGGTACCCGGCGGCGACGCCGAAGACGTTGCGGACGCCGTAGAGGTCGTGGAGCCCGACGACGAGCTCCCTGAGCACGGTGTTGAGGCCCGGGCAGAGTCCGCCGCAGGTGACGAGCGCGGCGCGCGCCGCGGCCGGGTCGTCGACGGCGACCTCCCCGCGCGGGCCCGCGCGGCGGTAGGCCACGAGCGGGGACGGCGACGCCGAGGCCAGGTCGAAGAAGGCGTGGCGCAGGGTCACGTCCCCGGGGAGATGTAGAAGGTGGACGGCGGGTGGAAGTAGTAGGGGTGGCGCGAGATGGGGTTCGGGGATGCGGATGCGGATGGGGAAGAGGCGAGCGCCAAGGAGGGCAGGCGCGGCACGTCGCGGAGGGTGAGCGGAGGGAGAGTCACGGTGGTGTTGGTCGGGCCGGTGGCGTCGACGTCGGCGCCGGAGATGGGGGCGGCGGTGGGGTCCATGTGTCGGTCGGCGAGCGAGGTGGGGTGATGGGATTGGGAGCTGGGAGCTGGGAGCCTGGGAGCGAGACGGTCAGTGGGGTGTGGGCGGCGGGGTTTTAGTCGCGCGACGTGTGGCGGTTTCAGCGGACAGGTTTTGAGCTTGGACCTTCCAGAAACGAGGCTGCGCGGCCGGGCCACCTCAGCTGCTCGTGAGTTTAATAAAACGGCCACGTAAACAATGTTAGGCACCGCACGAAGTAGCCTCGACTCGACACGTCGCGTACCTGGTACCGACGCACACAAACCAGTACTGACGTGGTTTCGAGGGGAAAAGGTATGGTTTTCCATGTATGCCACTAAAAAAAGATGACCTACTCATTACTCATTGAAGTCACTAAAAAACTTAATTGGGTATTACATTTTCATTGTTTGGTCACCTGACCCGTCAACCCGGCATAGGTAAATGACCTGGTTGACCTCTTATTTCTCCTTCCCTCCTCTCAAATCGGCAAGTGAGTCCCACATGTTAGCTTCTTCCTTCACCTCTGGCTTCCTATCCATAGCAACCCTCTCCCTCTCACTCACACACGAGCCCTATGTGTCAGCCTTCTCCTCTCCGACGCCGCATCTCCTCCCTAGCGGCCCTCTACCCTTCGATCCCTCCGCGAGCAGGGTT
Source organism: Hyparrhenia diplandra (assembly GCA_015847255.1). NCBI lineage: Eukaryota > Viridiplantae > Streptophyta > Magnoliopsida > Poales > Poaceae > Hyparrhenia > Hyparrhenia diplandra. The sequence continues at coordinate 32,955 of JADLZK010010090.1, forward strand.
GGACGGCGACACATCTCTCTCTCTCTCTCCCACTTGCTCGCTCTTCAATCTCCTCTCTGCAATCCCAGGCGCGCATGCCATTGCCAGCCACAAGCAGAGCTCTCGTCGTCCACACAGCTCCGCCGTAACTTCCTCCTTCGCCCATCCCTGACACCAGCGGTCGCGGGCGCAACCTCGTCCCCGACACCAGCGAGCTGATTCGCGTGTCGCGTGCAAAGAATACGTGTATGAGAAGAAGAAGAAGAAGAAGAAGAAGAAGAAGAAGAAGAAGAAGAAGCTGACACGTGGGGCCCGTGCGTTGGTGAGTGGGAAAGGACTTCTATGGATAGGAAGCCTGAGGTGAAGAATGGAGGCGACGGATGGGGGCCGCTTGCGCCCGAGAGAGAAGGAAGGGAGGAGAAAGAGGAGATCCGCGACCTTGTCATTTGCCCTCGTCGGGCCCACATGTCGTCCCCAAACGACATAAATCTAATAGCCCACGCATCTAAAATGGTACACACGAAAAAGGTTGGAAAAACGAGGATACATGTGGTAGATTGAAAAAACGACATAAATCTTTTTAGCGGGCCACAAGAAAAAAGACTAAAAAAACACATGCAAAAAAATAATATTTTTAATATCACAAGTCAAGTAATTTCTAGCATACTTATATTATATATTTACTATGTAGATCCACTCATATAGGGTCCAACATAATTGAATTTTCTGTTTTATAATTTTTACGTGATTCATATGCTTTTTCAAAGATTTAGCAAAAAATAAAAAAACAAAATCCTTATAGCAAAAAAAACTTTATAATAAAGCATATCATATCAGGTAACAAAATTGGGTTTTCTATTTTATCATTTTTATATGATTTTACTATAATTCTTTAAAGATTTAGCCAAAACAAATTAAAAAAAGATAAAACCACCGCCACAGTAGCAAAAGCACCATTCAGCGTAGAAGAACCATCTTTAAAAAGAACGGATTTTCGTGAAAATTTGTGTGGGGAGGTGTGAACTTTTTCCTGGGCCTGGTGCTTTGCCGCGGCACTGTTTCTAGTTCACCCGAAATTGGGTTGGATTTCTTATTGGGCTGATCGGAGGTGGGGCTGGGAAACGAGAGTCGCGCGAATTCACCCGTGGCGTGCGCCTCTTTCTGGATTGGATGCTTCTGGACTCGCACACACAACGGCACAAGACGCCAAGTCGGCAATCGGCCAACCGCGACCCCCTTCCGCACTGCTCAACTGCTGGCGAAGGTATACTACAGCTTGTACTTGAAGAGTTGAGGCGTCAAAAAAAAAAAAAAACTGCTGGCGAAGGTAGGAATCCAAACAGTCCGGTGCGGATGCCGCCAGCCCAAGGAACAAGAAGAAACCGCCCCAAAAAAAGCTGTCACCCCGTCGCTTCCTTCACGTAATCCCCCGCCGCCCCATCTTCTCCTTCCTCCTTGCTAAGCAAAAGCAACCTGCAACTGCAAACCCCTTCTTCTCACCCCGCTTCCAATTCCTCCCCCGCACGCGAAATCCCCCGCTGTTCTTCGTCGTCCCCGGAGGAGGAACAAGCCCACCACAACCACCACCACCACCACCGGAGATGTCGTACGCCTACCTCTTCAAGTACATCATCATCGGCGACACAGGTCCGTCCGTCCCCCACCCACCCTTCCTCCGTTCCCCGATTTGGATCCGCGCGCCTCCCTCCCATCCTGCTGCTGCCGCCGGCGCCGCGGCGATACGGAGATCCAATCTAATCCGCTCGCCCGCTCGTGATGATGATGTTGATGCTGACGGCCTTCCTCTTCCTCTGCTTGCTTTGCTTTGCTGCAGGCGTCGGCAAGTCGTGCCTGCTGCTGCAGTTCACCGACAAGCGGTTCCAGCCCGTCCACGACCTCACCATCGGCGTCGAGTTCGGGGCACGGATGATCACCATCGACAACAAGCCCATCAAGCTCCAGATTTGGGACACGGTCGGTGACGGTCACCCCTCCTTCCTCCGCTACTTTCCTCCCTTCTTACGCGTCCCTTAGATACTTACTTACTTACTCCAGGACGCCGCCATACGATCTGCCACTACCAATTAAGGAAACATATAATTATTGCTTCCTCAGTTGCTTATTATGGGACTTGAACTACTCCTCAGTTTTCGTTGCAAACTGGAATTTAGGATCATAGTCACAAAAACCTCGACCCAAATTCACGGGTTCATTTTCGACCCGAAGTGTAAAAACCTCTCACAAGTAGCGTACCATGTACCACGACCCCATCGACCCAGAAACTTTGTGACTATGTTTAGAATGTCCAATTGGTGTGGCATAAAGTTAAGTTGTTTTGGGGGTCTGTAGTAGTCTAGTTAGATGAAAACGTTGCATCTTGCTGAGCTCTGAAGCTACAATGTTCAGGATATTCTCTATGTTCTTAATCACCGTGCCCTGCCCCGCTGAAATTATCGAATTATTAGTGCCTTAGCCCTTGAACTATGCTGACTGTTGGTTGATTTTAGTTATCCTTGGTGCCACGCCATAATTAATGTTAATAATATGTAATACCCACGTGGCCACATGATCATCCATCTGATCTGACATGATCGTGCTGTCCTTTTGACATTTTCCAGGCTGGGCAAGAGTCATTCAGATCCATAACTAGATCGTACTACAGAGGCGCTGCTGGTGCTCTTTTGGTTTACGATATCACTAGGTGAGTACCCCATAACTTCTAAGTTGCTTCTGTGGCCTTTTTCATGTGAGCGCTTTCCTGAATTGTGCTTACACTGGCGATCAAATCCATGTTGAACTGATTTCAGGAGGGAGACTTTCAACCACCTTGCAAGCTGGCTGGAGGATGCGAGGCAGCATGCCAATGCTAACATGACGATAATGCTTGTCGGGAACAAGTGTGATCTGTCTCACAGGCGTGCGGTGAGCTATGAGGAAGGCGAGCAGTTTGCGCAAGGAACACGGCCTTATCTTCATGGAGGCGTCTGCAAAGACTGCGCAAAATGTCGAGGAGGTGATGCTTGATTCTTGGTGCATCTCTGTACAGTTAAAATATTTTCCAATTTCCTCATGCAACGTAATATGTAAATGCAGGCATTTGTTAAGACTGCTGGAGCAATCTACAAGAAAATCCAAGATGGCGTTTTCGATGTGTCTAATGAGGTACCTTTTAATCTCAAACCATTAATTCTGCACTGCCTAAGGAAAATTTAGTGAGCCCCTTCGATATTATTTTAATTACCATTTACAGAACTGATGTACATTCTTAAGCGGTGTATTAGCCCAAAACTTTCGCTGAGATGCAGCCAGATCCACGTATACAGTTACTATATATTTATGGGTTGCCTTATGATGTGTATAAGTCATTATTACCTGTCTGATAGAAAGCTTATCCCCTTCTCCTTATAGCCTTTATACAATGCTGAAAGGTTGGAGTGAGGATAGCCAAACGTGGAAACTGGGAAGGACAATATCGACAGGCAGTGTACCTGTTTGTCCTTGTGATGCCTTAAAACTTGGTGTTAACAAAGACCTAGAGATCCAGAGACCTTTCACTCTTAATCTATACAATGATGAATGGCAGAGAAGTAGCTTTTTCTGAAATGGCATAATTGGATAAACTTTTTAATATAATTTTGTGGGGAGGTATTCTCGATCATCAAAGAGATAGGAAGATAGATTTGTACTTGTTAGTGTCCAAGGATTAGCTGAGAAAGCACTGTTCTGGAAACTAGCAATTTTCTGATAGTGAAAATGTCTTTGCCCACCCACCAGGAACAACAGGAACCTTGTCCTGCTCTCTGAAACATTTTGCTTGCTAACAGTATATGCTTCTCATGTTACAGCCACATGAGTATGATCTCATACATCTTTTGTCAAATTTGCAGTCATATGGCATCAAAGTTGGATATGTAGTCCCTGGCCAATCTGGCGGTGCTGGTGGCTCGTCGTCTCAAGGCGGTAGTTGCTGCAGCTAATCTGTAACGCCCTTATGTACAAAGGCATATCTGTCAGTGTGTCACATAGCAGCTACGCTATCTTCATGTTGCGGAGCGAAAAATAGTTACTGCTCCAGGGTGCTTTGTTATTTGACGCACCAATGGGATCTGTGTCTGAACGACTTGAGAGATTCAGTTTATTTATGTCAGGTGTTTATAAACTCCTTGTAAATCACTAGATTCTTTACTGTTTCCCATCATCAAGCACTCATGTCCGTTTGCATTTGTAAATAAGAATACCTCGATGCATTGTTTGGTGTGATATTAATTTGTCTGATTCGAATATGTTGGTACTCCATGTTTTCGAAAATATGCGCCTTCGATACATGAGCTTATATCAAACTATGATTGTTTGGGCCAATCACTGGATAGTGATGCCCTGCTTCCAGAGGGACAGAGGTTACGTTTAGATTGTGGTTGCTTTCTGCGGTATGTATGTAGGTTATAGTTTTGCCTGTAAAGAAAAAATAGTTTGGACACTTTTGTGTACTCCCTTCGGGATGGTATTAGAAGTCGTTTAGGACAGCGATACGGTCTCCAAAACACAACTTTGACCTCTTATTATTATAAAAATATTTATGGAGATGTGATATATATATATACTTTTATCAAAGTATTTTTTAAGACAAATCTACTCATATAATTTTTACATTTACAAACTCAACAACTTAAAAGTTATTGATGATTTATATTCCCGATGTTTGACCCAAACCTTATCCAAAATGACTTCTAATACCATCCCGAGGGAGTATGCTTCGATGATTGCATCTTGCTGGCTTTGTGTAGTTAAAAATCACAAAGGCGGCCAGCGGAGAGAAAGATAATATTATAAGAAGTAAAAAGTACCAAAAAAAAAAGAGAAAGAAACAATTATATATAGGTTATTAAAAAAAAGAAAGGCGAAGAGAAGAAGTAAAAGAAGGGGAAAAAAGAAATAAGTGGTTAAAAAAACATAGAAAAAGAAAGGAGTAGAAAGTAAGAAAGGAAAAACAAGGTTTGCAGGTATTGCTTCTCGGCCTTAGTTAAAAGAGTGCTCTAGTTAAAATCACAAGGTTTGCAGGTATTGCCTCTCGGCCTTAGTTAAAAAAGAGTGCTCTAGTTAAAAATCACAAGGCTTGCAGCCGAGAGAGAGAAGTAAAAGAAAAGAAATAAAGAAAAAAAAGGTTTGCAGGTAGCTCGTAGTAAAAGTTCTCTCGTCAGACGCTGAATTTTAGTGGGCAGCAAAAAGAGGAAGAAGGGCCAACATCAGTTGGTGAATAATATTACAGCAGCTCATGAAGTTTCGCCAGGATACAATCCAATCAAGCAGAAAACTAAAAATGAAGACTTCGTGCTAAAATCAGCATGGAACTGGCTGTACTTCTAGTCTACTACTACACTCTACACCAAGCAACAACAGAAACTTACACACTGATCAAGTATAATTTACAGCGTCTGCTTCTACTCTGCCTGCCTCCAGAGGAGCTTAGCACGTCTTGCACGCACGCACCGAACAGCTTTAGCTGACCAAGATCCCCAGGCAGAGGCAGGGCATGGCTGGACCTGGTGGCTCAGTCATTCAGTTGGTACCTGGCTGTTGTGTTGCAGTCGAAGCAGGTGTGGTTGCGACCGAGGTCCTTGAACCTGTCGACGCCGTGCTTGAAGACGCCGAGGCCAAAGAGGACGCCGATGAGGAGGACGATCACCAGGATCACCAGCAGGTAGCACCCCACCCGCTCCTTGGTGAACTTGAGCTTGCACATGGCGGCGTCTCCTCTCTCTCTCTCTCTGTCTCTGGGTCTGTGTCTGATTAATTTCAGGGGTTCCTACTTATCGGAGGGAAATAGGCAAGTGTCTGTCGCCCCTGTCCCGTCGACGGTATGGCGACGGTATCGCTTACAGGTGAAGCTACAGCGATCGAGGGGTAGAGCTGTGATGAGAGGTATCAGTGAGTGATGATGTGTCTTTTTGCCTTTGTGCCATGCCAAGAAGAAATTTCAAGAATCTGATCGCCGTGGACACATGGCTGGCTGGCTAACTTTTTCCACGACTGCACGAATAATTGCCGTGTAAAGCAGGAGACGACTGATGGATGGAGGGACGAGCGTAAACCCAGGGCATGTGCGACAAATTTATTCGGCGATAGCTATCTACGCTACAAGCTACAGGTTGGTCGGTTCCGCTATATCAGGCGGCGGTGTTTTCAGGCATTTCGGGGACCGGACTGCGATCCACAATCCGGCTGTTGCACACTTGCAGCACTGAAAAACAGAGTCCACGAGTTGGACGAGACGCTTGCAGGCCGTGTGCAGCCTCGCGACTGGTTCGGGAGATCATCGACACGACAGACAGCGCACGGCACGGCAGTACGGATTGCCACCGCACCGCGCCGATCGATTGCCGACGGTTCGTGCGGCGCCGCACCAACGACACCTCACAATGCTCCTGGAAGCCAACGACACCTCACGATGCTCCTGCTGAAAGCCTGAGAGTGATAGCCATGACCGGTTGGAGTGGGTAGATGCTGGAAGCAGCAGGTTAGTTTTAGGTGACACCACCACCGGGTACCGGCGGACATGATTTAATTTTTGATGGAAGGAGTACTTCCTCAATAAAAACACTAGAGGGAAAAAATTATAAATTTTGATCAAAATTAGTTAAATTATGTACATGTTAAGGATATAAAACCTGCATCAACTGATTTGTGTGTTAAAAGTACCTCTGAGATTATATTGCTTTCGTAGCAATTGACCAAAATTATAAGAGAAACTAAGGGTCACAATCATATTGTGCGGAAGGAGTATCCTGTGCTACTCACTGTATCTGTTTTCGTAGATCACTAGCCCCAGGTGACGCCGACCAAAGTGGGAGAAATCAAAGGTGGGCAATGGGCACGGAGTATAAGCGCAGAGTACACATCACAGGGAGCAAGTGAGTGTTTACTATGTCCAATCACATCAATGTCACGCCACTAATATCCTCATCTCTGTTCGTGATCTGATCATTTTGACCAATTCTGAACCATGTAAACGTTACAAAGAAAACGAATGGCTCATTTGTTACCAAACCCAAACATCCTGAGACAAAAAGTTCAACAGCTAGCAATCATGGCAATTCAAGCTCAACTGCTTCAGATGATCCAACCATCCTTTCCTTTAACGAGCACGTTTCGTCAGTACAGCAGAAAACTCAATGCAGGCCAACAGCAAATCGTATATCAGAGAAAATTGTAGATCTTCAGCAAAATCAGTATCTACGGTCCACGGGAGTTTAAAGCAGAGCTAAAGATCAGACAGAGGCAGACACAACTACAAGGCATAGCTCCGGATCAATAATCCCCATGTCAAAGCACAAGAAAGATCAGACAGAGGCAGACACAACTACAAGGCATAGATCCGGATCAATAACCCCCATGTGAAAGCACAAGCATACAACCTTAGATATCCATAGTTTTGCGGCATCTTATATGTATGCCAGGGGAAAGTCATTACGAAGTAACTACAGTGAAAACCTAAGACAGGCATGAATGCTAGGCCAAATAGACAGGGTGATCTCCACAACAAGAACTACTGAGATTGGGATAATTCGTCCGCGTTCATCAGGAGGGTAACAATGCAACATTCTTTCACATAGCGTGCAAGGGAAAGAGGTTACATTGTATGGGAAACTAGTAAGGCAAGAGAGCCGACAGCAGCAGGGGAACAATAAAGCTCAGCGCGCGCCCCGGCCCCGACCACGTCCACGACCACGACCGCGACCACGCCCCAAAGGCTTTCCTGAATAGAACAAACATTGACCAATCAGTTGCTATCACTGGTAACAACACAATCATAACAAAAGTGGACGAGACCAAACCTGTAGTTGGCTTCTTAGGCTTGACCCTAGGGGTTTCCTCTACCAGCAAAGTTTCCAAGTTCAAGCTGTCAGGAAGAATGTAATAGCGAATGTTGTTTCCTCGCACGCTGAGGTGGTCAAGTGTTACAGGGTTCTTCCCTTTCAGTGTAAGCTTCACTGTCTTCAGATGAGTGTTCATGCTAATGTCAACACCTACACAAAATTTGCATGAATCAGTGGATATGCTGTACAAACTAAACCATGATCCTAGATTAATCTCATCAGTATTATCAAAAATATGTGTGTATCATAATATTGTGCGAGTACACCATTCAAGGACCAGAACTGCAATCAAACAGTGGTTTCTCGAGTTGCAGCAGAAAGAAAAGGAAAAGTTAAAATAAGCCTTCCTCAATGCATATTCCCCTTTCTTGTGAATAATGAACTTTTGCATGCCCCCAGCATCAAAATGTAGTTTACAGGCAACCTCATCCACCCAAAACATTAACATGGAAAAATTCTAGAAAGTTGTAAGCTAGCATTCCAATCCAGATTTTCCAAGAAACCCTTTTTAGGAAGAAAAACCAATATTCTTCACTAGCTTCATCACGATATAAAAGAGTGTATGACATCATCTAAGTTTCACATATATTAAATTAAATTCCTAAAGGAAACGGCACAAGTCCATGAGAAGCTAAAACAACTGCAATATCAAGTGTGCACTTGAAATACCAACTGATGCAATGCCCATTGTTGTAACAGACATCGGATTAGGTGAGCGTTCCCTAGCAATAATGGATCTAGAACTTTAGGGAACCAATTGACAAATTCAACTATCACTACCTAGTAGTCATCACTCGATAGGGATTAAGGAAATTACATAAGAAGAAACTTCGGTTAAGCAAATCTCCTGAGAGGCTATGAACCAGGCAGAACAAAATAGTAAAATCCAAGTCTAATAGAATACACTCAAAAAGCAAGTTTCAGTGGGATAGTGTAAAGCCGTAAACTACACATATGGTTTTATCTAAAAAGACTTGTGGCACTAAAAGATACAAGAGCTGTGCACAAAAGGCATGCTCAACTCTACTGTCTCCAAAACTAAGTCAAACGACAGTTGGCTCCCAGACAAACAACACGGCGCACAAGCAAATCCCACCACCTCCTAGATCGAGCTGAACAGATCTTAAGAAAGTAAGCATACACGCATCGAACAAACCCCACTAAAATTTGAAGCATCTTCAGATCGCAGAAATTTAAAGGTCCCCCCGCGGCCCGCTAGAGGTTAGTCGAAGCATACCGGTGATGGTGCCGTGTACAACCGTGCCGTTCTTGAGCTCGATGGTGACCGTCTCATTGTTCAACTTCATGAGGAACCTGCGGCGAAACCCCAAATCGAGCACCAAATTAGGCGAGGTTCGTACCAAACGGAGCCGCGAGGAAGGGCAAAAAGGAGCCCACCCAACAAAGGGCGAACGAATGCACGGGTCGTTACCTGACGAGCTTCATCTTGGCGGGCCTGGCGTAGGGAAGGAGCGGCGGCGGCGGTAGGGGAGAAAGCGCGGAGGCAGCCGGCGGGCGGAGCTGACGCTTGTTTGCTTTCTCGGAGCGGGAGGAGTAAACCCTAGTTTGAAGGCTGATCTTGCCGACGGGTGGGAGGCGGTTCGCGACCTAGATGGGCCTTTATTGGGCCATTTGTGAAAACCTACTCCCTCCATCCAAAAACATCTAATTATGGGATTCAACCAAGTTTATAGTAATAGTAATTAGTATTAATTCCGCTCAAAAAAGTAATTAGTATTAATATTTATTCTAAAAAACAGTATTAATATTTATGTCTCAAACAAAATTTATTATGAAAATATATTCCATCATTAACCTATTGATATTTATTTTGTATCACAAGCGTCGGTAAACTTTTATATAAACTAGGTCAAAGTTGGAATCGCTTGACTTCTCAGAAAGCAAGAATTACATTATTATTATTTTTTTGGACGAAGTAGTACTTTTCTTGCAAATCCATTCAGTTCAATTCAATCAAATATTCCCCTAAAAAATCAATTCAATCAAATACGACAACATGCCTTTTTCCTGTTCCTGGCAAAATATGTTATTGTAAAAACTAAAATTTACAGGAAACGTGTGTTTGTGTGTAGCTTGACGAAACGACTGCATAACCAGAGATTACCTAATGCTTGTGCTGTGTGTATATCTTTGTTCAAACGACTGCATAAGCATGTTGTAGTTTCCACAAGAACATTAGGATTAGTTTAAACTGTGACCATAACTTGTCATGACATTGAGGTTAGTCATGCCATAATTTTTTCTGTTAGTTGACTGCCACAACCAAGGTGCACGAAATTTATGTAACACCTTGTCACCTCACGTTATATTATAGACACACTTTCGTGTCAAAACTTTGCCGCAGGTGTTACTTGGATTTTGCTCATCAAACTCCACAGCCACAGTTTACCAAACAAAGCTTATGCGTGGTAAGTTACAACACCAACCAAACATGCCATAATAATATCCATTCGCTTTAGAACTGAACGTGTCCATCAGGACTGCAAAATGCCTCACATATCTTCGCTGGAGTTCAAATGTATCAAGTAAATGCTGAGCACAATTACCTTTATCAAGTTCATTCATGTGAAAGAAAAAAACAGCATGTTCACTGGAAGCAGGGCTGTTGTCCTCTGAATCTTTATTTTTTCAGAGTTTCAGGTTAGGTTACCAGAAATCCAGAATAGAAAAACCAAAGGCCCAGCCAGAAGTGAACGAAGATAGGAGAATATACAAAGGAAAGCAACCAAAATTTTACTATACTAGCTGACACAGCATGATGAACGAAAGGGTCAACCCACGCTGATCCTAAACCGAATCCCTCTTCCTACTGCTGTGGAATGGCTGCCAGCTTCTTAGGTGGGGGATTTCCTCCCGCAAGCAGCACATAGGCGTAGAAACAACCCATTGCAGTGCTGCATGATTTTCAAGCAGGTTTGATCAGATCTTGTACAAAGTGGAAAACAGCGTTGGATGAGGATGGGCAGTATAGAGAAAATTACCTCAGTGAAGCATAGAAGCCCCAAGGAAGGAGTCTATTTGTCTGCACATAGAAGTATTGATTAACACTATATTAAGACAGTAATTGTACTATATATTCCGCACGAGTTAGAGGAGTTACCAAGAAGTAAGCATGAGAGTACTTCCAGGCCAGGAAAGCAGAAATAGCTGCAAAAACACAGAAAGAGCAGGTTGATAAGCAATGGGACACAGGTACACATAGTTTCAATGTGATTACATTGTAACTCAGATACTTTATAATACAAAGCTAGGATGATGATATCATTTTACCTCCTTGGGCCAAGATAAGCAGGAAGCTGGATCTGCCACTCCTCCAAAACTTTAGACTGAGAGTACCAAGTAGCAGAGTGGCAAGCCCTGGTGCAATACCCAGGACAAGACTTATGGTGCTTCTGGAGAAGATGTATCCTAGAAGCCCCATAGAGAATAAGAGACCACCTGCATTACCAAATGGAGTATCATTATTTCACTTATCTGTATGTTGATACATGAACGACAACCAAGTTGATGTTTCAAAAACTTAGAAATACTGAACCCGCTCAGAAATATGGGATGCCACGCGTGTGAGAAGAATAAGGCCAGTGGAACAATTTGTCATCAAGTTTTAAGTATGGAAGCACATGAAAGCAGAAATGATGATGCTGACTTCCAGTAGTCTAAGATTTATTATTAACCACATCAGATCTCCATAGAATAAACATGTCAGATAATGAATTTAGAACAGCTTTGCTATCAAGGAAATGAAAGTACGAAACTATGTTTGCAATCAATGCATTTAGAACAACTTTGAACATTTTATGCTATGACTAGCTCATAATTCCTTGAAAGCTGCCAAACATCTTTCAGAAAACCGATAGTTGATACATGAACGATATATCCATCATTCCATATAAGCACACAGTGAAGTTATACATTATTGAAACTCAAACATACCAAAAGGGATCCCAAGGCAAAAGTCATGGATTTTAGCACTTCTCTTCTGAGTAATAATATGCTCCTCCACATGTAATTCCTTCATCTGGGCTGATTGTAAATCTAACTCTTCAACTCGAGCATTCTCATTGGCACATTTTGTTGAAAGTTTAGCAGCCAAACCAAATGGCTTCATACACACTCCGCTTGTAGAAATTGAAAGCTGCGGAGAAAATAAAACATGTTAAGCCAAACGAAATGCAGGGAGAACACAGATTAATATGGCGGCTAACATCAACGCCTTATCATAATATTTTGAAAAAATATATAAAAAATTAAAACATAAACACAAAATGCATCGCAACAGCTATATCCGTAACATATTGAGCACATTGTTCAGAGCAAATAAAACATTCATCTGTTTCAGATCACAATCCACGATCAATTTTGTCCACTTAAGAACAGGAGATTCAAAAGACAGTCCTTCTAGGCTCTAGATTCTGACAGACACACGATTGCTGATAAAATTATTGACTCCTCAAGGCCAAGAGCTCAATTTGGTGAAATTGGAAATTTGCTGACACAGAGGATACCGGAAGGAACAGAGGCACCAGTACTGCATTCAGTTCATCATTTTATACATAAACCAACCCTAGTGCAGTAACAAATAGATCTCGAGCCAAACAAGAACTCAATTTCTGACCAAATGCCCACCAACACCAAGTCATCAAACAACCTCTTCTGACTCCTCCCTCGCCTCTTCACGATCCGATCGGATCTCATTTCCATACGGTCTTGAAGAATGTCCAGGTAAACCTTATACTTACTAAGTTCTTCGTAGGAAACGATCGCACACACAGGGCAAGAGCTCCAAGACTACCAAGTTAGGGTTTAGAACTAGAAGAATCCGAGGCATACCTTCGGCGAACCAGCTAGAAGGCTCTGTGGCCACCGGCCTGAGGAAGGGACTGAGTAGCCTCGAGTCCGGCGATATGCCGCCGTGGCCGCAGCCGATCCGTGCAGCTGCGCCGCCGCCGCCATGGAACAGGAAAGACGAAACCGTGGAACGGGACCGACTCTCCGCAAGAATTCCAGGGAGAGGAAGGTGAAGTTGGGCGTGCGCTCTCTGTAACCGTCGGATGCTATCAACCCCACAGCCGGCTCGTCATGGCCGTCCGATCAGAGAGAACTCGGGTGCACAGTGACTTTGCCTGGGCTCTCTGTAACTGACTGTAATCTACACTTCCACAGAATCATATACTCCTACTGATTTTTTCTTCAGATAAAAAGAAAAAGAATTCATGTTAAAAATGGATTGAAAGGAAAAAATAGGGGGGGGAAAATCTTTGAGTGACAGAATCAGACAAGTCCAGTTGAATTGCACAAACAATTTGAGGTTGAAACAGAGGAGTCCAGACTAAAATTGTATGGTCTCCTCGGTTCTATATTCACATTCTCCTTATCAAATGGCAAAAATATATACATGATTTCCATATTCCTTATTCGAGTTTATAAAAACTTTTTGGCAATATTTTGTTCTTGTGCTTCCTTTTAGTTTATGTATATATATACTCCTTGATTGATGAAACGCTCTTAGATCCTTGCCACTGTGGCGCACGAACTGCATTGGTCACAGCATGTGATTGGTTAGCTCGTCGGGCAAGTCCCAGAGTACACAGTCGGAGCCAAAGAGGCCGGACATGTCGGAGCCGCCCTTGCCGCCGTCCTTGACATCGTCCGCCTCCTCGTCGCCGCCGCTGCTCCCGACGCTGTCATTGCCTTTCTCCGGCAACACCGCCGGTGGCCTGGGCGCGGCCTCTGTGCCCGAACTCCCGCTGTACATGCTCTGGTGGCTCCACATGGACGTGCCCTGGTCCGCGTCGCCGGCGCCGGCGGCCCCCAGGACGTACTCCGGCATCGCCCCGTTGTCGTACCGGAACTCCTCCTGCCCGTGCGCGGCGGGGTTGTACGTGGCGTACATCCCCGCCAGCCCCTCTGGCATGTCGGCCGGCGCCCAGGGCTGCTGCTGCTGCTGCTTGCCGGGCTCGCTCATGATGGCGCGGGACAGGCCCAGCTTGATGCGCTCGATGGTGTCGTCGGTCTGTGGCGGCGCCGGGAATCCGCAGCTGGGCGGCGCACCAGCGCCGGATCCGCCCGCGATCGCCATGTCGGGCACGGTGGGGAAGGGAAGTCGGTGGGGCGCTTCTTGGTGAGGAGGTGGAGCATCTCGTCCTTGAAGCATCCGAGAGCGCGGCCTCGGCGAGGTGGGCCACCTGCGGCGGCGCCAGCGTGGTGGCGATCTCGGCCATGAGGTGGGAGAAGGACTTGTGCGTGACGGGGTCGATGCCCATCCCGGACAGCTTCTTCTTGAGCTTGGTGTTCCAGTGGTTCTTGACGTCGTTGTCCGTCCGCCCCGGCAGCTGCGCCGCGATCACCGACCACCTGTTGCCCACCACCGAGTGCAGCTTGATGATGGTCTGCTCCTCGGCGTCCGTGAACTCGCCGTGCTTCAGGTCCGGCCGCAGGTAGTTGGTCCACCGGAGCCGGCAGCTCTTCCCGCACCGCTGCAATCCTGTGCCATGCCATGACACGAACGCACTCGGTCGGTCACGGACAATTCAGAGGCGGACATTTGGACGCTCGCTAAGGACGGGACGGGACGTACCGGCATTCTTGGGGATGAGGCGCCAGTTGCGCGTGCCGTACTGGGTGATGTAGGAGAGCAGCTTGTTGTCCTCCTCAGGCGTCCACTGCCCGCGCTTGACGCTGTCCTTCTCGCAGCACGGGATCCGCCCCATCCTCGCCGCTCCCGGCTCTGGTGTACGTTCCTGGCACGCGCCTGCGGTCTCGGAAGAGTGGCACTGGGCAGCTCCGGCTGCGACGCCGCGGAGTGAGCAAGCAAGCGAGCAAGCAGTGCCCTAGTGCGGCGCTCACATTGCGCGCTTGGGCGGGCGCATAAATAGGCGCGCCGGGCGCACCCGCTCGTTCGAGCTGCGGCTCCTGTGCTGCTGCTGCTGGTGGTGGTGTTGCCGGCCGGCGGCATGCGCTCGGCGCACGGGCGAAGGAGGCATGAGCGGCATAAAGAATTCAACGCCCGCGCAACGCGTGAGCGCCCCGGGGAGCAGGGACAGGTTGCCCACCCGCACAGCGCCGGGTCAACCCCCGGTCCAACCAAAGCCCCTCGCCGGGCGCCCGCCGCGTTTGCGTCTCGTCGCGTCGGCTCCCGGCGCTAATCGACGCCGCGCGCGCGCGTCGTCGACGGGGTGATGGACGTGTACTTTCAGGTGGCAGTGCACTGCCCGTGCCGGATGCGTTATGCGTGCGTGGTTCTTCAGTGCTTGGCCTCCTTCAGTCAAAGCAGAATGGTCAATTCATTCTGCCAGGAAAATAAGGGGGTGAAAAGAAACAGCCGTTGTGATTTGTGAATAATGATGGCGTATAATTCAGTTTTGGTTGTTGAATTGGCAGTGGCAATTGGAACGGGAGAATTTTCAGTCGATTTGAGGGACTAATAATCGCACTGGTAATCTTGTTTCTATTCCAGATGTAACACTAGTCTTGGTGCTATATATGCGTGCTGTAATTATTCATAAATCCCCAATCAATCCTAGGTGAGGTGACAACCATACACTACTAGCTGTAGGGTATTTCTTCTATGCGGTGCATTTTGATTACACTCTTCACTCTTGAGATGAGGCTGCTATTTTATCCTCCCATCCGCGTCAGAAAGAACACGGAGGGCCAAGGGCACGCAGCTTCAAGAACCCCCCTGAATCATGTTCTTTCCCACTGTTCTAGTAAAAACCAGTCGTGCTGGTCCACGGTTTATGCGTGCTCAAATCAAGTGGACATGTATGGTGGCACAAAACTGAATCAATTAGACGAGGAGGTTCAAATTGAGGAAGAAATTGCAAGGAGACATGCAGAGGGCTCCCTGAAAGTACTGAAATAACTCGGCAAGGAGACATGTAGAAACAGCTTCCAAACTTTCTTCTGAACTTCTGAGATAACTCGGCAGTATCAATACGGCATGGCAACACTGTGTGCATGATGCAATCCAATGCAGGAGGAAAGCACTGAAAATAAATAGATTCCAGTGCCACTCCCTAATCCTGCTGATGATCTGCTACTACTAGTGTATATGCTGCTGCTGTTCGATCGTCATCATCCCCGGCCGGCCTTGGAGATAAACACTCTCCCATCCGCTATAGCTTACTGGTGCATGCATTATAAAGTTATTATACCATTACAATATCAAGAAGAAAAGCAACCCACCCACTGGACTAGCCTAGCCTAGCTTCTGGGTGACTAGCCCCTCGATGGAGCCGACGAGCGCGAAGGCGCTGACGAGGAGGCAGACGACGCTGAAGGTCTGCAGGACGACCCAGCGGGCGGACCACCGGGGCACGTTCCGCTGGATGAAGTACATCTCCACGGGGAAGTAGATGGCCAGCGGCCAGAAGCTGAGCGCGCCCAGCAGCGCCAGCACCTCGTTGAAGTAGGGGAACGCCACGGCCAGCGCCGTCGTGGACGCCACGTACAGCGTCCGGCAGCACACGCGTAGCAGGTTCACCCGGCACGTCGGCAGGCACGCGATCCGGACGGTGTGGAAGTCGTTCACGAACCCGCTGTCCGGGAACCGCTCCGCGAAGAACCTGTCCGCGAGCTGGAAGATCGGCTGGCTGTACACCTGCAGCAGGTTTAAGTTTCAGACACTCGATCATGCGTCCTGTCCATCTGTGACGATGATTCTGTGTTTCTGATGGGGCTGTCCTCACTGTGTCAGTGTACTTAATTACCTGGTACCCGCCCAGCAGGTGGAGGATGATGCACGCGTTGGCGAAGTCGATGAGCCAGTAGGGCTCGTAGAAGCCGAAGCCGGTGAGGAGGTTGCCCGGCGCGTCGCTCCCGAAGGCGGCGTAGCCGAAGCAGCCGCAGCAGAGGTAGAAGAAGGTCGTGACAAGGATCGAGATCATCGATGCCCTCTTCATCGTCTTGTTCTCGGCAGGTGGTGACTTGAGGGTGTCCTGAATTGCCGGAGGTGGAAAGAAATAGCTTGTTAATACTGTGCCTGCTTCACACTGACGATACTACTAATGGGTGTTTGATACGTTACACTGTACCTGTATTTCCAGGAGGATTAAGGAGTAGGGGTACGCGAAGGCAATGTCGCCGATGGCCTGCGAGACTCGCCAAACCTTTTGCATAGGCGTCCTCATCTGAACACCTGTTATGCTTCCTTTGATCGTCCCGTTAGCTACACGTACGCAAACAATTCCGTGTTAATTATGTGGTGCCAACATTCAGATCAACTGAAACGATGGAGAGATATATTGGACTATATATCTACTACTAGTGAAAGAGACAGAGAGTGCGTGCATACCAATGGTTGTTGCGACGCCGAGGCCAAGGCCGATGAAGGCGTAGGAGAAGGACATGATCGCGGCGACGACGGAGAGCCACGCCATGTCGTGGAAGTCCGGTATGAAGGAGAGGAAGAGCTGGGCGGCGCCGAAGACGAGCATGTAGTAGCTGCCACCGTAGTCGCAGTGCGCGTCGTGCCCATGCTCGTGGTAGCAGTTGGACTTCAGAATCGCCCTGCGGTAGACATCCAGCAGCAGCAGAGCAGTCCGACACAGAACACACAAGCAAAGAAAGCACACGCAGTTAGCAACAAAAATATTCAGCCAAAGTAATTAACCGCCAGAAGGACAACAAAAGTAACCATCATCAGGATCAGGAACCCTGCTCGCTAAAATGACAGGGAAGGAAGCACACAACTCAGACAGCCTGAGCTGTAGAAGTTTTGACTGAGAGAGAGAAAAGGGGGAGATTTTGTTACCGGCCAGCGGCGGCGGCGGCTACCTTATGCTAGTGGCGGTGGTGATGGTATAGGCGACGCCGCAGCCGTACAGGCTCACGAACTGCAGCAAGCCGCAAGCCCAGGTATGCTTCTTGCCTGAGCATGTCGCCACAGAACAGAGCAGCACACACAGTAGACGGGTTATTTACTCATATCAAGGCCATAAAACCACACCAAGCAGAGTTGAATCAATTCAGAAGTTTCTCTCTCGTAGTTGGTTTTTCTAGCTGCTGCTGTGCTTCGTGAATACTAGCAAGCAGCTAGAAGCGAGCAGCAAGTAGTATACCGAGGTAGACGCGGACGGCGTCCATGTAGGAGCGGTTCCGTGGTCCCTTGTCGCGGTCGCCGCGGCGGTAGCAGTCGGCGAGCAGCGCGGCGGAGACGTAGGTGACGAGCGCGAAGCAGAAGAGGCAGGCCGGGCCGAGCACCCAGCCCAGCTGCGCCACGCTCCAGGCCAGGGACAGCACCCCGGAGCCGATCACCGCCGTGATGATGTGCGCCACGCACGTCCACGTGTTCCCTGCACGTACGACGCACGCACGCACGCGCACCGTGTGATCGATGGTGTGCTTGGCTGAGACGCGTGTAGGTAGGAGAGGCAAGGTTTCAAAGGCGGCCGGGGCGCGTGAGTTAGTTACCAGTCCGGCGCGGGTGGCCGTCGTCGTCGCAGCGGCCGTCGAGCACCTCGAGTGAGTGATGCACCGCCATTGCAGGAGCTCCCGTTTCTCCGAGAGGCGGAGGAGGCTGGTTTGGCTGCTGTGCTCGGGGAAGCGAAGCGACGACCGCGGGCTGCGATTGCTCGGTGTGCTGCGGCGCAGTATCAGTTGGTGCGGGAGGAGCTCGATCTATACGGCTATGGCTAAGCAGTAACGCTGGGGGGACTGATGAAAGAGGACACCGTGCAACTGCAGCCTTTCGGGGTGAAAAGTCCGCAGCATCGGCCCCGCACTGAAAAAGTGGAATGCAAGTACGTGCACGATCTGCTCGCAAGTCGCAAAGCGCGCGTACAAATACGAATGCAAGATTACACTTCGCCTCTCAAAAAGAAAACCCGACTATTATTTATTCATGATATTGAGGAGTAGGACAGGCAGCCCAAGACGCCCCTCGGCGGAGGTGCCGGACCTCGGAGTCCCACGGCGGAAGTGCCGGACCTCGGACTCGGCGGAGGTGCAGGACCTCGGAGTCCCACGACGGAGGTGCCAGACCTCGAGTCCTCGTGGAGGGCTCGATCCACTTTTCTCGGTCTGGGTGAGAGTGGCGGCGATCCGTGGGCGGCGCCGTGGCGCCCGGCCGCCGCGGGCTGCACCTCGCGGCCGTGGCTCCTCGCCCATGCGCAGCGCTGGTCGCAATGGGGTTGGTGAGGTGGATTGCTCTTCTCCGTTTCGTTCAGTTCGTCAGGCCATTGATCTGTTCGATGGTGCGTCGGGAAGCTCTACATTCGGTGCGGCGAGTACCGACCTAGGGGATGTTGAGGGAGATCTCGGGGACGTGGAACACACCACGGCGACAACTTTGGTTACCGCTGGAGGTGGCACCACGTTATCTGACTCTTCCTCTATGACCCCGGCGGTGCCACTCACCGGCAATGGTGGAAGACCGGTAAGGTTGGGGGGTCGGCGCCTTACTCTTGCTCCAAAGACGAGGGGTGCGCTTTACCCTTCTCCTAGGCCGGAGGTGGACACGACTGCTGCGGAGAGGGATGCACGGCGCTGCAAGGAAGGTCGGCAAGCTTTGTCATCATTCGTAGAGATGGTGGTAGATGCATGTCAGAGACCAAAGCCGGTCCATGCCGGAACTTCGTCCAAGTTCTGGGCAAGGCCGGGTGAAGAATCTTCGGACGATGAAGATGAGGACGTTTCCACCCCGGAGTTCATCAATGATGCTTTGTCCGCCGGCTTCTCAGTTGATCAACTCGTCACGGCGGAGGAAGTTCTTCAAGGTAACGTTTTTAAATCCGAAGATGCAAAGCTTCCAAAATCGATAGTAGAGACAATGGTGCATAAGAAATTAAACTCTGTAACTCCATGGAATGGGCCGTTGCCACCGCATCGTGTTTCTCCTTTGAGAACATTGGGCGACTGTCTTGCATCGGCATCCAATCATGCGAGCAATCGGAAAAATCAGATGCTTACTCGTTGTTCTCCGACTTCGGTAGTTGGACGATCGTCGACGATCGTGTCAGTTTCTAGACCTACGATCTCGGATCAAGCTTGTAATTTGAATTCAAATTGTTTCGAAAAAATCAAGGTGGACGGGTTTGACGCGGCCTTTCCGCCGCTGCATCGGGAGGCAAGTACGATCGTTCCGAACGTTTGCCAAACGATTGCATCGGTGCCGCCACCGCAACCAACCTTGCCGTATCCGTCAAAAATACATCTCGGGCCAGGTCTAACTTTCAGGCCCACGAGGGGGTTGTGTTACCTCTTCCGACGTACGGGAACCAAAAAACCTAAACCTCCGAAGCAGTCACCAGTCCAGCCGCCACCAGTTTCTGCCAAACCCTCATTCGTCGAGGTCGCGCGGAGAACCATGGCGGCACAGGGAGGTGCACCGGGTGGAGGTTTTGGTGGTCGTGGCGGAGGAAGAGGTGGTCCGGGATTCAACCCGGGTTTCGTACCTGGTTTTGATCCGGGCTTTGTTGGAGGAAGAGGAGGCCGTGGCTTCAATCGCGGCCGTGGTCGCGGATACGGGCTCGGTGGTGGAAGAGGAGGTCGTGGCGCCTATGGCTTTGCCCCCCATGGCGGCTACAACGAACCCGGCCATGGTTACCATGCCTACGGTCGTGGTCGTCGGGCCCAGGGTGGTCGATATGCCTATGGGCGTGGAGGTGGTGCTCATCGCTATCATCAGCAGGCGGTGGCACATCAGGGAGGCGCGTTTGGCAACAATGCCGGATACGTCCATCGGAAGTGGCTTTTGGTCCTCATGCACCGGGCATGGGGATGGCGGTGCCTCATCAGGCGCCGGCGCAGCATGTTGCCATCGGAGGTGGTCCCTTCGGGCAGCACGCGGACTTGGCGAACAACCCTGCTGCTCATGGTCATCAGGGTGCAAACCCTAGCGGTGCGCCCTTACTGCATGGGGGGTACACCATGGTCGAAGCGGCGGCGCTGCGGGCGGCTCGCCATGGCGGGTGCTCCGATGGCGAACCAGCATGGTGGCGTCTTCCACCAAGGCCAGCAAGCTGCCGTGGCCGGAACCTCCATGGCCAACGTGGCTGGGACGTCGGCCGCCGGTCGGCTGGTGGGGTCCCCGCCCCGTACGCAAGCGGCGATCTCGGTGGCGGTGCGGCATCGGCAAGTGCTCCCTCGTCCAGCGCGCGGGGGCGTAGCATCTCAAGGCGAGGTGGGCGCGCAACCCGGCCGAAGGACGCAATGGCGGTTGATGCGGCGATAGTGGGTGCTTACGTGCTTGCGACACAAGGTGCTCCCGAGGGTCTCACGATGCTAGGTAAAACACCCGATATCCTAGAATCGCTATTCAAGGGGCAAAAGAAACATAAGGGAAAACCCTCTTTGTTATCGTTGTTATACCAAAGGTCATACTATTCATGAGTGCAATTGTAGTCTGTCTTTGTGAGATTTGTTTTGGGGATCACTCGGTTAAGTTGTGCCCAAACAAAAAAAAAAACTAATACAAGTGCTATTCCTTTTGTTTATCTTTGTAGAGGGCCTCGGTTTTTTTATTTCATTCGAAAGTTGATAACCCAAAAGATAATTTGCAAGAAACTAGAGCCGTGGTGCGTGTCATTGAAGGTTCTTTTTTTGTCAATCAGTTGGCGGTGGAACTAGAAAGACTTCGTCCGGTAAGAGCCACAAGTGGGACATTCGGACAACGAGGGGCGGTGCATTTATTGTCAATTTTCCTTGGTGACTTCATGGAAACAAGTGTCAAGGCGGGGTCCAATGGATGCGAGGGGATGTGCAAGGAAAGATTAGATTTGAAAAGGGAGTTGATAATGAAGTTTACAAGAGAGAGATCCCGAAAGTGTGGGTCCAGTTCAGAGGTTTACCCCATGAGTTCAAACAATTCCCGATTATTTGGGCTATTGGAACAATTTTGGGAGTGCCTAGAGCTGTGGACACCATCTTCACCACCAACACTGGAAGGGCGAGAATGAAAGTAGCTGTGCTAGACCCAACACTTATCCCAGAGTTTGTGGATGTAGTGATTGGGGATTATGTTTATGAGCTACAGTTTGCAGTTGAAAAAGAGAACCTCGATGGTGAGCCTCAAGTCATTGACATGGACTCTATCAGTGAGGGCGATCCAAAGGACAATGATCCCAAGGGGGACAAAACTAAGAATGATAATGAAAATGGTGGGAGTCCAGAGGAAAATATGGACATTGATGGGAACGCAGGTGATGCTCCACCTGATGGCAAAGGGTCTAGTGAGAAGGAGCCTGACCAGTCGGCAGTGCAGCCTGGGGCGGCACTTGCTTTGACCTTGGAGCTGTCCAAACCTCCCCAGAAAAATGAAAAGCCAAAAGCTGTGATCTCCCAGTCTGGCGCGGGAGAATGGAAAGCTGTTATGTTGCCCCAGCAGGCGGATTCTGGGATTGTCAGTAATGTGCTAGCTAGTGAGACAGTCTCTCCCCTGAGATCCAGCAAGAGAAGTGCTGCTACAGTGGACCAAGATTCAGTGGAGAAAGCTGCAAAGCTCAAGGCCAAGAAGAACTTGGAGCTTGTCAACGAGAAAGGTACATCACAACATCCCCCCTCTTTTTTTAACAAGGATGATTTATTTTTTCATGAGTCAGCAAATGCCTTAGGGGTTTCGTTAGGTGAAACCAATAACGATTGTCTAAATTCTATTAAAATATTAAAAGACTTAGAATATAGTAGAATGCTACATAGTGAAAATTTAAATGTTAACAAATCGGTAGTGGATGGTGATGAGGCAACCGATTGTTCTTTTGAAGACAATGTGGATGTAGACACTTTAAATTTTATTTGTTCAGAAATAATGGAGGGGCTTGGTGATGGGGGCTGTGATCCATTGATCTTACAGACACCTATATCATCGTCAAAGAAAAAGGGTCGCCCCAAGGCAAGCAAAAAAAATAAAAATAAAAGTTGTTAAAATGAAGGGAATTTTCTGGAATTGTAACGGTTTTGCAGACACTAAGAAATATAGATTCCTTTCGGATTTAACAAAAGAAAAAAATCTAGACTTTATTGCCTTATCAGAAACATGTAGAGCTAGCTTTCCACAAAAAACTCTTAATACCATATGTGCTGGTAGGGATTTTCTTTGGCATTGCATGGCTCCACGTGGTAGATCTGGTGGCATGATTCTAGGAGTTCACTTGCAAACTTTTGATATTGGTCAAATTGAGGAGGGTGATTTTTATATTCGATTTATGTTACGCCACAAGGAATTTGATTTCAAGTTCAATTTAATTTCGGTTTATGGTCCGCCCAAGCTGATTTAAAATCCAATTTTTTTGTCCGAATCGTACGCAGTATGTTCAAAAGAAACTATACCTATTATTATAGGTGGTGACTTTAATATTATTCGTAGGCCGGAAGAGAAGAATAATGATAATTATAATGATAGGTGGCCTTTCATGTTTAATGCAGTAATCGACTCTTTAAATCTTAGGGAAATAGAATTGTCTGGCAGAAATTTTACTTGGGCAAATAATTTACCAAATCAAACCTTCGAGAAATTAGACAGAGTTTTAACATGCACGGACTTTGAGTCGCAGTATCCTCATACTACGATTTATCCTCTTACTAGAGAAATTTCGACCATACCCGCTATTACTATCTACTAAAGGTGCGTCTACAACTTACCAACCTCAATTCAAATTTGAATTAGGTTGGTTGTTAAGGGGGCGGTTTTTTGTGAGATGGTGTCACGGGTATGGCGTATCACGGTAGTTGAAGGATCACCCATTGAGCGTTGGCAAGCAAAAATTAGGAAACTCCGCCAGCATTTAAGAGGTTGGGCAAAACATGTTAGTGGGTTATATAAAAAAGAAAAGGCAAATCTCCTAAATAAATTAGATGAGTTAGATAAAAAATCGGAGCTCACTATGCTTACGGAGACTGAGAGAGATCTAAAACATGTGTTGAATGAAAGGCTGGCTCAACTTCTTAGAGAAGAGGAACTGAAGTGGTACCAAAGGGCTAAGGTGAAACATCTTTTAGAAGGTGATGCGAATACTAAGTATTACCACCTTTTAGCCAATGGTAGACACAGAAAAACTCGTATCTTTCAACTTGAGGATGGTAATAATATTATAACTGGTGATGCTCAACTTAAAGAGCATATTACTAGTTATTATAAAAACCTATTTGGTCCCTCTCAAGAGTCATTAATCTCATTAAATGAATTTGAGACGACCGACATTCCCCAAGTGTCGGACGTAGAAAATGATCTCTTGGTTGAACCATTTACTCAAGAGGAAGTCAGAGCAGCAATCTTTCAAATGGAGCATAATAAAGCTCCTGGTCCAGATGGGTTCCCTCCAGAATTTTATCAAGTTTTTTGGGACTTAATTAAAGATGATTTGATGGCTCTGTTCAATGATTTTCATCAGGGAACATTACATCTTAATCGTCTTAATTTTGGTAATATTATCCTGCTACCCAAGAAGAAGGACGCGAGATTAGTTCAACATTACAGACCTATCTGTTTGTTGAATGTATCTTTTAAAATCTTTACTAAGGTGGCAACAAATCGTTTATCTACTATTGCCCAAAAATTGATAAGACCAACACAGACTGCCTTCTTACCAGGAAGAAACATTATGGAGGGAGCTGTCGTCTTGCATGAAACAATTCATGAATTGCATACCAAGAAACTAGATGGGGTAATTTTTAAGATTGACTTCGAAAAAGCCTATGATAAAGTTAACTGGAATTTCCTACAAAGCAAACTTTAAGAATGAAGGGTTTTTTTCAAAAAGTGGTGTGATTGGATAAAAAAATTTACACGAGGGGGTAATGTAAACATTAAGTTTAATGACCAACTTGGGCAATACTTCCAAACTAAAAAGGGCTTAAGGCAAGGTGACCCCATGTCTCCAATACTATTCAATATAGTAGTTGACATGTTGGCCATACTAATTGCAAGAGCTAAGGAAGGGCGGATTGAAGGGGTCATCCCTCACTTGATCCAAGATGGACCGTCCATCCTTCAATATGCGGATGACACGGTGATTTTTTTAAGCCACGATGTTGAAAAGGCGGTTAACATGAAATTGTTATTAAGTACCTTTGAACAACTATCCGGTTTAAAAATTAATTTCCACAAAAGTGAGATCTTTTGCTTTGGACAAGCTAAGACTCAAGAGCAGGTTTTTATTCGCAGTTGTTTGGGTGTGCTATTGGTAAATATCCTTTTAGATATCTCGGCCTACCAATGCATTTTAGAAAATTATCCAATAAGGGACTGGGCTTTTATAGAAGAAAAAGAATCGAGAAGAGGCTTAGTAGTTGGAAAGGCAACCGCTCACAAGTAGGGGGCGTCGGGTCTTATAAACTCGGTGCTCTCCAGCTTACCGATGTTTATGATGTCTTTCTTCGAAGTGCCAAAAGGGGTATTAGAAAAAATAGAGTGTTTTAGGTCTAGATTCTTTTGGCAAAATGACCAAGACAAGAGAAAATCTGATTGGTCAAATGGGATGTTTTACGTCAACCTAAGGACCAAGGTGGACTAGGAATCCAAAATTTGGAAATTCAAAACAAGTGTCTACTTAGCAAGTGGTTGTTTAAATTATTAAATGAAGATGGGCTTTGATAAGAATTATTGCTGAACAAGTACATCAAAAATAAGACTTTAGGCAATTGTGTGAAGAAACCAACAGATTCACATTTCGAGAAGTTTGATGAATGTTAAAGATAGCTTCTTCAAGTTAGGTCATTTTATTGTCAAAGATGGGTCTCAAACACGTTTTTGGATTGATACTTGGCTAGGAAATAAACCCTCAAAGATAAATTCAGGTTTGTTTAATATTGTTAGGAGAAAGCAAGATACGAAGTAGCTAACATACTAAGTTCCCCCTGTACTAAATATTTCTTTTAGGAGGAATCTAGTGGGGGTTAACTTATCTCATTGGCTCCGTATTGTGTCATCCTTACAACATTTTAATTTAACTCAGGAAAGAGATGTATTTGTATGGGATTTAAAGGCCTCAAAAACGTTTCTGATCAAGTCCATGTATGCTGCTTTAATTAACAATGGGGTGAGGGTGTCACAAGATATTTGGAAGACAAAATTACCAATGAAAATAAAAAATTTTATGTGGTATATCAAAAAAGGTGTTGTTCTAACCAAAGACAACTTGGCTAGGAGGAATTGGAATGGAGATAAACAATGCTCTTTTCTGTCATCTCCTGAATCAATTCAACACCTATTTTTTGATTCGCTTCTATGCCAAATTTTTGTGGCGCTCTATACATTTACTTTTTGGTTTAAGACCGCCTTTGAATGTAAATGACTTGTTCCTTTTTGGTCTAAATCGGGGGAACAAAAAGTTTAATACATTGTTATTAACAAAGACATCGCACTTTTTTGGGCAATCTGGCTGAAAAGGAATGAAGTTGTTTTTGACAAATGCAAACCAAAAACTTTTTGTAGGTACTATTCCGAGGAACTCATTGGCTACGTCGGTGGGCAAGCTTGTACTAAATGAAGATCTACAAGATCAATTAGTCGCCGCAAGACGTCACCTTGAAGTGTCGGCGATATCATTCTTCGGGTTCTAGTGGTTGGCTATCACGAGAGACATGTTGGTTATGTATAGCCAAAAACTTTTTATTTCCTTGCCTTGTCGGTTGAGTGTGACTGGAGGTTGTTTCCAGCAAG
>JADLZK010010091.1:0-66288 GCA_015847255.1 Hyparrhenia diplandra
GATAGTTTTTCTTGTGAAATGAGATATAGCAACTCCCTATCATTTAAGTACAAGTAAAAAAAGATTCAAAAGAAATTTTTGCCCTTATGGAAAAAAATGAAAATATTTCCCGCTTTCATTTATTTAGAATTTTTAAAAAGGCTGAAAAATATGGGCCGTACAAATAAATTTTGCCCTTACGGAAAAAAAAATGAAAATATTTAGATGAAACAAATAATAGAAGAAACAGTCAAGAAGGTGGATCTGGGCCAAAACAAAGAAGAAAGAACAGTCCCGCTGTCAACAAGAAACAGCAAGGTGGAGCGGGCCAACCAAGAATAAGGTGATGGAGCGGGCGACCTGGGGGCCGGGTGGCGGCATTGTTACAAGACCGACGACCGCGAACGAGTTCGCGACCTTCCGACCGGGCGGCCACGATGACCGACGGCGGAACGGGCGTGGCGCACGACCTCTTCGACGCCATCTACGCGCGCTTGGAGAAAGCACGGCGCCAAGGTCGACGTGGTCGAGTGCAGGCCGCCACGGGCCATGTGCCACAGAGCACCCGCGCAGGGCCTCCCAAAATGTGTGGGCCCTAAAAATTATACATAATACATACATGCATACATTAGCACCCTCTCGCATAATGCAAATTGAATACAAATGTTTTGTTGCCGTCAGCTGGCTTGATGCGGGTTACAAAGCAAGCAACGCAGCTTAGCTTGCTTAAGTTAATTGGGTCGGCTAGCAGCTTGTATGCAAGAAGCAGCAGCCAGCAAAGCAGTGGGCTGTCATTGGGCTTGCCGATCCCACCCTTATATCGGGCTGCCGCAACAGTTTCTTGCAAAATCACGCCATCGGGCAAGCTAGGAACAAAAAATTGGTTTCTTATTTCTAAAACATTGAAGACGTTGGATGACCCAGGCTTGAAGTCTCTTGTGATAATCTTGAGGTTGTCCTTAAAAAGGGTGGAAAATCTGATATTGATGCAAAAGAAGAATATATGGAGTTGAAGTTTCTCACGAGAATTCATTCCAAGAAAGAATGGGACCTATGAAAGGGAAGCCGGTTTTAAAGGATCATTGTTGTTTTCCTAATGCAACTATTGCATATAGAGTTCTATTGACTATTCCTCAAGCCACCGTTGCATCAACAGTATTTAATCTTTTCTTTTCAGTTATTGAAGACTTATTTGTGTTCTCAATGACACAAGAAAAGGCTTAATGAATGTTGGAGAAAGATTGATTATGAGCATATCATTGAAGACTTTATATCAAAAACACTAAAAAAGAATAATGCTATTCACGTAAAAAATTATGCAATATAGGTACTATTATTCATATATATCTTCTTGCTTTATACTTCATACTACATTATATCGTACATTTAGCATTATTTTTTTCTAGGAATTTAGTAGGCCTCATTTTTTGTTTCGTACGGGTCCCCAATTTTCCCCCGAGACGGCCCTGCGGAGAGCGGCTGGCCGTCCGTCGGGGTTCGCGGCACAACGCGCGCCAGTACAACCAGAGCGTGATCGACCACGCCCGGCAGGGCACTCCCAGGTGAGGCCTGGGGTGCTGGGAGACGTACGGCGAGGTTGTGTGTCGACAGAGCCGAGGTTGCAGCAAGAAAGTTCCCTACCCCCATATACTTTGCTTCGCGTAGCTACGCTACAGTATGTGCAAAAGTGGGCGGGTCAGAATCCCCAGCTCAAGATCACACAACTTGCGTATCGGGTCGGACCAGCCTCTCTTTGGAGCAGACTGTTAGCTGTTAGAATCCTCTTGCGTAGCAAATTCCAAGCCAAAAGAAGCGCGATCTGGTTCCGGTTTGGCCTTTCAGATGGGAGAGAAGGTTGGTCATGCTGCGGTGGCCCTGACCCAATCTGATGTTTACAAACAGGGGCTAGTGAATGGAATCTCTTTTGCAGAACTCTTTATACATATGCACAATATGGTAGCTATAGCTTGCTTGATCCGTAAGACCATACACTACATTACAACTGCAGCAGCAGATGGATCGTAGATCTGGACCGCTGTGGCATGATCATGCCCAGGGTGTAGCACCTTGAACTTGCGCCTGCCTAGATAAACGTCAGGCCTGGCTCACGCTGGTCGCGATGGCAGAAGCATACTCGGAGATCGTTGGATCAGGTGACTGCCGGAGGTGGACGATGACTGGGAGCACCTCCGAAGACCGGAGAAAGTTCCTGCAGATGAGGTGGTCGCACATCTTGCGCAGGGCGAAGAGCACAATTCTTAGCGGTCATTCAGTTAGAGCATCTCGTCTGCTGGGGCTCAGGGCAACGGTAGAGTAGCTGCCAACCATCTTCATCAGCGCCTGCACAACAAGAAATTGGAATATAAGAGTTATATGTAATGATGCCTTGAAAATGAAATTAATTTGGCATTAGTGTTATCCATCCAATCTTCATAGAACACAAGACAAGCATTTCTCAACAGTTTTATTGACCAACGGTGGATTGGAAGTGCTCTGTGCAGTCAGCAGGGGATGAAAATGAGTAATAAGCAAGAACAAGAATAGACAAACCTGAATTGCGCCTTTGGGAACAATGTCTTCGCAAAATTTGTCAAGAATTCCTCACTAGATTACTGAGCGCGCCTGCAGCGTTGCCTTTGGTTTTATCGTCCTCAGGACCAAGTAGTAAAGTGGTGAGTTGAGGTATGGACCGTCTCAATTCTTCATACAACATGTCATTATGATAAGCAGCATTGCCAACCTGACATGGCAATTGAACAGGTAGCTCAATCTGGCTATTGAAACTGGATAGAAAAAAAAAAACCAACTATTGCAAAGGCATTTGACAAACTTACAGCAAAACATGCAAACTTTCGTGTGTGCTTGTCAGGATCAGAACACCTGTCAGCCACGAGCTGGATCACCTTTTATTTGCTGCCTGTTACCAGACAACAGCAAAGTTAATATTACTGGCACAAAATTTCAGTCTGCAAAGCAATTAAAATATACATATTTCCTTACAAGTGGGCCATAAAAGTAGGAGCTATGGCGGCACATGTTGCCAATGGCACTGCAAGCTTTTGCCCTTATATCAGGGTCTCCATTTGATAAGAAGTTCTTCAAAAATCCAACAATTCCAGCTTTATCAATGGGTACATAAAAGTCCTGGTGACCACAAGCAAAATGTATCAGCTTGTATATCCAACAAAGTTTTGACATCAAAATACAGTATATTTCCAAGGCATACAAAACATGCACAGAGATGAAATGACAAACCTTTGACATGCGAGCAAGGTCAGAAATAATCATGAGGAAATCAAGCAAAGTCTCCTTTGCTATAGGACCCTCGAGTAATGCTGCTACTCTACTTGGATCTAGAAGACCTTCTTTATGAAGCTGCAAAGCAAGTGGCCTATAGCCTGCCATTTTGGCCACAATGGCCAAGGGCCTACCTAGATCTTCCATGTCGACATAGTCAAGACAGCGCAGCATGCATCCAGGAATGCCAACCTGTACGAGGAGAGAGAAATCACAGAAATGTTCACTGATAAAAAAGAAAAAACTAGAGCCAACTAATCAGACCTCTAGTAGAAATTGAATGTACTGAGGCATGCTTTGCCTGATAGTTTTGAGCATTTCCTTATTCTCAGTACCAATGCGCCCACCAGGTGATGCAACATTAAGCAGGAAGCCACTATTGATGGATGCAGATGCTGACGGCATGTTTGGAGAACTCTGCACTGCAACAAATGGAAATGCCAAGATATTGACAACTGAGTTTATCAGTTCCCGAACTCCCGTCTTCCCACCACCGAGACCTGTCCAGGCTGCCAATGCCTTAAGGTGTGTATCAGACAACAAGTCAGTTAAGAGCTTTAATTGTTCCCTTTTATACAAAATTTCACGGAAAACTCCTCCAGGAAGGCATTGAGATAAAGCAGAAAGAGTCCAGAAAACTCCCAATGGAGACAACCCACTGCGGTTCGTTGAACTATCTTTCCCATCAGATAACTCTTTTGAGAAACCATCAGTAAGCAGGCGAATAAGAAGCTGTGGGATGCCAACTGAGCAGGCTTGTTCAATGGCCAATGGTCTGACCCATTTCAACCTTGTCTCTAGCAATCCAATACTTCCATCACGGAGTCCAAAAAAAAAAAAGATTCAGAAGACCAGCATTATATCGACAGAGCGCTTCACTTCCATCAGACAACCAAAGCTTCAGCAGAGTGTGCAGTGTTGCCATACGGGAAACAAAGCAAGGGCGGTTTCACAAAGAGAAGATCTGGTTTGCCCGCCATTTTCAAGAGAAACAAGTGATGAGAGCGCAAGCATTGCTGATGCACAGTGTGGCTGCAGGCAACTCTTCACTGTATCATCAACTGATGAGAGGTGTGCAAGAACTGAGAGCCGGGACCGCTGTTTTTTCTGGGAACTTGTTAGGACAAACATGCAGCTATTGTCGCTAATGCAAGGCAGCAGTGCACTACAAGAGCATGAGGGTTGGAGAGTTTGCATTTCTGATTGCTATTCTGCTTGATTCTTTTGTTTAAATATGATCCACACAGTGACAATAAGGAAAACATGTCAGATACTATTGTTCCATCTCCACCATATTCTACTGCATCAACATCAGATGGTGAATTCCATGGACGGCACATAATGGTACAGAAAGACACATTCTGCAGACAGGCCCTTGAGATAAGCTGAAAAGCAACATTTAGATGTAACAAGAATCAGTACTACAATAGAAAGATGTAAAATCAGTATAAAAACCCTATGCTGTATTATTTTATCAAAGACTTGAAAATGGATTTAGACACCAACTTTCTATTTAGAACTGAAGAGTATGAAATGTGCAGTGTTAGTAATTATTTAGACGCCAACTTATCTATTTAAACAAATTCTGAAATGGGATTTTTCACAATGTTGCTGCTTTAAGTGCAGGCAACCAGAAGAGCCATGCCATGTAACACTGGGAGGTTAAGGCTAAGTTAGTATTGATCAAGGCAATGAATCTGATTCCAAGGTGGAAAGGAGTAACATCAGCTAGTTCCATGTGCCACCCCACGAAATTGTTGATAACATATTTAGTTAATACATATCCAATTGTCAATGCAACAAATTGCAGTTCCAAGATACCAAAATAAAATAAAGATTTTTCCTAACAGTTATTGGTGCAAAGGGATGTTGGGGAAACACCGTAAATTAATTTCTAGTTTCTACAGTTTAGTTCTAGAAAAACTAAAATCTACATTTGTTAAACATGCTTCAATTCTGTGATAGAAAAACACATGATGATACATACACCATGCCAGTACAAGTTCTGAATGGATAAACACAACTCTGTATCGTTTTAACATTTCACTTGTCCTACAGAAAGGATATATACCACCATGGGAAATAAACATGTTGAAAACATATGACTTCTAGTCAAACACATCTGAGAGTTACCTGAAGACAAGCATGAATAGCTGATTCTAGACCATTATGCAAGCAGTGGTAAACTGCAACCTGCATTGGTCATGAGGGAGAAATGATTTGACAGATATGTTAATCAAATTGGTAGAGTTTGAATCTGCCATTGAACATTGCTCTTGCATTGAGTGTATTTGTCGCCATGAATTTGCTAAGGGAAATGAAAAATGGTGTGTACCGATGGACATAATGTCAACAGCATGAGCTAGGTACCAAATAGTCTTGCATGCCTCACAAGCAGCAGGCACCATGTTCGTAGAACCTGATATTGTGTCTGAACCCGAAGCTATCAGACATTCACACAAGAGTTCAAGTAGTTGTGACGTCCTTGCGTGATCAATGACCTTGAGGAGACTTGTTAGCAGGGAACGAGAGGAAGGAGGAAGAAGACTTGGGAAAGGGGAAAGTATAACGATGAACTGTAAATTGTATTGCAAGCTGTAATGTAAACTGAATTGTAAGAGTTCAATTACAAGTCTCTAGCTGAGTCCTTCCTCCATGAGGGGACTAGAATATAAACTCGCTGCTCACAGCCACTCTGGACCGACAACGTTCTTGTTGGGCTTCACCACCATGCTTGGGCCGGACTGGGCCTTCCTCTCCAGGTGGAGGCACCTGGTCAGCTGTCATAGGTGTAGTGGTAACATCCTCCTCCTCTTGGAATGCGGCATGCCCCCATGCCGGCGCTCTTGGAAACCTTTGCTTCAGCGACTCGGCGGCTCCCGTGGTGGCGAGTGAGGGAGGCATCTGGGACCACTGCACCAAGACTTCCTCCACGGGATGAGCACCATGGACCAGAGACGCTGGAGTATAGCAACAGGGACCTGCAATGCCACCAGGTCAGTAGGCAATGTGGAACTGAATGGATTGGCCCCGATTGTCTTCTTCGACTGCGAGACATGGAAAACCGGGTGGATCGGCGATGTCGGGGCAGGTCCAGGCGATAAGCAACAGTCCCAATCTTCTCAAGAATGCAGAATGGGCCAAAGAATCGAAGGCAAGATTTTGATGAGCACGGGCGAGCCAATGAACTCTGCACATATAAGGCTGGAGCTTGAGAAACACCCACCGCCCACCTCAAACGATCTCTCCGAACAACCTTTATCGACTGTCGTTTCATCCGTTCGAGGCACGCCGCAAGTGCAACCGAATCAAATCAGCGCGCGAGTTCGGTCCTTGAGCCACGATGATAGTGAGGGAACGAGCGCGACATCGATCGAAATATCCAAGCCTAAGTGCCGAGGTGGAAATCCATACAAAGCCCGGAATGGAGAGCAGCCCAAAGATGAATGAACACTTGTGTTGTACCGTAATTCTGCCGTTAGATCAACCACTTAGACCAACTTCCGGGGCAAGAATGAGCAAAGCAACGCAAGTATGTCTCGAAACATTGATTGACACGTTCCGTTTGGCGTGGGATGGGGATGGTAAGAAGAACTGCGATTTAACTTGACAAAGAGCCGATCTAAAACAACTCATCCCAAAATCCACTTGTGAATATCCCGTCATGATCCGAGACTATGTAGAGGGGCAACCCATAGAGCGGTAGATGGAGTCAAAGAATACCCGGGCAACCGACTTCCGGCTGTATACGGGTGGCCAGGGGGTATGAAGTGTGCAAACTTGGTGAATTTGTCCACAACCACCATCACGAGTCGGCGGATCCCGAGGCGGGTAAGCCCTCGACAAAGTCCATAGTAAGTATCCGCCAAGCACCCTTAGGAGAACGGGAAGCGGCCGTGGTAACCGAGGGTACCGAAGCACGGCCCGGTTTCGCTTTGGCGAGATGAGATGGCGCAAGCTTTGAACAAATTGTAGGATATCCTGCGCATGCCCGGCCAAAAAGAACACCGACCAAATCTTGAATGGTGGCCGGGCGCTGAGTGGCCCCCGACTGGACTATCATGTAAAGCCTGCACAATCTTGTGCTGCAATTCTCTGTTGCCACCAAGCCAGATGCGTTTCTTGTGATAAATGACTCCATTTCGCAAAGAGAAGGGGTGCTGCTCAGGTTGGATAGACAATCTGGCCAATAGAGCTCTTGCTGCATCATCCGATTGATACCACACAGCCAATTCAGACATCCAGGAATTGACTGGAGAAGAGATAGCACATGCTTGTTGACTGTGAGGGCGGCGAGAAAGGGAATCAGCCACACCATTGTCAGTACCTTTCTTGTAGCGGATGGAATAGCGTAAGCCAAGGAGTTTGGTAAAGGCTTTCTGTTGCCAAGGAGTTTGCAGCCGCTGCTCTGTCAAGTGCACAAGGCTACGGTGATCAGTGTGTATCACGAACTCTGATTGCAGAAGATAGTGCCGCCACTGCTCGACAGCCATGACGATAGTAAGGTATTCTTTTTCATATGCTGACAGTCCCAACGAACGCTTGGCTAGTGGCTTGCTGAGAAAGGCCAAGGGATGACCGTCTTGGAGAAGGACAGCACCAACACCCCCACCCGAGGCGTCTGTCTCAATGTGAAATTGCTTAGTGAAGTCTGGTAAGGCAAGGACCGGAGCCGAACTCAACGCAGCCTGTAAAGTGCGAAAGGCTTGATCATGAATCGGGGTCCAAATGAACAAGGTATACTTCTTGAGCGGCTCGTCAACGGCTTAGCAATGATCCAGTGGCGGATAAACTTTACGTAATAGCCGGCAAGACCCGAGAAAAGCCACGCAACTTCAACAGATTTGGGAGTAGGCCAAGCGAGAATAGACTCAATCTTGGCCGGATCGGTAGAAATACCCTTCTCACCGACAATATGCCCAAGATAGTCGCGAAAGGGTTGTGCGAATGAGCACTTGGAAAGTTTTATCTTCCATTTATCCTTGGACAGCAACCTGAAGACCTCCTCAAGATGTACTAAGTGCTCTTCATACGATTTGCTGTAGACGAGGATGTCATCAAAGAAGACCACCACGAACTTCCTCAATCCGGGGGCCAAAGTGGGATTCATAGCGCCCGAAAAGAAATGCAGGGGCATCTGTGAGACCGAGAAGGCCATGACGGAACTCATGCGGCCTTGATGTGTTTGAAAAGCCGTCTTGAACTCGTCACCGGGATGTATCAAGATTTGGTGGAACCCTGCCCGGAGGTCAAGATTGGAGAACCAACGGCACCATGTAATTCATCCATTAAGCGATCGAAGACGGGAACAGGGAACTTAGACTTAGCCGTGATGGCGTTGAGCTGTCTAAAGTCCACACAAAAACGATAAGATCCATCCTTCTTTTTGACCAATAACACCGGGGACGAGAATGGGTTGCGGCTCGGTTGGATGATACCTTGTTCCATCATTTGTTTCACTTGGGTCTCAATCTCGTCCTTGAGACACGGAGGGTAGCGGTATGGACAGTGAAGACCGGCCGGGCACCGGGAATAAGAGGAATACGATGGTTGCAGGCCCGCGAGGGAGGGAGCTCAGTTGGTTCCTGGAAGATGGAGTCGTATGCCTGTAACAGAGCAGCGATCTCCACCGGTACTGCAGCAGCTGGTGACTCTTGCTCGGCTGCCAAGGATGTAACACAGACTTGTAGATACAAACTATCGGGAGCAGATCGCAGCCCTTGTAGCGAGAATGTAAGCACCATGATGAGGACGAGACGGCCACTTTTGGTGCCAATGAACAAGCATCGGATTTGTGAGCTTCCAACCAATCCATACCCACAATAACGTCATAACTGGACAGGGGCAACAACCGAAATGCAGAGGTGAAAGTATAACCCTCGACAGACCATTGCAAATCCTGTATGATGCCTGCACTGTCAAGAATGCCCCCACCCGACCACCGCAGACACGCTATTTGGTTGTTCCGCTTGATTTGATGGGAAACTTAGCGACCCTTTGTTGTACTCGGGAAGGAGGAAGAACGCGAGTCGATGAGGATAGACAGGAACATCGGCAATGGTTCCCCGAAACTGAATGGAGCGAGAATGAACCGAGCCACCCAAGAGCGCGATTTGGACACGGCCGGGAAGACTTGTTCGCAGCTTGATTCGTGCTCAATAGGAGGATGTTCAGCGTCATCATCATCATCAACGAAATCCTTCGGATTAATTCCACGACCATGAGCACCTCTCGAGCACACCGATGTTCCCTTGTCCATTTAGCTGCGCACTTGAAACAAAGGCCCTGAGCACGGCGATAGGCTTTGAGAGCTCTTAAGGCGTAATCGCCAGTGGCACCGAACGGATGAATCGCCAAAAGAAGACGGCTTATCACCAATGGTGGCCTGTGCGCTTGAGGCCGGCAGCTTGAACTTGGATGAGGACGGCCAATCACCATTCGAACGTCCTTGACGGGCAGATGGTACTGCCATTTCTTCCTGTAACAAAGCAAGGCGGCAGGCAGTATCGAGTGTGGTAGGATGATGCATCGCAACAACAGAACGTATGTCTGGCCTAAGACCATCAATAAAGCGTGTGACATAGAAAAGAGGGTCGGCATTAGGTGAGTAGGATGTGAGCTGATCCACTAACTGTGAGAAGGATGTGACATAGGTAGACACAGAAGATGTCTGGCGCACATTGAACATTTGGCGCAACAAGGACTCATGTTGATCGCGATCAAAGCGATCGTGCAACATTTGACAGAAGGACTCCCACGTTGCTGTGGGCAACAGAGAGGACACAGACTGGTACCAGACGGCTGCTGGACCCTCGACATAGTGTTCGACAAGACCAATCACTGGACCGACCGATCGACGCCATACATACGGAAATACTTCTCACAGCGGAACGCCAACGACGTGGATTGTCACCATCAAAGGTGGGGGAACGGACTTTGGGAAGACGCTTGTTGTGTGGTCGGGGAGGACGCGGTGGTGGGTAAGTTGGTGGAAGAATAGGTGTTGGTCTCGAATATTTACGTATGACGGAATGGCTCGGGTGTCGTGGCGGGGGTAGGGGTGAAATGGTGGGTGAGGATATGGTGGTAGGTTTGAATCGAGGGCTTAAGTGGAGGTGGAGGGACGGGGACACAATAGGTGGGCTGGACATCACTAGAACTCATAGGAATGGATGTAAAAGCAGTAGTAGGACGAGGTGGAAACGCACCGGGGAGAGGTGGAGAATGGACCCGAGCCATCACAGCCCCGTCAGGTCCGACGCGTGCCCAACACGGGTTGTTCGGCGGTTGGTAGGGCAGATGAGGCGCGACCGCCGATCGGGGGGTGAGCAAGGGGGATGGGCCCTAGGCATTGCGCGTCGAACACCCTCGGCGCGTGATGAACCCCCCGGGCGCATGGCTCATGAACGTCGTGGACGAGCCCCCTCCATGTATGGCCGCCCGCGGAGCCGATGTTGCGGCGGACTCGAGATACGTCACTCGGGAGTCCCGCCGTCCCGGATGTGCGCAGCATGCGGAGGCCCTCGAGGTCGATGAGAGCGGGGTGTTGAACTCAGCGTCGCCCGGTGTAGGAGGCCTCGGGCGAGCCGCGATGCCACCGCGCCGTCCTGGATCCACCGGCGCCGCCTCGGATCCGAGATGCGACGAGACAACGAGTCCCGGCCGCCCGCCGCCGCTGCTCCATGGCCACCATGGTCGCAGTTAGCCGCCCCGTTACCGCGGCAGACCTTGTGCGGACTCGGAGAACCGATGCGGCGTCGCCGGTGACCGCGTGTGAGCGACATCGCGATCGAATCAAGCGCGACATCATCGCGGTGTAGGAGTCGCGGCGGGGATCCGTCGGTCGTCGTCGGCCGAGCGTCGTCATTTGGGGAATCGGCGGCCGGAGCGCCGCCCCGCGACACCGTCGCGGATGAAGAGAAACTTGAAGCCGCGCCGAGCACCGCCATAGAGCGCGGCCGGCGAGTAGAGACAGTGGGTCGGAGGTGCGTAGTGGAAGGGATCCAGGACCAAAAAGCTTAATCCGATACCAGATTGTTAGCAGGGAACGAGAGGAAGGAGGAAGAATACTTGGGAAAGGGGAAAATATAACGATGAACTGTAAATTGTATTGCAAGCTGTAATGTAAACTGAATTGTAAGAGTTCAATTACAAGTCTCTAGCTGAGTCCTTCCTCCATGAGGGGACTAGAATATAAACTCGCTGCTCACAGCCACTCTGGACCGACAACGTTCTTGTTGGGCTTCACCATGCGCTTGGGCGGACTGGGCCTTCCTCTCCAGGTGGAGGCACCTGGTCAGCTGTCATAGGTGTAGTGGTAACAAGACTTTCTTCCACTGGCTTTGGGTCTTCAGATGACATGCTTGCTTTCAACCCAGAGATAACCCGAGATAACATCAAAGCAAGGCAGGCAGTTGACTCACGAGATATTCTTCCAGATGGATCCACTGTAGAAACCAGGATCTGCATATAAAAACTCATAATCAAGGTAAAGAAGGGGAAACGTAACTGACAATAAAACCTGAAGTTGGCATCAAAGTGTTACCTGTGAAAAAAGCTCATACAGGGCTAACCATTGTCTGTCATAAGAATTTAAAATAACTTCATCACTTGTATCAAGTAGTTTCCGTGCAATTGCCAGGCACTGCCAACAAAAAACACAATTATACATTGCAAGTTATATCCAAGACATCCCTAATAAAGGAAGAAATATTTTTTGATTTGTTGATTTGCTACTTTACTTGGATGTTGCAATATTTTTTCTATTGTGAAAAAATAAAAGCACAGAGTTACTGCCAGAAGTACCTTCACCACAAGTACATAAGCATTTGAAAGCTTAGTTTTGATAATGAGATTTGTAAACTCGAGAAGCAGACTTATGTCAATTGCGGCGTAAGATTGGCATGACCCGGCATCAATTAAATTTTTAATAATTTTGAGTGACTGATTCGCTCCATCAATGTTCAGTTCCTGTAAAAGTTGAAGCAAGCACAGGTTGAAGTTAGGGGCTAGGCATGTGAAACCGGAAGAAAAAACATATGCTGAGCAGATGTTATACAGTTCTGTGGAGGAATGTTCCCATTCAAATATGCTATCTGTTGTCACGCCTTTACACAACCCAAATGCTTTTTAGATAAGAAATTACTACTGAACTGTTGTAAAAATTAGTAGAGTGCATACGTGCTACTATGATAGCGATACAATGGAAACTCTAGAATTGCTCTAGTACCCATGAGCCCTGACTACTGTACCCTTGACAATACACTAATAAGCACCATGCATTGCAACCATGTTACTCTGCAATGACCAGTTTTTTCCTTCGTATCTGATCTGGACAGGATACAAGGGTTGGAAAAGCAATGAACCTACCTGGGTGAACTTGGGTATTAGTGAGCCAAATTTTGATAGGGCTGAGAATGGTTGACAGTGCTTCATTATCTTCAACAATGCTGTTTGCACCTTCTACTGTTTGTGAGGCTTTTTCCAGTTTATCCAAAGCAGTACACTCTGCAACGAAGTATTTAGTAAGTTCACCTAACTGTGCACTTCCAGGGAAGAAACATGATTGTTCTGATCAACACCACTGCCAAAAATACTACCAGGAGTCAGAATTTGGATATTAACTTGCCTGAGGGACTTTCAGGAATAGCACCAGCAGGTGAACCATGACGGTCCTGAGTTGCTTGCATAGGGCCATCCAGTTTTCTGGTAACTTTTGGTTTATCGGAAGCATTTTCCCTATTGGTAGCAGTAATTCTACCTGACAACCATTAAAATCAGTTCCATATACACAACTTACAGGAAAAACCCAAAAAAAAAAGGATACAAGTTTATACTATTTAAATTGCCTACTTTGGGGGCCAGCTGGGGAAGGCAGGTTCCTTGTTGTTTGTGTTTCTTCTGCTTTCTGAGTATCTTCAGATCCTCTAGCTTCAAAAGGTGCAGGTCGAGACTCCTGAGAAATTTATGTGGTATTCAAGGCACTGATATCTTCAAAGACAAAGGATTCCAT
Organism: Hyparrhenia diplandra; assembly: GCA_015847255.1. Classification (NCBI taxonomy): domain Eukaryota; kingdom Viridiplantae; phylum Streptophyta; class Magnoliopsida; order Poales; family Poaceae; genus Hyparrhenia; species Hyparrhenia diplandra. The sequence continues at coordinate 13,289 of JADLZK010010091.1, forward strand.
ATTTACTTAAGCACGTAACCAAAGATATTTACAGCTGCTGATCCCATTGAATCATCTTTGACAAATGGGTGCTCCAACAATGCTGGCCAGGTTAATCTACTTTGAGGCACCTATTACATACCATGCAGCATTAGAAAAGAAAAGGCACAGATGAACTCATTATATGTGATCTCGTGGGGAAATGCCAGTTTATGACCTTGTTGAGTAAACCCTTCAGGAAGCTTTTAAAGTTTGCGCTCATATTATCTGAATATTTTACAGGATCCTAACACATCAATGAAATCATATAAATCAGTTCTGATAATTAATAAACACAATCATAACAAACAGAATAACTAAATAAGCCTGGTAACCTTGACAATGTGCCGGATAAGTGCATAAACCGAATTTGTATAAAAAGGGGGCTGTCCAACAAACAGTTCATACCTGGTCAACCAAACAATAAATTTAGCTCCATAGATAGATTATCAAATCAAACACAAAGCAGAGTAGATGGCACCAAATTGAACCATGTGCTAAAGGTCAGCGGTATATTAAGATCACAACTGCACAAGGAATGTGATACAATAGCATGTACTAGTATGAGAAGATTGCAAAAGTAACCAGGTCTAGAGAGGAAAGCGAAGATGTACGTACAAGATGACCCCAAGGGACCATAAATCTGCTGTGTGGTTATATGGCTGTTCCCTCACCAGTTCTGGAGCCATATATAAAGGTGTCCCTGCATAGGAAAAGCAAGCTTAGTGATATGAAAGGTCGGCCAAAAGAGCTCGTCAAAATATATCTGGAAGATCAAACAATATCAATACAGCATATGCCTCAATGAGCTACAAATATGCAATAAGGACCAATACAATTCAAAGGAGTCAATTTCAGATAATGAAATACAGTGTACAGCTATGTGTCTTGGAAAGTAGTTTGAGATAAACTATCTGCACTTAAAAAAAAACTCCAAAATTTGAAGGAAACATAGACAGAGTTCAGATTCATAAATGATCTATGTGCCAAAATAATACAGATTTAAGAAAGAAGACAAATATGACAACACAGCTTAAATGCTTAATCACATGATCATTAAATTTTGCTAATTGCTATCATTTTAGTTTAGCAAATCAGAGTATCAGAATGTAGCAGATCTACCAACAGGTAACAAGTGGCTATCAGAAGGCTGTCTATGATCCAGAGTGTTAGACCAGCCTATTGTTAGACCAGCCTTAGTTGTAGGCATGGTGTAGTGTGGAGTGCCTCACGGGCCTCGGATTGTAGTGTGAGTGCGTGAGCAACTCTAGGCATGGAGACCTGGCATGGTTGGCCGGGGAATGCTCCATGCCGCTATATGTATCTGCACTCTTTACTCTGAATACAATCAAGTCATTACCGAGCCTAATCTCTCTTACATGGTATCGGCCGCCCTAGGTTAGATACGCTTCCGCTGCCCAGCGCTGCCGGGCTACCCGCCTTGGCCGCTTCCCTTTGCGCCGGCTCTCCGCCGCGCAGCTCTTCCCCAGCAGCGCCGCCGGCCTCCCCTTGTGCAGCGCCATCATGCCGGGACCCCTCCTTCCTCCCCCAAGGGGCCCGTGATCCCGGACTCCCTTCGCCGCCCGGAAGGTGCCGCCGAGCGCGGTCGGGGAGGCTGCCGCCGCGCCCGCGATCGCCCGGAGCTGCTCGCGGCCTTCTGCTCTGGCCCGCGCCTCAAGGCGAAGAAGGCGCCGCGCCGGCGAGGACCGCGACGGCCGCCTCTCTAACGCGCCCGCCCTTGACCGCGCGGCCAAGGAAGCGGGCGGCCGCCGCGGCCCCTCGGCCCGGCCACATCCGATGGTGGCGTGCACTGAGATGGTGGTGCGCCTGGAAGTTCCCCTCGATCTGCGGCGCCGCTTCTTTGCATCACGGCGGCGGCTCTTCTCAGTACACTCCCAGCCCGTCGCCGTCGGCAACATCCCAATCACGTCACCACCATCCCGGCGCCGACTCAACAACTACAATCGGTGGCGCGACCGGTTCCTCCTCATCCTCGGCAAATTCTCCCGGGGCCATATGTTCGAGGGCGATTCCGACTCCACGCCTCTCGGGCCCGGGCCCGGATAGGCTGCGTCGTCAAGTCGAGGATCGTGGCCACGCTCACCGGCGACCTTGGCGAGATCATCTGCGGGGGCTCCACATGGCGCCATGCGGCTCGCCGTCGAGTCAGTTCTCGGCAACCGCCGGAAGCCCGCTCCATCCACACGAGGCAGCGGTTCCGCAACCGTCGGGGGGGACCTCTCCATCACCGACTCTTGCCGCAAAAGTCGAAGAAGATGGCCGGCGATCTCACGGCCCTCGGCGAGGTCGTCACCGATATTTGGTGCTCAAGCGTGATCCGGGGCCCGAGCGGCGTTTGCCCGTCGGGACACTTCTTCGCCGTGCTCGTCCCTTCCCCACCTTCACGGAGCGCGTGAAGACCTCATCCTCGAGGAAATCATTTGGAGAACAAGGAGGAGGCCCTGCACCGCCGCCCGATTTGCTACCTCCTCCACCGCCCCCGGCCACCGGCGTCGGCTGCGAACTCCAAACACCCCGCTGCGGCAAAGCGCGGCAATGGTGGCAAGGGCGGCTCCGCCACCGCCAGCGAGCGTGGCGGCGGCGCGCGCTCCGCCGGTGCTCGGCGGCAGCGGCGCCGCAGCCGCCGCCCGGCGTCTCGCCCCTGGTCGGCTACTACAACCCGTGGATGGGGTCCATCCGGATGTGGTGGGGGGGCCTCGACCTCGTTGGCTCCCATCCGGTGGCTCCCCACCCGCAAGCGCGGCGGCACTAAACACACCGGCCAGGACTTCGGCGCAGCAGCAGGCCCTGGCGGCGGCGCTAACAGCCGTCCGTCCAGCAGCCGGCCGGTGGCTGCCCGATGCCTCCGGCCATTGGGTTGCACCGGGGATGTATAATCTCGTGGCGGCCTACCGTCATGGGATCGAATGCTCTCGCCCGCAGCTTTCGGCCACGGCGTCCCCGATGCCTCCGTCCTCCAACGAGTGGTACCCGACCTGGTGCTACCTCACATATGACCTCTCTGTCCTCCTCACTTTCACATATTTCCTCCCCGCGGTACCCTACTCCTTCATCCATTATTGTCGGTAATGGCTCCATGCTTCCTGTTACAGCCATTGGTTCTACAGAGTTACCTCCATCTTTTCGTCTTAATAATGTGCTAGTGTCCCCTCAAATTATTAAGAACCTCATCTCTGTTCGCCAATTTACTACCGACAATAATTGCTCTATTGAGTTTGACCCCGCTGGTTGTTCTGTGAAGGTTCTTCCGTCTCGGAGAGAGATCGTTCGGTGCAATAGCTCGGTCCCTTTGTACCCACTCCGGCTACCTCCGGCCACACTCCACAGTCGTCCGGTCATCCACCCACCCCGTGGCATCGGCGTCTTAGCCACCCAGTCGAAGCTCTGTCTAAGCTCGCTTCGGTGTCTTTGTCCTATTCGGGAACTGCTCGAGTTGTGTCATGCGTGTCAGTTAGGGCGTCATGTTGAATTACCCTTCCATGAGTCTAGTTCTCGTGCGTCAAATAAGTTTGATCTCATACATTGTGATCGTGGACCTCGAGGTTGTGAGCATTTACGGTTATAAATACTATTTGGTCATTCTTGATGATTGCACTCATTACTTATGGACTTTTCCTTTACGCTGAAATCGACACTTTTAGCACACTCACCGGCTTCATCGCCTATGCCTCCACCCGATTCGATGTGTCGCGTCAAAAGCTGTCGGTGTGACAACGGCGCGAGTTTGACAACTCTAGCTCGGCAATTCTTCCTCGCCGCGGGGGCATTCATCTTCGTATGTCACCGCCCCTACACACCTCGCCTCAAAGCGGTAAAGCGAGCGCATTATCCGCTCTATAAATAATGTAGTTAAGCTCCCTGCTATTTAGGGGCGTCCATGCCTCCGTCCTATTGGGCGAAGCACTCTCCCGACCCTTTGTCCTCCTTAACATTACGCCCACCAAGACTCTAGATTTCTCCACTCCACATCTTGCCCTCATCGGCAAGCCACCCACATCTGATCATCTACGAGTCTTTGTTTGCAAATGTTATCCCAACATGTAAACCCTTTGCACCCCACAAACTCGCTCAGTGCGTTCTCTGTGTCTTCCTAGGATACTCCGCTCATCACAAAGGGTACCGCCGCCTTGACCTCTCCTCCAATAGAGTCATTGTCTCCGCACGTCATCTTTGATGAAACGGCTTTCCTTTTCTTGGCGCCATGGTCCTAGTGCTCCGGCGGACTTCCCGGTTCCTCGAGGGGCGATTCTCTCGACCTGTGCTCCTCCCTATTGGGTCGGTGCGGATTTTTGTCTGCAGCGCACCTTCGGCATCATCGATGTCCCCCGCCCCGGGCCGGTCTCGCGGATCGTGCCGGGGGCGCCCGCCGCCGTCGGGCCGCGATGCTATGGATTCACCGGTGTTCGAAGCTCTACATCCTCCTATCTTTGCGAACACCGGGAACCTTCCGTGCCACATACGACCATCGACGGCCGTCGCCCGCGCGCTCATCCCTTTGCTTGTTGCTGGCGACGCCCACGACGCCCTCTCCCCGCGCCCTGGCGGCCACGGCTACACCACCCGGTGCTCGGTGCACCCTCCCGGCCTCTCACGTCCCCCACTCTCGGGAAGGCGCGGAGCACCGCCGAGGTTCCCTCCTCTCGCCCGGCCGCGCCTCTTCGCCCCGTACTCGCATGGGCGAGGACGCGCCCGGCTGCCCCGGCTCCGATTTTGCCCAAGGGTCTTTGTTGCTATCCCTCCGGTGACAAATCAGCACTCCATGAGCACGCGAGCTAAGAGTGGCTACGGATACTGCCGCCTACCACGTCGCCTCTCTCTGTGGTGCCCGAAGACCTTCCAGAGCGCGCTTGCCCACCCCAATTGGCGCGTAGCTATGGGAAGAACTGGCGCACTCCTCGAGAATCACACATGGGATCTCGTGCCCCGACCCCCTCGGGCCAACGTCGTCATGCGAGGCAAATGGATATTCAAGCACAAGTTCGGTCGATGGCTCTCACGGAGAGGTATAAGGCCCGTTGGGTATTCCGTGGCTTCACCCGGCGGCCCGGTGTTGACCGATGAGACATTCGGCCCGTCGTGAAGCCCGACCCACGGTCACCGTGCTCTCTCTCTGGCTCTATCCCGCAGTGGCCTATTCATCGGTGGGCGTGAAGAATGCTTTTCTCGCATGGCAACTTTGTCCGAGACCGTCTATTGTCGTGACCATGCGGGTTTGAGGATCCCACTCGTCCGGATCATGTGCGCCTCCTCGGGAAGTCTCATGTGACGGGTGAAGCAAGCTCCTCGCGCTGGTGCGTCGCATGGCCTCCTTCCTTTGTCCATTGGGGTTTGTTGAAGCCAAGTCGGACACCTCACTCTTAGTCTCACGGCGTGGCTCGGGACCTTTGCCTATTTGTTGCTCTATGTGGATGATATAGTCCTCTGACCTCCTCACTTTGATCTCCTCCGGTGGATCATCTCGGCGCTTCAAAGAAGAGTTCGCCATGAAGGATCCCGGTGTCTGCATCACTTCCTCGGCATGCGAGGGTTATTTAGCGTTGTGGGTGACGGTCTCCTCCTATCGGCCCTGTTCGCTAGGCGCTCGCCCTAGGCGGGATTCAGCAGCGCCTAGGCGCTAGTCGAATGGTACCGTGGTGCCTAGGGGTAGTCGGACCCCTAGGCGGGGCGCAGCTCGGGCTTCGTGCCGGCGGCGCCGGAGGTGGAGGAGCGTCCGGCGGAGGTCACCGGTGGGAGGAGGAGCGGCGGCGCGGCGTGGGGCGGCGGCGGGAGCGGCGGGCGCGGAGGCGGCGCGGCGGGCGCGCGCGGCGGCGCGGAGCGGCGCGCTGGCGCTGGCGCGGCAGCGCGCGCATCGCGATGGGGAAGAGTACGCGAGAGAAGATGAGATGAGGATGGGGGACGAGTGCGTGCGGGGACGGACGCAGGCAGCTAGGTTAGTTATGTGCAGATTTGGGCCTTCAAATGGGCCTTTTTCCCTCTCTTCCTTCATGAACCCTCATCTCCTCTCTTTTTCTCTTTTCTTTTAAGTATTTATACATGATTATTCATCGCCTAGAAAAAACGGCTAGCAACGCCTAGGCACGATTACTCCCGACTAGTTGCTAGGCAAAGGGTCGCCGAGGAAAATCCGCCTAGCGCCTAGCGAAAAACAGGGTGTCTACTATACTATATCTGCACCTTACCCAATGATATAGTGATGCATTTTCTAATAAATATCTGTTTAAATCTATATCTGAACTATTTCTTCTATTGTCTGAAGATTTCACAGCAACGAGCAAACCATTTAAGAAAATACAACCATACAACGAAGACAACAGAGATATGATGTATGCTCTTTTTAACTGTAAGGATTATAATATTATTGATTTGCATTCCGAGATTTTCAGAGACAAAATCTCTCTAACATAGGAAGGATTTGTCTTAACAATTCACTTTTGCCCTTGAATAGGACACCATTCTAAGTACTCAAACACAACCATCAACTATCAGGTTGCAACTTGTGTTCTAAGTAAGCCTGCTGATTTGTTCAGTCTCCCCTACCTGCCAATATTGGTGACTATTTTCTCTCATCCTTTTTCTATTTCGGTGTAATGTCTTCTTTCTGGTTCGCAGCCCCACAGGTAGGTTGACACAGGTCAAGTGACACAACAGAGCAGAGAGCTGTGCAGACACCACATAGTGACTTCAACCAGATATGTACCAACTATTTGCTTCGTTTATGCCTTCGAGCAAGTGCCTGCTGGTAATCTTAATCACTGGTTGTCTTAATCGATTCATATTAGAATATGGTACTCCGACGAGTCTAATAAAACCTTGTATACAAACATACCTACCATTTCGGACAAGCAATAACTCTCTTCTGACATAGACCTGTGTATGTGGAGTCTTTATGGTTTGTAGCCTTTTCAATGGCTGAATAATGTGTGCAACATCAGTGTGATGATCTATCATCATCATTATTTCTGCAACATGGACACATGGTATACTTTTTGCAGCTCATACCTTGAAGCCGTGACTAATTTTCTAACTTGATTCATCAACTCATTAGTTATATATTGTACCATTACCTACCAGGGGTTAGTTAAAAAAATTGATTCTTTCATAAGAGGCAGATACATGGGAATTAATTGAATATCAGTGTTGTAAGAATTAATCTTATCCATGAACTTTTTAGAAGCAACCTGTTTTAACTTGACTCTGCTGAGTCTTGGCACTTTTAAGGTGTGCCTACATTTTTTATATCTTAATTTTGAAGTCATTGAAACCTTTCTCTAAAAAATTTGGAAGTCATAAGTTCTTGAAAGCATTTAAAATTTCAGTAACCCATGGAACACCATCACCCCTGATGATATGGTTTACCTCAACCTGTTGGCTGCACACAATGTATTCGACCATATACCTTTGAGGTATATCCTGATTGAATGCTAAAAATAGTTTTCTTTCTCTCTTCTCTTTGAAATTTTATACAAAAAGAAACAAGACATGTTAACCTGTACTAGGCTCTGAATATTGACAGACACTTCGCTTCGAGCAACATGTTGCAGACTGCCATGGTCTGTGGCTCCAAAAATCTAGAGATACTGAAGACATTTACTGAGGTCAGTATGTTTTGTTATACTGCCCTTTTTCTCCAGAGGCCATGTGCCATGTGTGGAGCAAATATAAAACCACATCATCAAAGAATTACGAAACTTTGATATGCTTTTACTGCTGATCCAAGCTATAAATATCAATTGTGCTCTCTGGTTTAAATACAGAGTTTGACCTGTTGAAAGTGCCTCGGATCAGGATTAATTTGGGTCATTATATGTTTTGGAGCTCATGATTTACATTTTTACTTTTATTTACATGAATGAAAATGGAAGTTGATGTTATTTTGATTATTTCCTGCATGCAGCTCTATGTTTTTCAATGCAATTGGTTCATGTGCTGAATCATCTCTTGTTTTACTCTCTTCCACAGCACAATGCACTCCAAATAGAAGAATTGCTAGCCAAACTAAGTGTCTTATTTACTCATGAGGAGCTTGAGATTACTGGCAAGCTGCCAAGCTCTACAAGCAAGCTATGAAACTGGAAGCAGTTCTTTAGTGGGCAGCATGTAGACCAACCTGTTATAGACGTTTCAGGGTTATTTAATGCTTGTAGACCAGCAAGCCTACTTCCTCTAGAAGAATGTATGTGCACCATGGCCTCTGTCTTTCCTTTTCTTCTATTGGTTTGTGATTTTGCAGCAACAGATAAGCCATGCTTGAATGATTTAATGTTTGTGTTTTTTTTTTTATTACAGCAAAGTCACTAGATTATGATGCTATCTTTTTGTACTTGCAAGCTGAAATCAGTGTTGTCTAATGTGTGGGTTTTCTACATTAAAGATTATTGCAGTAAGAAGATTATCAACTCTGATATAAAAGTCACTATTAGATTTGGAATCAGTTATATGTAGATTTCAAGTTCCATCAACAATGCCAAGCTTGACTTTTGGATTATGTGTGTGTGTGTGTGTGTGTGTGTGTGTGTGTGTGTGTGTGTGTGTGTGTGTGTGTGTAAATTGATATTTAGTTATATGTAGCCCACACACTGGCCACTGGCGGCAACGCCCGCGAACATTTCTAGTTTTTCACTATTAGTTAACACTTAACAGCAATGCTCTTAAGGTGCTAAGGCAAGGTGTGGCGACCCCCCTCACAATAACAATGGTTAAATACAAAACAAACTATAGGAGTTGATTCAAAGGTTCAGCTGTCAGCTATCAATGTGACAATGCACAGAGGCCCAAGACGGACCATGACAATTAGAAGTAGCATGCACATAATCAGCAAACATCTAAGCTAGATGGATCCTGACTTCCTGAGCACGCACTTTTTTCATGAAGGAAGGATTTTATTAATTCAAGATCATTATGTCAAGTTGATACAATAATCATGAACCTACTTGGCCACTTGTGACCTCTGCATAAAGCACACAGCCTCAAAATATTATTACAAGCACTTATTTAGTAACTAATACAATCCTGATGCTGCTATATCACATTGACAAGTCTTTGATCAATCTGTCCAGAGATAAGCAAAGACAGCAGATAGCAACAGATGATCAACCAGAATAATACATGCACATGCTATAACTGATTAGCAAGCAAATATGAAAGGAAGGTGATGATATGGTAAAAGGGTGTGCAAACAAAATTTCCTTGTATGTCACAAATTATAATCAGACAAAGGGTCTTGTAAATGATCATTCTAACTAAGGTTGCGTTCTTTAATTGATGTGGTTATCATAAGCCAAAAACAAACTAGCTGTAGTGTGAACCCTAACCAAGAAGCTAGACGTGTATGAGGTGGAAGAAGCTAGACGTGTTCAGTTACCTCTAACCAAGAATACTGCAGGACATCCAAATGCAAGATACTCCTAGATGCTACAGACCACACAGATGCAATCACAATTTGCTGCATGGCACGCCAACATTAGATGTCCTAACTTTCTTCTCAACAACCTTTAAGAGCTCTTTCACTACTAGCTGGGTGAGTTCTCATCAAGCACTATTGTAGTTCCATTTACATATCTGCCCGCAGACGACATTACAAAATATGCCAAATGCCTGAGTTTCCTGTGCATGCTAAACCATTTCCCTGTTTTATTGATTCCTTCAGATACATGGTTACACCTAAACCAGCAAAAGAAACCACCACAATGCACAGTTAACTAATCATAATAGCTCTGTGGATATCTATTTGATATGACCTTCAGGGAAGTGGTGCACAGCACTCCCTGTTAACGCCACAATAATCCACCTCATATATGTCCTGATTTGTATGATGTTCTCTGCTCTCTCTATCTTTTGGGGCAATCATACCACAGGCAACTTAGGTGGTCATTTGTGGGCTACTGGAGTGAGATGGTGCTCGAGGCCAAGGATAGAAGCTTGTGAGATGGAAAATGCAGTTGGTTTGGTTGCGATTCTTGCTCCTAAGAAAATTCAGGCATCCTCAGGATTGGACACAATCTATCTACCATTAAAAACAGAGCAATCTCAAGGATGCGTAGGAAACTTGTTTCACTCAGGCAGCAAAACTAAAGAATGGCAACCAAAATTTACAAGCGCATATGTGCCAAACTTGTGTGGTTAATGATCTCCTGGATTATTGACAATTAAAAACAAAGAAAAGGCATATTTGGGATCATTAGTCAGAAAAGGAACCAACTTCTGGTCAGAATGCAACCCAATGCCCCATCTTTCTTTTAGTTAGTATGAAGGAACAATCTAAGGTGGATCGAAAGAAAGCATCAAGAAAAGGATGATGACAAACATTTACATGGTTGTTAGTTTTCTACTTTGACTCATCATACAAAATGTTTCCATACCTTTGACCTTACAGGTTATACTTGAGATGAATGAGGTTCAGCATACGTAGTGAGCTTTTTTTATGTGTTTGCAGACATGTTTGATATGCTTGAGATGAATGTGGAAGGGGGTCGGTCTCGTGAATAGGTTGTTCTGTAGTCACTAAGAATTATGAATTAGACAATAGATAAATGTTGTTTGAATCCGTAATCACTTGTACTATTGTAGTGTATGAACAGATACCAGACAAGTAAATGGTCAAGATACCAGACACACCTGGTTCTTGGAGGTCTGGATGACAGGCTTGAGATCCAGCACAACATGATTCGACTGAAGCTCCAAAATCTTTACAGTCCTATATCCAAATCAGGAGAATCAATAACAGCCGACTGGTTCTTTGTTTCTGAGATCACAGACAACAAAATCAGTAATCCATAGTGTTGAATGCAAATCAGATAAGTGACATTCATAGTATCCACACGAGAATGCTAATTTAAACAAGAACAGGCACAGCAAGAAGCCAAATTATGCAAAGCATCCTGACGACAATTTGATCGATAGTAACAATGATGTTGCATGTATAATTAGTATGCCTAGTGGAAGCATGTCACTGTAAACATCACAAGAGGTACTCCCATTTATATCAGCTAAAAGGTACACTTTGCCAATTGAAATGGTGCAAGCATGAAGAAATCATCACGGGATCAATCGAATTTTCTGCATATTGATCGATCTGCAGTCTACAACATTAATACATCTGAGTAAAAGCAAACCTACGGCGACATATCATACCATTTAGATATACAGTGTTCCTGAACAAATCAAAAGCAGCATTAGCGAACCCCCTTCTCCTTTTTTTTTCTTGGTTATATGCATAGACGACTGGTTCTTCAATCCACTGGTCCACGACATGAATACATACACCAGCAGTCCATTTTATCATCAATTCATGAACAAATCAAAGGGAATGGCTATAGGTAAGGTGTATGCTCACTTGGGTGGATCGGGGACACTCGCGGTCTGGTAGATCCATCTTCTCCCTCCCCGCCACATGGTGCCCCATCGCCGGTGATGGATGGGATGCATCGATCTCGCCGTCCGAAGCACCGCGGCGAACCCGGAGTGGCAGGCACGCTCCTCCACCACCGCCGCCGGGACCTCGGAGGTGTGGCATCGCTGGAGATGAGAGGAGAGAAGCGAAGAGGAAAGAAAGAAGAGTCTTTTACCTGTGTGCCATTATAAAAACGAAAAAATTCCTCGGTACCATTCTAAGAAATTTTTTCCCCCTACGTAACACTTCCGTCAAATATGGCCTAACACTCTAACAGCAGCTAACGGGGAGGAGAAAAGACTATATTGCCCTCAGTTCACATAAGTCGCTGGTTGTGCAGATAGGTCAATTTCAGCCTGAGGTCCTTGGTTGCAAATCAGAGAAAAGGAGGCGCTGTAGATGTCAATGCCGGCCAGAGGGAACTCGCCGGTGACGAGGGACCGGCGGGGGCTGCGCAACGGCGAGGATCATCCGCGGGCACCCGCACCCGCAGCACTGCCCGCGACTGCCTCGTGGCGTCCCGGCCACGCGCGCTGTCGGACGGCTGTACGGCGGCGGCGGCAGACGTTGGCGGGGATTGGGGCCCGGAAATGGTGCGCTGGGTTCGGCCGAGGATGGCGACGAGGTTGGGGTGCTCGGCTCGGGCGGAGGCTCGGAGCCGTCGGTGTGGTGGGCATGGGCGGGCGCGTCGGGCAGCATCCTCTCATCGAGCTCGTGACGCCTTGTGCTGCCACTCTGCCTGACGGTTGGGGTGCTCGGCTCGGGTGGAGGCTCGGAGCCGTCGGTGTGGTGGGCATGGGCAGGCGCTGCCACTCTGACGCGCTGTCCCCGCGGGATCGGCCTCCCCCACGCGTAGGGGCGCGACTCCTACGCGCGCGAGCGTACCCCGCTGGGGCCTCGAACGCGCGGGATGCGCTGCCTCCGCCCGCGACCGCCCGCCTCCGGCTCCCAGCGCGCGACCGCCCGCGATGCCGCCGCCCGCCTCTGACCTCCCAGCGAGTGATGGGTAAAAGAGTCATTCTGTGTCTTGTTTGGCCTCCACTCTGTTAAATTTTGTCAGAACAACAGTAATGGCACGTAGGAAAGGGAAATTTTGTGCTTGGGTCAGGAAGAGTAACTTTTTATAACGGCACACAGCTAAAAAACCTCAAGAAGGGGCGGGGGGGGAAGAGCGCCAAAGAAAAGGGTCGGGGAAATGCAATTCCAGGCGCGCAGGCTGTTAAACATCACCAATTCACAAAGCAGGCTCGAGTACCTGTATGTAATCAAAGCAGGATCGAGTACCACACACATGAAGATAAACAAAATTGTGTGCACATTCATTGAATTGAAATACAAGTCATTACAGCGCAACAGGTGGCATACCACCCGAAACCCAGAACGCACACACATGTTTTTTTATATTTTTTTTTTTTATTTTTTTTGTGTTTTTATATTATAGTTTTTTTATATTTTTTAGTTTTTTATATTTTTTTTTTTTTTTTTGTTTTTATATTTTTTTTTTTTTTATATTTTTTTCCTTTTTGCTTTTTTTTTTTTTTTGTATTTTGCTTTTTATATTTTTTTGTATTTTGCTTTTTTTATATTTTTTTTTTTTCATTTTTTATATTTTTTAAATTTTTTAAATTTTTTTTATATTTTTTTGTTTTTTTTTTTTTATATATTTTTTAATTTTTTTTTTTTTTTTTTTTTTTGTTTTTTGCTTTTTATATTTTTTTTTGTATTTTGCTTTTTTTATATTTTTTTTTTGTATTTTTGCTTTTTATATTTTTTATATTTTTTATTTTTTTTTTTATATTTTTGTTTTTTTTTTTTATATTTTTTTTGTATTTTTGCTTTTTATATTTTTTTGTATTTTGCTTTTTTATATTTTTTTTTTGCTTTTTATATTTTTGTATTTTGCTTTTTATATTTTTTTTTGTATTTTGCTTTTTTATATTTTTTTTGTTTTTTGCTTTTTATATTTTTTTTGTATTTTGCTTTTTTATATTTTTTGTATTTTGCTTTTTTATATTTTTGTTTTTTGCTTTTTATATTTTTTTTTGTATTTTGCTTTTTTTATTTTTTTTGTATTTTTGCTTTTTATATTTTTTTTGTTTTTTGCTTTTTTTTATATTTTTTTTTTTTTAAAATCAACTCTTACACCAATGGCTAGATTTTTAGAGACTCGCTTGTCGGTCTCTTGAGCTCTGAAATCATCTTGAGCTCGAAATCACCTCCTTCGGTAGAGCTTGTTTTGCCTCCGGCTCGGCAACATATCTGAAAACACCTTGTAGGAGCGCATCACCTACGCGGGCCAGACGACTCGACTCGGAGCAGGGGGACAAATCGGCTCGGCTCTGGCTCTGCTACACGCTCCGAACATGTCTTTTTCTCCTCGCGAAAAACCATCCAAAGCATGCTCTCGGATTTTACACCTACCTACTAAGGTATTTGACTTTTTTTTTGTGTGGTTGGTTGGCCAGTACGAAACGAAGACAAAACACGACCGTGAGAACGTGAAGTACCGCACCTCACTCTAAACCAGAGCATCGTAGATCATCTTGAAGATCTCAGGCTTGAATTCGCCGCCGTGTGCCATGGCTATGGTGAGGGGAACGAAGCACAAGCAGAAGTTGACGAAGGCCATGATACGGTGGCGGCGCCCGATGGAGCTTACATAAACCCCTATAGCTAGGTTGATGATGACCAACAGCGTTGCGACGACGAGGCCGACCTCCGGCGTGTACCTTATCGGATCCACCACGCCGTAGATCGCCACGGTCGTCGCAACGGAGAAAGCAATTGCGCCCTTACCGAAGTCCATGGCAGGCGGGAGGGGAAGGCTTGCTGGTCAGAGTTAGAGGGAGGAAGGCAGTGGTTGGAGGACTTTGAGCAGTTGAGTTGTGATTAGGGAAGTGACGCTTCTCAGATATAAAGAGAAGATCCCTAGCAATGTTGGGCCTACCACTGCATTTAGCGATGCTGAACTCTTAAAAAAACTGGGAGCGTTGATCGCGATGAAAGTATATATTAAACAAATGAGAGAGAGTTTCATGATTCGGATGGATGCCAAGGCATCTAAGCATGCGTTGGCCACGTCGCAGACACCAATGGTCGTGTGACACCTCAGTGCACTACACGGCCCCTCGCCGAACGCCCAGGGTGCGTGCCCTCTGACGGTTGGGCTCCTCGGCGGAATATATATAAGAGCAAGTGTAATAATGGGCTTATATCCAAGCTAGTCAGTAATTTTGCTGATGTGGAGGAGAGAAGAGAGTTTGGCTCTAAGTTAAGCACCAAGCTGGGCACAAATGCATAGACAATAGTGGGTCCTAATAGAGATGTATGTGAGAGGAGAAGGAAAGAGAATGAAACCATATAATAATAAAAAAAAATGTTTAGAACCAAGTAAAACATGAACTATTGTATAGCTTAGCTTTTATGACTTGGCTATAAGCCAAGTGCTTGGCTTTATTATTATTCTTGCTCTAAGGCGGACCCCCGGACAGCGACGGGCCACCACCCATTGGGTCAAAGGCCACCACCCATTGGGTCAAACCGCTTCGCGTCCGCTCTTCAGCCCCCTGTCGGGTGCGATGAATGATGCTCCGGTTCTTTGGCCGACAAGTGGGGGCGTGACGGTCTCGTGACGCTTTTAATTACTCCCTCGGTCCAGTGAAAGAACGCAATTGTAGGACTGGACAGGATTACCAATGCAATGCGTAAAATTACCAAAATACCCCTAGAATCTGACACTGCAGTTCAAGCTGGATACGATCTTGTATGCTGGAGTGTTCTGGAAAGGTGCTGCCGTTTTCTTTTCTTATTATTATTTATTGGTGGATGGTGGAGGGCTCCTGCGGCGGTAATGGAGTGCATGCGGCAGCGCTGGTGCCCTCCCGCCGAAACGAGTGGACGAGAACCCAGGTGCGCGCTTTTGGAATTTGATCCACTTCGTGGTAGTAGACGGTTTGTCACGCGAGCGGGAGCCAGGCGGGAGTCACCGGTCGCTGGGCCACGCTGGGGTCGCCGGCCCGGCTGTCATGAGACAGCAACAGCACATGCCGTGTGGCTTGACGGTTTTCCGTCTTTGCGTGGTCCCCGCGGAGTACTAGCAAAGCAGGGGGCCCACTCTCTTTAATTCTCAAACTATCATTTGTGCTGCGAGAAACATGGGAGGTGGGCCATGCAAGATAACCAAAATTCGAATGCGGATGCCCTAGCTAACTAGGTTTAGTCGGTGAAATATTTTGGGTTCCCCTATCCATCGTAGGCTGCAGGCCTTTCATTTGAAAAGATTTTTGTTTGTATTTGATAATTATTATGGCAATTGCTTTTTATTGTTGACTAACTAGGTTTAAAAAATTCGCCTGGTTAAAACTTTTCGGTCAAACCGTGTAATTTGTTTTTTATTTACCTACATTTAATACTTATGACATGCGATAAGAGATTCGATGTGATGGATAATGTGGTACTTTTCGGGTTCACTTTTCGGGAACCGAACATGCTCAACGTCATAACAGTGGAAATAAACTCACGGAAATTCCAATTACAGAAATAACCTCAGAAAAGGCGGCAGGGTTTTGCCTTGTGGAAGCAGATATAACCCCTGTGGGCCCGGGGCTTGACCACGCACTCGTTGTAGTTAGAGGGCCCCACATAGATAGAGTACTCCTACTAGCCTCCAAAGTCTCGAACCACCTAAAGGGCCGACAGCACGAGCGAAGAGATTGGACCTCCACAGCACGAGAAAGGAGGGCGGCCGCGATTCGCGGATCTGGGGCAGCCATTTGACGCGCTAATCAACCGCTCAAAATAATGGAGTACCCAAGGCCCTCCACGCGTGGACGCTTAAAGTCTTTGCCTAGAAAGAAGAGAGAAAAGTAGAGCACCGCTCCTACCACTGTGGCCAGCGATTCCGCCCGGGTGTGTTTAGTTGGTGAAATGTTTTGGGTTGGGCTACTGTAGCACTTTTTGTTTATATTTGGTAAATATTGTCCAACTATGGATTAACTAGGCTCAAAAGATTCGTCTCAAGACTTTTTTCACCAAACTATGCAATTTGTTTTTTATTTATTTAAATTTAGTGCTCCATGTATACGTCGAAAGATTTGATGTGACCAGTCTTGTATCACTTTTGGGTTTGCTTTTCGAGAACTAAACACCCCCCGTCGAAGAAAAAAGCTCGAGCGGTGAAAGTTCTTGCATCGGTGCTAACTTATTAAAAAAATTTAAAGCTACAGTACCAGCGGTTGGAAGCTTAGCTTTGAAGGCGCAAATGATACAGATCATGGGAAAGCTGATGAATATTTTATTGAAAACATGGGTCCTACTCCTTCTGTCCCATTATTCTAGACGTTTTGGGAGCGCGGGGGGAGGCACGTGAGTCATTAAACGATGACACACCCTCCGTCCAAATACATGTACGATAGGATGAACGTGGGACGAAAAATTCAAATGCCCTGGCGTTCTCCTTTTGGGGAGAGGAGTACTCACGTACTAGTAAGGCCAATCTTAATGGGGTTCCATGGGCATTTCATGCACATTAAATATGGTGTCACATCAAGATAAACTCGTTGTTTCCAACAACCCGAAAAACCGTGTGAAATCCTCATTGAGAAAGAGATTGGGTTTCATCCCTCATTAACTAATAATAGGAAGAGAGAAGATAGGGCGGGTGAGACCAACAAAATAGTAAAATAATCTATGAAACATGTGATGAAACTTTGCATTGTGAGAGATGTCTATTTCATATTAAAATTTTATATTTTGGAAGGCGAGAGATGAAACTCCCCCGTTGAGGCCGACCTAAGTAGCACCACTCCACCTATCTCTCACCCCTTCGTAGCTTTACATTTTGGTGCTTAATTTCTTTGTACACGGACCCATAATTTTTTTGGCCACACTTCCACTTGTGGAGGGCCTAAGAGCAGGGCTTTATGATTTCGCGATTGCCGCGATTGACGGCCATGTCATCGTCCCGCCATGTCATCTCTCTTCAACAATGAATAAAATATGTTCCTAAGTAGCGATTCGTGCTCCCGTTAGAGCATCTCCAAGAGACATGCTATCCGTGCTTTGTATGCTATATTTAGCTTTTTAGAGCAAAAAAATGAACTCCAACAGTTATGCTATCTTGTTTTGTAAAATAGCAAGCCGGCTATTCCTACAATCTCGCATGGTAAATATTGCTTGCATGTCTTTGCTAGCCATCTACTTTGCCATAATAGAAATCTTGTTGGAGTTTTCTTGTTTTTCTGAGGGTTTTCTATTTTGAGCTTGGCTAAATTATAAGTTTAACAATTTATTTTTAGCAACTCTCTTGGAGTTGCTCTTAGACACCCCTAAGAGCTTTTTTTTTATTCGGGGCTTCCATTTCTAATTGGGATGTTTAAACATCAAAAAAGTCAAAACATCCCCCCAAATTAGGGCTTCCATTTCTAATTGGGATGTCTCGGCTTTTTTGTTCACACTTTATTTTGAGCAAATTATTTTGTTGGCCCTCTTTGGAAGTACCATTTAGTTTCTTGGCCTTTTTTCTTTTGACGAATTTGGTATTTGGCCTACTTTCGAGCTTTGGTTAGTTTCTTGGCCCTTCGATCAATTATCACGACTCAACGGGGTTAAGTGGTGTTAGAATTTATCTGAATAGTTCCCTAAAGTTCATATGAATAAGTAGAGGTGAGAGGTGCAACATCAATTAGTACCATATTCCTAGTGTAACAGAACCTCCTAAATTACCGGGCCCACCTTTTTGTCATTGTCCCAAAGATCTCTCGACATTTGTGCGAGATGCACCCAATAAGTTAAGAAGTCTGTCAGGTGTCATCGAGAATCCCGATTACACCACTCATACCAGGATCAACAAAGGAGTAGCTACAACATTACAACATTTGTTACAAAAATATAAATCAGAGTGCGGAAAAATAATAACATTAATTTTATAAAATATGAGTAAGTTACTTTTGAGTAAACTTAACTTAATTTACGGAAGCTGAGTAGAACTAAGACACCATATCATGTCGAGCCCACCTACATAACCTTGGTAAACAGCACGAGTCAGTACCTGCAACAGGGGTCAAAGAACCCTGAGTACGGGAGTACTCAACAAGACTTAACCGTCAAGGAAAGAGGAGAAGACTCAGGAATTAATGTAGGCTTAGGGGATCAAGGCTTTAGCAAGAATCAAAGACTCATTTTGCAGAAAAGCTTAAACTTTATTTCCAATTAGTAAGTCATATACTCTAGGTGATCCTACACTAGAGCAAACATCTTTTGGTCTTTCTAACTTTCTTTTCTCAAAACCATGTTCCATCAATTACTACGATGAAGGTCAGGGAATCGAGTCTCCATATCGAGGAGCAACGACGGTTCAAATCAATTATAACCCAGCTGGGGAGTCCTTTCCACACGACATATGTAGCACTTAAGCTTGCATATATCAACCTTTTCTCAGATTTGTCCAAAACGGGAACGAGGCCTACGCTACCCGAGAGCACAGTACCCCACCGTCATACCAAAATTCAAGTAGGGCGGGTACACGATACTCCCGCCATCTCGCCACTCCCGGTGCGTGGTTGTCGTTCCCGATTTGGCTCCACCGAGATCCGGCTTACCCATTCCCATTCTCGGGGCATGTGACTAGAACTAGTTTCGACCGACACGGGGTGACAACCAGCGGGCGTGCCATTGACCAAAAGGCCTCAGCGCAACTTGCGTTTAAAAGTCCCGATTGCACTTTCGGGCCAAACAAGGCGGTCCTTAAACGATCAACACGGGACAAGCACGGCTAGGAAGTCCCGGCTTTCAACCCACGTCCCGTCCAATCTCAAATTCATCACTACTTCTCATTATTCTTCCAAAAAGCTACCATATTTTCATATAAAATATTTTTATGAAAAAGCTTATCTAATTAAGCAAGGCTAAGCATTACTAAGCATTTTTGAAATAAAACAGGTTAACAAGGATGGTATTGCAATAAACAAGGATGATAATGCGGCAATTAGGTTATCACTCAACTCCTAATTACTTAATGCAATAAAGCATGAACAAAGGTGATATAAAGCTTTGTAAAACATCAAGGAAGGGTTTAATGTATCCGGGGCTTGCCTGTGTTGCAGGGAAAGTTAGATTCTAAAGTTGGACCACCAACGTCTCACTCGACACTGACTCCTCTGGTGGATTCACCTTCTCCAAGGCTTGATCATCGTGAACCCTATCACTCTTGTTTACTACACGCGATAAATGATGCATTGCTTAACTTAATGAAATATAAACATGATGCTTGCAGGTGCATGAAATAATAAGCACGTGAATATAACTTTACTTCACGACAAAATTACAACCCAACAAAACCAACTTGTTGAACTACTACTATCACTAAAGGAGTTCTCAAGGACAATTTGATTGTGGTATGATCCAAGATTCACAAGACAACCCAAAAGTCACACAAAAACCTAAGTTATTAGATACTAAACAATTTATTTAACACATGAAATAATAGAGCATAAAATAATAAAGAATTAAACTTTATCAAAATAATCTCAAACTTTTTGTACAGCTAGATGATGGCATTAAACAACACCAAATAAATTTTCATGATTTTTGAATAAATATTTTATTTTCTAAAAATCATGGAAGATGCATTTTTCAATTAAAATTTGTATATTTAAATCATGCAAGAACTACTCAAAATCAAAGTTCCAAAATTTTCGTGGGTAGACATACTCATAGGAAGGCTACACAAAAAAAGTTTCAAAATTTTACAAGCACTATATTAATTTATATGAAATTTACAAAAATAAGACACTATTCAAAACAAACAAATTAGTAAAACCTTTCTTTAAAAGAAAAGGCCATCGGGCCTAAAGCCGCCGCCCGACGAAGGCGAAGGCGGCCGGCCCGTGGCGCAGTGGACGGCCCAGCCCTTGGTTTGGCCAGGCGCCGGCCCCAGCTGCGCGACTGCCTAGGCCTTTGGTTAAGCACACTTGCAAATAGGCCCCCAAACCTTTATGAAATCACAAAAAGGTACAAAATACTATTTGTATGAGTTAAAATTTTTCTCACCTAGCTCCCCGAGGTTTTCCAATTACCGATCTCCGCCCTCTTCTATCTCCTTCTTCTTTCTTCTTTTGCACAGAGCGGGGAGGGCCGGGCGTCGGCCTCCAACTCGATGGCGGCATCCCTCCACGGCTAGTTCTGGCGGACCGGGGCGGCGGAGGACGCCGGCGTCGCGCTTTGACCCGCGACGCCTCTGGGATCCGCCTAGTGAGGCGGCCTCCCAAACGGCATACGCACGCCACATCCGGAGTGAAGTCACAGCGGCCGCCCGTCGGCAAGAAGGCACCACGCGACAACGGTGGTCGGAGGAGGGGCATGGTCGGGCAAATGATAGGATAGCCGTGAGACCGTGGTGGCCGCCATGGAAGGGACAAGGAGGAGTAGTGGCGATTGACTTGGCCGGCCATGGCGGCCGCGTCCGCGACGCTGCCTCGACGGAGGGTGAGAGAGCCGAGGGAATGAGGGAGGAGGAGGCGAACGAGGATGGAAGCGGAGAGAAATAGGTGCACATGCACCCACACCCGCGGGACCACATGATACGCATTGTGATCCGTGCCAGCACACTTCAGAGCAGTGTGCATTGAGAAGTGTGCTCGCACGGATCACAATGCGTATCATGTGGTTCACAGTGTGGGTGCATGTGCACCTAGGTGTAAATTTAACTTCCCCAACGAGGATGGGAAAGTCGCTTTGGACCTCTCGAGACGAGCAGCAGGGCCCCAGCACGCACCACACGGAGGAGCGTCGGTGGCGGCAATGGAGTGGGCGCGCTCGCTATCGCGGACACGTCCCTGAAACACATGTCGATATTTACCGAACACGTGGCGGCGTTAAAGTGGGTCGGTTTGGGCCGATTTGGGCTATTTCGGGCCAAATCTCAACATGGGCCAATAAGCAAAAATGCTCACCACTGATCTATCTTCATCTTTTATTAAGGGTCCAAAGTCATTAACACACCTGATTAGGAGATAATTGTATGCCAATCTGACCTTGTCAAAATCCTAATGATGATTTGAAACGAACATCAACACCATGTCAAATCAAATTCGCCTGATCCCAAATTTTGATATGTTGTTTCTCAAAACATAAACTCCAATCTTTATATTTGGTCCAACTCAAGTTACTTAGCAAAATCTCGGGAACGCGAGACGTCGATCTGGAGGGACACTAATCCCAGACTTAATCCCAGACTTAGAAAAATACTGTCCTGAAATCAGCTTTTCTTTCCAACTTGTTGAGTACTATATTTGAGGCACTTTGGAGCCAAAGCATGACTTGACCCAAAAATAACTTTTGTTGTACTCCTCACAATCTTTACTTTTACTTGAAGATCTGTCGTGGTCGTATACCACGGTCACAGTAACCGACTGGCTAATGTGTGCAACGATGGCCTAGCTCAAGAACAATGACACGGAGGTTTATACTGGTTCGGGGCTACCGAGCACCCTAGTCCAGTGTGTGGCACTATCAGAGCTCAAACTGCTCGTATCGGGGCGAATACAAGCTGGCGAGAGAGGGAGATGAGCTCCCAAGTCTCTATGGTGCGTGTGTGATCGAGTGATGTGTGTGTGTGTGCTTTACGGTGCAAGAGAGCTCCCCTCTCCCGGTGGCCGAGCCTCCCTTTTATAGTCGCAAGGGGAGCTCACTGTGGTGCCCCAAGCTGAGGACCTGGTCAAGTGGAAGAAATACAAAATGTGGGGAGCAAAAGAGAAGAATCCCTCGCCATGTCGGGCACGCCGGCCGTCCCAGCAGCCAAGGGACGCCGCCCGACGTGTGGCACGCCTGGCCTGGCCGGCCGTGAGAGAGAGAGAGGCGGCTCCATTTTCCCATGCGCAGCCGCAAGACGGCGATCAACTCGAGCTCGCTGGGCCGGTGTAAAGGGAGGCAATGAGCTCGCCCACGCCGCCGCCATACCTCGCCCAGCATCGTCCCGTCGCACGCGCCGATGCTTCCTGGCCGAGGTCGTGGAGGGCGCCGCCGTGCCTTAAATGCTCGCACTTGGTGTCGCAGAAAACGTGTGGGCCAGGAGAGCTCGACGGGAGCTCGACCGCCCGCCGAGGTCTTTCTTGTCGCCAGAGTGGTTGTCTTTATGCTTGGTGTTATTCGGCGCGCTCCGGGCGATCCCATGCCGCGTGCCGTCGACGATATTGCGCTGCTGGCAAGATCCGGGCCGTAGGTTGCAAGGCGGCCGGCCGCAGGGGCCGTGTCCCGCGCCCTAATCATCGCGTCCCGGATCTCCGACGCCCCCGGGTCCCGGCGCCCGGGAGCTCGCTCGCGGATCCGAGAAGAGCTCGCCGTCGAGGCGGAGCTCGCCCAGCCCCTCATGCTCCCCGTGGAGTTCGCTCGAGGTGGAAGTTTTCCTCCTAGGTCGAGTTTGAGCTCGCCCCCGGGCCTCTCATGGGTCCGCTGGACCCGCCCGAGGCGAGATGCCTCTCCGAAGTTTTCAGCCTTTGTCGTCGGGAGTCTCGCGTTAACGAACGCGCCCCCCCCTCGACACGCTGTCGTGGGTGGATTTGATGGTTTGACCCGTCCTAATATTCGCCCATCCCACAAGAGCCCCCGAGCCGCAGAGGGAAGGGGGCGATTCCCGCGGCGCGCCGATCATGCGGCCGTCGTTAGGTTAGGACCAGATTTCGTCAAGGTCAAGGGGCGAAGCACTCCGCGGTGTAGCCCCGAGGTCGCGGGAGGACGTAAGGTCCTCGCGAGGCTTGTCATGATGGGTTTTTGCGCGTGTCTTGCGCCCAAGCAGCGAGTTTTAGGTTCCCTTGGGGAAGGTGGCGAGCTCGAACCCGACTTTACCGCGAGGTCGAAGCCGAGCGCCTTATGAGCTTTAAAGCGGATTTGTTTGAGTGAGGTCCGAGCTCGCTCGGGCGAGTCTGCTGGCTGCCTCGCCTGTGGGCTAACCTCATTCCGCAGACCCGTCCCCTCTATAGTCACCGAGGTCCCGGAAGGGTCCTCGGCGGCCTCGGCGCCTTCCTCACCGCGGAGGATGACGCAGGGCGTTCGCGATCACCGGTGACTCAAACGTGGCTTGGATGGAGCCCCGAGTCCCTCGTGAGACGCTTGGGGTACGAGCCATCGATGCCCTTCCACCGTCGCACTCCTGGTCGAGGTGCTCCCGGCGGCCTTCGAGCTTGTAAGAGCCGCCCTTCGAACCCGAGTACGACTACGCTGTGCCTCGACGCCGTGGTGAGGTCGCTGGGGTTATGACCGCTGGCGACCAGCTCGCCGACTTTTTGCCCCGCAAGAAAAAAAGAGCCGCTTGGGAAAAAGTTACCGCTGGGATGTTACCGCAGGGCGACCGGGCATCGCCTCGCTGCGGCGCCGCCTCCGCCTCGCCCACGTGGCGCGCGCACAAGGCCGGAGGGGCCAGTAGATGTGGTGGGCCACTCGGCCCTGGCCGCATTGGCGACTCCATCCCGAGCTCGCCCTATACCGGGGGGCTGGGATCGTGGTTAGCTCCCCTTCCTTCCCGTCGCCGACTTCCCTCGCCTCCTTGCTCAGATCTCAATCCGCCACCGCTGCCGTGAGAGGTGATCTCCTCCCCGAGATTTTCCCGCATTCGCCTGAGCCGAGAGAAGGAAGCATGGGCTCGTGGTCGCCCGGAAGGTCACCAAGACCGTCGTTGAGTGCGTGACGGGCCTGGCCGGCGGTCTTCCTCGCCCGACCGAGGCGCAGAGAGGATTGTGCCGCCTCCGTCGCACGCCGCTCCCGACCCACCGGCGGTATGTCGCCTCCTCGCCGCTCCACGACGAGGGCCTGGCTGGTCCCGGCGCCCCGACTTCTTTCTCTGCTGGTCGCAGATGGGCGCCGAGCCCAAAGACTGAACCCCCAATGGCCTCGCTTCACATCTCGACTTCACCACCCTCCGCGAGGGTGGCCGGGATTGAACCGATTGGGAGCTGTTCAAGCACTACTTCCACGCCAAGGTGACGCGACAGCCCGACGGTTGAAGGACCTCCGTCCCGATCGGGCCGCATCAGTCGCAGCCTTGTCCAGCGTGAAGGAGAAGTACTCACCATCGCCTCCCGCCGTCGAATGCCCGGGTGGAGAGACGAGTGGTTCTACCTCAAGAACGACGAGGAGCACCCTCTTCCGCGCTTCACCGACGGCGTGTTCCACGACCCGACGACTGCGGAGGGAAGCTCCCCACGCCCACTTTGCTCCACGAGGTTAAGGTCGCCGCCGTAAGGTAGAGCTCCCTCTGTGCGAACCTCACTGGAGCCCCCTACTCTACGCCCTCGGGCCCCGGGCACGGAAGGTCGCCCCCTTGAAGCGAGAGTTCTCCGCGCCCGGGAGATGATCGAGGAGAAGAGGCCCTCGGGAGGGCACGGTGACCGCGACCCCGCTCCCGCGCCGGCGGCGGAGTGGCTTATTAGCCTGAGGACCGGAAGCCCTTCAAGATCCGGCGGAGCCCAATCCAGTCGAAGGCGTTGTCTTTATCTCTCGACGACGCAGCGCCGGTGAGCTCCCCGTCCCATCCTTCCTTGTTCGAGCTGCTTTTGTCTTTCGTGGGGAATCATTTCTTTGTCCTTGCAGATCGTCAAGCGTACCCGAGCCCCATCTTCCGCCGGCGAGGCCCATCCCCTCCTTGTGCTCCGCCTGAGCCGCCCGTCGCCACCACCTGCCGCCCTTCAAGACGCCGATCGCGCCATCACCGAAGAGTTCGGGCGCGAGCGAGGTGCCGGGAGTTGACGACGCGCTCCCGGAGGCCCGGGGCCAGGAGATCCAGCGCCGGAGAGGAGTGGGACGCCGCCGCCCCGGGTGGCGCCGACGACCATTTGGTCCAGACGCTCGCCGCCCGGCCCTCGGCCTTCGTGGTCGTGGTCAAAGGAAGAGGGCGCCGGCGAGCACTGTGGCGGAGGAGAAGAAGGTCAAGAAGAGGCGCGTGGTTGTTGGGTGAGTATTCGAACCTCGTTGTTCCTTTGAGCGCGTAGTTCGTCGCCGAATTCCTTCCTTGGTGCTTTGATTTTGGTCTTCTCGGGCTGCGCGCAGGCGAAGGTCCAGCCTCCTGGGCCTCCGAACCCCCCTTGCGGCCCGAGGTGGCTACGTCTGGTCGAGCTCTGGGCCCCCGCCCCCATCGTGCAGGCCCCCGCAGACGCCGCCCCAGCCCCGGCGAGGGGAGAGGCCGGGTCCGGATCCGCAGGAGCGCCGGCGCGGGCCGCCTCGAGCTCAATCCCAGTGACCCCGGCGATGCCTCACCGGTGCGCTGCCTGTCGCAGCTTGGAGGACCCGGTGCCCCGCCCAGTCCTACCGCATAGCGGCGCGTGAGGCCTGGGGAGGTGATTGACCTCGCCCTCCCGAGAAGGAGAAGGAGCGCGAGGCGCGCCGGTCCGGACGCCGGGCCGCCTCGGGGGAGAGACAAGGCCGAGGCGAGTCGCAGCGGCGGCGACGCCCGACGAGGGCGAGTCCTCACCTCCTCCGCGAGGCGAGATGCGAAGAGGCGCCCGAAGATACGGGCGCACGCGCGACGCGGTTATTCGCCGATGAGTTTCGCCGTGGAGACCGCGAGGGCGTGAAGAGGCGCCCGAAGATACGCGAGCGCGACGCGGGTCGTAGATGAGCTCGCGGAGACTCGTGCCCCATGGGGGGGTCCCCTATGAGCGCCGCCCTCGCCTGCGCGCCGCCACGCGGTATCATCGCAGCTCGCCGCCATCGGCGCCGGGACGAGGCCGGCCATACTTGCGCGCGGTGACGCCTGTAACGCCCCCGACCCGGATCCGCGCCGTTGCTAGTTGCTCTGGCCGGGGACGCCCTCAGAGCTCGCCGGGAGGCCGTGCCGAGGATCGGCCGCCGCCGCCGCCGTGGTCGCAGAACGACGCCGCCTCGCCCTCGATGGCCGCGAGGTGCCGCCACTTCCCACCCGAGAGGGGCCGGCCGTGCCTCCACCATCATTGGGGTAAGAACTCGTCCGCACTCGCCCTTCGCCCCGATCTTGAGCCCGTGATATTAACTCTCGCTTCCGCAGGACTTGAGGGACGCGGTCGCCTTCAATCGCGGTGGAGGCCCTAACATCGAGATCGAGGGCCTCCCGGAAAGGCTAGGTGTAGCCCGGTCCCGCGGCAGCAGAGGACTCGTGCCTGGCGTGTCCGCCGCACCGCGAGCTGGCGGGCGCCGATGACATTGGCGGAGCATATCCGCGAGGTCAGTGGAGCATGCCGCCGAGGCTGGGGAGGGAGTTGCCGACGAGGTTCGCCAAGTGGAAACGGGCGCTGAAGCGTGAAGAGGAGCTCGTCGCCGTAACCGCAGCAGCCAACGCGAGCTCATGCGTATGAGCTCGACGACTGGGCCGCCTTGAGAATAAGGAGCTCGAAAGGCCACGCCAGCACCGGCCATGGTGCCGGAGAGGGAGCGAGACGCCAAAGGGAAGGCGCTTCAGACCGCGAGGCCGAGCTGGAAGGTGAGTGACCGCTCGAGCTCGTTGTCCTTCTTTGTTGTTGAGCGCCAGGGGCCGATAGGCGGTATTTTAGTCTACGACCACAGCCGCCGACGGTCCGGGTCCCCTCTCGCTTTGATGCTTCTGAGGCGAGACAATCCGCCGATGCCAAGAATCTTTCCCTCGTGGGATGAGCGAAGAGCTTTATCGCGCCGCATGTAAGGCGCCTTCTCTTTTCTAGACTCGAATCTCATAATTTTGATCCGTTTTTGTTTCTCCGCAGCCTGAGAAGAAGAAGTCGTCTGACCGGCTCCGAGCTCGAGGAGAAAGACATCTGTCGTCAAGCGGGACCGGGCAAACCCGGCCCACGCTGACCAAAGGAGAAGGATCTCCGCAGCCGACGCGCGAGCCTCGGGCCGTGCAAGATGGACTCGTGAGAAGACCGACGAGTTACGACCTCAAGGAGGCCGAGGCCTCGGCCCTCCGGCGGGTGATGAAGGCGAGGGTGCAACACAGAGGACGGAACGTGCTCACACTCAACCTCATCCTCGACGTTGAGGGCGCCCTCGCGATACCCTTGGGGTCGAGGAGGTGGAGGGCCCCGCAATGGGTGCCCGTGCTCCGGCCGTGGTGAGCGAAGAACGCCGCTGCCGCTCACAAGGCGCGGTCGTGGGTCCCGCCCACTCATCCCGAGATGTGGACCTCGACCAAGATAGTGTAGGGTAAGGGCCGGCCCGAGCCGATCGAGGGCATCGAAGCCGACGACGCCGTTGCCACCGCGAGGCTCGCCGATGAAGCCGGGCGCGAAGCTCTTCCGGCCACCGCTGAGGAGCTCGGTGTTCGAGCCTACCGCGGCTGGCAGGCGCAGGTGGAGACGTTCGCCCAAAGGACGAGGAGTAGGCCGCAGAACAGCTTTGAGGTGCTGCCTCTTTGGTTATGAACAAAGTCCCCGAGCTCGGGGCAAAGTGTAAAAATGACAAGTTATTTATGTTATGAACGGCTCGTTTTCTTTTCCCTGTGGTTGTGTTTCCAATTAGCTCGTAGTTCTCCGAATTCATATCTTATTGATTGAGGTAACGGGTCCTTTTCTCGTTGGCCGCGGGGGCGCTAGAGTTCATTGGCAAGCGTTGGACCTCCTTAAAGATATTACTCGGGGTCCTTTAACTTGTTGGATTCGCCGTTTACTGTTAATGAGAATAACGAGTGCGAGGTCGAGCCGGTCGAGCTCTTCCTTGAGTGTTTGTGTTTTTGCGAAAAAAGAGTTCGTAAATAAGGCGGGGTGTGCACCCCGTCCCCTGTAGCCC
The DNA here is from genome assembly GCA_015847255.1 of Hyparrhenia diplandra. Classification (NCBI taxonomy): domain Eukaryota; kingdom Viridiplantae; phylum Streptophyta; class Magnoliopsida; order Poales; family Poaceae; genus Hyparrhenia; species Hyparrhenia diplandra. The sequence goes on from JADLZK010010091.1 coordinate 41,439, forward strand.
CCGAGCAAGGGTGGGCCTTGCTGGAGGTAGAGGGCAGCCATTGCTCAACAGCCGTGCGAGAAGGAGATCGAATGCTTGCACAATTTTTGCATCGAGGTGTGTTATTATTATGCGAGCTCATAGGAGAGCAACATTACAAAGTACATCTCAGGGTAGAAGCGACGTAGCTGTTCGATGTTCGGGAGTTAGCGAGCTCGCGGCCGCTGGAATCTTGATCTTGTATGAGCACGGGCGTAGAACTCTGGCGATGGTGAACGGTCCTTCCCAGGGGGCTGTTGACACCTGTTATAGCATAATTTTACTAGTCAACTAAACATGGATAAGGGCTTAAAATGAATATCAACATAGACTAAGGGGTCTAACTAACATAATTCCACGAGCTTTGGTGATTTATATCTTTTTCGTGGACTTAACAAATAAATGCACGAGAAGAATAGAGAAAGTTGCGAATATATCTCACATACGATGACAAGACTTAACCGTGAAGTAATTCAACCCGAATTGTGGACTAAAACATTCTAGAAGACACCAGAAGACATCAGGAAGGACATGACAGCATGGGCCCACCATGGCCTGGCGGCCGCTAGTGAGGATTAGGGCGGCCGCCAGGTGGGTCCCACCTGTCGGTCTCATCTTCCTAGGTCGGTTTCAAACCGACTTTGAGGTTGTATCTACACCGTTGCCAAGGTCGGTTTGATCCAAGGGCTATCGTTCATCGCCAAGGCCCATATAAGAAGACCCCGACCCCTGGGGTTAAACCCTAATTCATTCTATCTCATTCTACTTCATTATCTCGCTTGTAGAGGTGTCCCAATGTAAGGATAACCTCTCTCGGGATTAGTGAATTAGAAGTAGATTAGAAGTAGATTAGCTATGTAATTAGAAGTAGATTAGACATGTAATTAGAACTAGATTAGATCTAACCTAGATCTAATCAAGAGTAAAGGAGAGTGGAGCTATGCTCCTGTTTTGGAGATGTCTTCAGAGTATGGTATGTTTTTGTATCTTCTCTACAAGACTTATGATTCATATATTTATCTTCTCTATTCACTTCCATGCCTTTCATATATGGTTAAGTATAGTTGTTATGCTATTGCATGGGATCTCCGCCGTATTGAGGACTCTAGTTATGCAAGGTAGCTAGAGTAGTAATCAATAGTGTAGACTTGGTGTCTAGGCTATTGGTTACCCGAGGTTGCGCCCCAATCCCACCGGATAGTTGTGGTAGCCCTGGGTGGGTGACAGACGTAAGGCCTTTATAGTCCACCACGTTCGGATTGGTGTTTTCGTGAGAGCTTCGGCGGCCTTCTCCCGACTACTTTCTTCCCGTCTTCTTCGAGAGTTGGGACGGATCTCCCGCTCCAAAGTGCATTAGTATAATTGCCATCATAGAACCTAAGTAATAGAGAATTACCCAGAACCTTGATCTCTCCCTTTGACCTCTTGATTAGTTTAGTTACTCTTTGATTTCTTAGGTAGGTTATTATTTTATGCATTGACATTTACTTATCCTTTAACAATTACCTCCTCACTATCGTCTAGTGGTTTGCTAAGTTAGTGGATACATGATTGTGACTTATTAGAATTCTTTAGCCAAAGCTTCCTTGTGGATACGATACTCTAGAATACTCATCCTAGGGAAAAGCTACAATGGTAGGTGTTCCGCGGCGCTGCGTAATCCTTCATATTTTTTTAGCACTTAACAAATGCCAACAAGCTTTTTTTGGCGTCATGTTCGGGAAGCAATTGGCCTAAAGATTCTAATGATGATCATGATAATACGCTAATTTAGTGTATCACTAGCTTTAGTAGGATTATCCTTGTTCTCGTTGAGTTGTGGAATAGACAGGATAAAAGATGTCGTTGCGACCTTCCGACAAGATTCCACAAGATATAAAAGATTGAAGAACCTGTGGTGCCCGATCATTCAAGATTCGTCTCCATTGGAACCCCTGCTATCTCAAGGTACGTATTTAAATGTATATTATTCTAACCATGTATAGATTAGAGAAGAAGTCGCCGTCCACAAGAATTCAATGCACACATCTCAAGTGACGTACATAGAAGCCGCACATTATGGTAAGTATGATCAATAAAGGTGAGAAAGTCTTGCTCATGGACTATAAATTAATTGAGTAGTTATCATTTAATTTCTTGCATTGCATTGCGTGTTTACTTGATCAACTCATGCATTCACTCCACTTAGTTTATGTTTTCTCATAGTAGATCCATTGCATGATTAGTTCTTTTGCATACATCCATTCATGTCATTTGCATCTAAAAAAATCCTCACCATGATCATGCTCTTTTCGTCTCTAATTGGATAAATCTCTATAGTGCTTTCATACTACTTTTTGTCTCTATGGTATGCTTTAGTTTGGGAGTATTCTATAGGCATATAGGGTATTTCCAAAGGCTTTTAAATTAAGCGTGGTGTTTAGGTTAAAATGCCTTCCTTAATTGAATTAGACATGGAGTCTAGTTTGATTATTGAACTAAGAATTGCTTGTGTAGACATTGGTTATTGTGTTGAACTAACCCCTGCAGAAAACTTTCAAAACCAATTGGGTAAGTCAAGAGATGAACTCGGATAAGAGAAGAAGCAAGGAATATGATGAACTCCAACCTTGTGCAAAAGACACGGATCATTCATCATTGATGGAAGAATTGTAAGTATCAAATATCATTCGCATTCTCTTTTGCTACAAGTTACCTTTTGCCTTGATCCATATGCTAGAGTGCAGCCACAATTAAAATGAGTTATAACACATGAAAAAAAGTAAAAATCTGTACTAAGAATAATCAAATAACCATCTTTTTTGTTAGCATAGTTGAGATCTTATGAACTTTGGACAACAAACCCCGCTTCAATCATGTTGTATATTCCCTCGGGTATGTGTCCACTAATATTTTACAGAAAAAGAGTCTATGCTATGTCTATTCGATGAAGAAGAGTGTCATACAACACGATCACAAAAAGTAATCACTCTAAAGAAGTGGATGGACAAAGCTACAGGCCATAAGAACATCAAAGACAGGTAAGTGAATATAACTCACTTATTTATATACAACTTTTGTCTTATGTTCTAAAAAAGAAAATAAAAATAATATATATATCTGAGCACATGATGGCTCATGGTAAAAGTAACATGTTCCTAGGACAAGTTCCTTCGGGTATTCTTTGTCACTAACCTTGCGAGTAAACAAAGGATGAACAATGTCTAAGGACATGGTGATTGCAACACACGATTAGGGACAGTCCAACATTCACACTTGAAGTGCCGAAAGTGACGGAAGGCTCTAGCATGGGGAGGAAGGTTGACTCCTCTAAAGATCATCCGACATTACTCTTCCTCTACTCAAGCTCCGTCACTCGACATCTTTGGAATAAAACCATCAGAGGAGCTAAAAGGTTCGAGCATAATTTAAAGAACAAGAAAGGAAGGATAATACAATAAAAGAGACAAGTGAGGAACAAGATACACAAGAGGCCAAAGAAGGAAAGCTTCGAGCAAAAAAAGAAAAGGACCATCATAAGGTGTTACGGTGCTGTCACACTCCAATAATAAGGTAACATCTTGAGGTAAGTTGTCATTACTTAAGCTTTACCTAAAGTATGGTTTGTTCATAAATAAAGAATAAAACATGTTAGAGTAACAACCTTATCTGATCCAACTTTATTAGCTCAACATGTTTTGCATCTTTAGATGTTCCTACCACCATTCTCTTGATCTCTTAGTCCTCATCTTGTAAAGCCAGAATATTGCTTACCTTGCTTTGGAAGAATCATAATCATGCTTGTGATGTTTAGATAAGAAAACTCTTCCAAGAGTCAACGAGCTTGATTCGTTTTGCCAATGTTTTAACCACAAACAATCATGCTTAATCTTCTGATCTTGTCACCCAAGTTAGGTATAAGCAAAGCATATAAGAATCAACTCTATCTTGTTTATTGTGCCTATGGTTAGAGAAGAATGAATGAAGTTTTGGTTCTGTTGGTGTTTTCCACCAACAGAGCCCATGCACTTGATTTCTACCTTGACTTTGCAAGCGGGACACACTTTGAGCAAAAAGGTGGAGAAGCTTATTAGTCTCTCCAAAATTCAATAAGTGAATGTCTTACAAGCATACACACTAAACAAGACGCTGCCTACACTTCACTCCAACTCATAAGAACAACAAAGAACATGGGTGACGCTATCTTTCACCATCTTAAGGAGCATGGCTGTCAAGATCGATAATACACTCAAGGAAACGACAAGGTAAGAAGTCTCGTTCAGAGGACTTAAAACACTGAATCCTCGCCGAAAAGGTAAGATCGGTAGTTATCCACATTCATAGCATTTTTTATTTCCTTGCATTGCATAATTATTTCTTTTAGCATATTTACATTACAACATTAGCCTTGCATTAGAAAATAAAAATAAATATTTGTTTTGTTGCATATACATGAAAAACTCTAAGCCCCATATATGAGTAATTTTGTGGCGTGTAACAACCCACAAGGATATTTACTGTGGTGGCATAAAAATAAAATAAATATGCAACCATCATCATTCTTTATTTTTGCATAGAAAATCCAAAAAAATATAAATGCTACTGAACTACTTGTCTTAAAAGAATAATCATAATCTTTGGCAACAAGAAGCTAAGTGGTTAAAACCACTAACGCTTAACTAGTTCCACTAGCTTTGTTGTCTATTTGAGTTCAGTAGGATCTCAAGGAATAGAGATATCACACATGGTGTCCAGCATTAAAGAAGATCAATCAGCCACCATCACTATCTACCTCTACTTCCAATCATCAAGAACATCGAAGACTATGTCAACATCCAAATTTTGGGGAGGGCAACCCCCATGTATCAGATAAGTATTCTTATACTTTATTTAATATTAGATAGATTTATTTGCTAGAAAGATATAAAAAGATGCATAACTAAGGAAACAAAATAATAAGAGTCTATCTAGTCTTTATTAAAGAGTCTTTATTAGAGTGTGAGAATAAAATAAACTCTCAAGATAATCTCTAGCCTTGGAGATGATGAATAGTTGCTCCGTCATAATTCCTTTCAAGTACCTATCTTTCAAGCTTAATTTCTCACGAGCTTTTAATGCAACTACTTTGACTTAAGATTGCTCTGAACCTGAAACCTGTGGGTAGCAAATGCTTACTCTAAAGTCTAGGTGATTAACGGATATGATATATGAGAGTCTGAAGTTACTATTTATCTTACTCCTAGTGATACTAGATTTACGGAGATTTATCTTTTGAAAATTAAAGTGCACATGATAAGATCCTGTGTGACAAGAGTGTTGAACCTCCTACCACAGCCATATATATATATGCTCCCTAGATTAGGAAAACCCTTTGACATATATATAGGCTGCTTGCTTTGCATTGAGTTTGTTCAATCTTTGTCGACCTTTAGAAACTTGTCATGCTGATCATGCACAATCCACTCCACCACATTCTACTCCACTTGCATTTATGCTACTTCTACCCTGGAAGTACGCATCCACAAAGCATCCACCAAATATCCACCAAAAATGTTCTAGTCCTACCCTAGGGAGAGAACAACCAAAAATATTCACTATACCTATCCACTCATTCATTACTAGCCAATATCTTACAAAAGCTCCATTACATTTATTTACCTCTCACAAGTTATTGCAAAAGAGATTTGGGTTGTAGATTAAAAAAAAAAAAAGGAGATGAAAAATGGACAAGTGTCCTACGGGGCGAGAAGAGCCTACCTCCTTAAAGAGAAGAGATGAAAAATGAGCAAGTGTTCGAGGGTGAGTAGAGCCCACATCTCTAAAATAATAAAAAGAGAGAAAAATGGACACAAGTCCGAGGGTGAGTAGGACCCACCTCTCTAAAAGAAAGAAAGAAGATACAACCCAGATTCTCTACAGAATTTCCAAATTTCAAAAGAGAGAAGATTCCTCAAGGAGCATAAGTAAGATTTCCCATCATCTTTTTCCTTACACCTTACTATATTCCATATCATTTTTATTCTATCCACCATACACATGCACCACTTGATCAGTGTGACTTGTAACTTTGGATCCATTGCTTGAATTTACAATATATGCTTAGTAAGTAAATAAATTAGTTTTCTCTTACCTATGAGCTCTAGATATATAAGCCTTAGATATAGGGTGAGAGAGAAGAAGGTATAGTGTCCTACTGCCTTATTCTAAAAATACCACATATTATGAGAGAAAGGCAACACAATATTATTGCCTAAGTGAGGATCCACAAATACCACAAATGAGAGACTTGAGAGGGTCATACAAAAGAAACTTTGAGTTTTATTTTAAAAACTTGCAAAAACTCTAGAAGGACAGTTGAACAAAGAGTTTGAGACATGGTGCTTGACTTAATTGTTCTATCTTTCAATTACCCAAGATCCTGAGAAAAGGCTATAAGCTCCATGGTTAAAGGTAATATGAGTAAGTTGAAGGTTGAATAATTTATTCTTATCAGGAGGAGAAATTTTTGTTTGAAAGCATGTGTACTTTTTTGAGGCGTGAAAGCGTTAAAGCAACTCTTGATCCATTGCTAAGTTTGGCTTTGCTAGGGACTAGGGTAAGCTTGGGGAACTTGTTGACACCTGTTATAGCATAATTTTACTAGTCAACTAAACATGGATAAGGGCTTAGAATGAATATCAACATAGGCTAAGGGGTCTAACTAACATAATTCCACGAGCTTAGGTGATTTATATCTTTTCAGGGGATTTAATGAGATAAATGCAGAGAAGAATGGAGAAAGTTCCGTAATATATCTCACATACGATGACAAGACTTAACCGTGAAGTAATTCAACCCGAATTGTGGACTAAAACATTCTAGAAGACACCAGAAGACATCAGGAAGGACCTGACAGCATGGGCCCACCATGGCCTGGCGGCCGCCAGTGAGGATTAGGCGGCCGCCAGGTGGGTCCCACCTGCCGGTCTCATCTTCCTAGGTCGGTTTCAAACCGACTTTGAGGTTGCATATCTACACCGTTGCCAACGTCGGTTTGATCCAAGGGCTATCGTTCATCGCCAAGGCCTATATAAGAAGACCCACGACCTAGGGTTAAACCCTAATTCATTCTATCTCATTCTACTTCATTATCTCTCAGTTGTAGAGGTGTCCCAATGTAAGGATAACCTCTCTCTGGGATTAGTGAATTAGAAGTAGATTAGAAGTAGATTAGCTATGTAATTAGAAGTAGATTAGACATGTAATTAGAACTAGATTAGATCTAACCTAGATCTAATCAAGAGTAAGGAGAGTGGAGCTATGCTCCTGTTTTGGGAGATGTCTTCAGAGTATGGTATGTTTTTGTATCTTCTCTACAAGACTTATGATTCATATATTTATCTTCTCTATTCACTTCCATGCCTTTCATATATGGTTAAGTATAGTTGTTATGCTATTGCATGGGATCTCCGCTCGTATTGAGGACTCTAGTTATTCGCGGTAGCTAGAGTAGTAATTGATAGTGTAGACTTGGTGTCTAGGCTATTGGTTACCTGAGGTTGCGCCCAAACCTACGGATAGTTGTGGTAGCCCGGGGGTGGCACCACAGCCAAGGCCTTTATAGTCCACCACGTTCGGATTGGTGTTTCAGTAGAGCTTACGGCAGCCTTCTCCCGACTACTTTCTTCCGTCTTCTTCGAGAGTTGGGGACGGATCTCCCCGCTCCAAAGTGCATTAGTATAATTGCCATCATAGAACCTAAGTAATAGAGAATTACCGGGAACCTTGATCTCTCCCTTTGACCTCTTGATTAGTTTAGTTACTCTTTGATTTCTTAGGTAGGTTATTATTTTATGCATTGACATTTACTTATCCTTTAACAATTACCTCCTCACTATCGTCTAGTGGTTGGCTAAGTTAGTGGATACATGATTGTGACTTATTAGAATTCTTTTAGCCAAAGCTTCCCGTGGATACGATACTCTAGAATACTCATCCTAGGGAAAAGCTACAATGGTAGGTGTTCTGTGCGCTTGCAAAATCCTTCATATTCTTTTAGCACTTAACAAATGCCAACAGGGGCTGATGAGCTTGTGCTTCTCCTTCGTGCTCTGTACTCATTGCGAGGACTTGGTCGCCCGACGGAAAAGCCCATCCTCGAGCGTGGCGGTCGTGGTGGTAGCGGCGCATCGATTGCTGGTTTTTGGTGAATCGCGCCACCGCGACCTTGGCGGGCTTCTTCGATGGGCTGGCCGTCTTGGCGAATGAGGTTCTTGCCGGCGTCGTTATGCGCTGAACTCGTGGTCTGCGCCGAAGTCGAGGCCGGTGGGGAGCACGCCTTCGAAATGAAGACGAGGAAGAAAGGTGTGCGCCCGTTGCTCGGCGGAGTGGTCCGAGGGCTCCATATGATCAAGGGTAGCCCGGCGAGCGCCATCGCCCTCCTAATTTTTCCAACCTCTTGAAGATCGCGGGCTTCATCTCAGAAATTAAGCCGCTGGCGCGCTCGACTTGCCCGCTCGCCCTCCGGATGGCCGACGGAGGCCCGCCTACCGGATGTTGTAGCCGTCACACCATTCGAGGAAGATCCGCCCTCGGGAAGTTGGTGCCGTTATGTTCGTGATGATCGAGTTTGGTACCGGCGGTGGATGATACCGTCAAGAACTTGACTGCCTCCTCGCGGACTGCGGCGTGAGATGGGCATCACCGATCCACTTGGTGAACTTGTCGATGGCGACCAGGAGGTCGCGTGAAGGCCCCCGGCCACCTCGTGAAGGGTCCGACCACACGAGCCCCCGTACAAAGAAAGGGCCAAGTGATGGGATCGCGGGAGGGCCCGCCGGGAGGTGCGTTTGTTTGGCAAAGAATCGGCATCCTCAGAAATGGGCGCACGATCGATTAGGCGTCGGCGACGGCGGTCGACCAATAGAAGCCTCCCATGGAACGCCTTGCCCACGGAACCTCATGGGGCAGCGTGGTGTCCATTCCCGCCGGCCGTGGATCCCCTCCCGATGAACTTCGTGTCCTTCCTCGAAGGTGATGCACCGCTAGAGCACCGATGTGCTCCTTCCGAGAGCCTGCGTGGCTCAATGATGGGTAAGACTTGGCTCTACGGCGACGAGCGCCTGGCCTCTTCCCTTCCTCCGTGGGAAGCTTTTCTCCCGCAACCCACACCAAGATGGGAAGTCGCCAATCGGTCCCGGGGGTTCCGCCCGGGGGGCCCCAGCGACCCGGAGCTCGACGAGGTTGACCTCCATGTCGATCTCCCATTGGCGAGCTCGAGCTCGAAGGCCCCCCGGGCCTTGGTGGGAGCCGGGGCCCAACAGTGTCCCCACCGGGGTCCGCGCTTGAGTTCGAGCCTTCCCTCAAGCCGGGGTAGAGGGTATATACCGGTCGCGGCGCTTAAGACGCCGGTACTGAATCGACGGAGGCGCAGCTTGGCGACGCCACTGCCGGCAAGTGTATCGGGCGACGATGTGCTTGAACTCGAGCCCATGAAACGCTCTTGAAGTCCGCGACTTTTGCGGAGTACGCAATCATCTGGGGCCGGCGTAGTCGGCTTCCTTTTCCGGGCGGTTCCCCGCGGCGCAGCTTGGAATCTCCTCGATCTCGAGGGCGCTTGATGCCGAGCTCGATGGCGATACGCATGCCATTACCAAGGCCTCACTCGCCGACGCAGCGCGTTGGAGGCGGTGAAGCGTAGCGCGGATCGAGTACTCTTGCGGCGACGCATGCGGGCGAGACGAAGACGTGCCTGCTCGCGCCCGCATTTCTTCACCGAGCCGTCAAAGTAGAGTGTCCAAAGATTCGACGTCGCCGGGTCTTGGCGGCGGGCGTTCTCTCCGTCCATTGACCCACCGAAATCGGGGAGGACCTATGATTTGATGGATGCCCCTGGGCGCATGAGATGTCCGATCCCATGAGCACCGATTCCCCCACTCCTGGCGATGCGCCCGTAGCCTCGGCCGCGGATGATCTCGCCGAGGAATTTGGATGATGGTGATTGGGTGAGCGCCGGCAGTGTCACGCCTCGCCATGACGTGATCGCAGCGCATAGGCGAGCCTAGAGCCGAGATGCCCGCCTTTTGTACGGAGGAGGACTTCGCCGACGGCGTAGACCGGTCATTGCACTGAGTGCGTGGGGTCTTCCTCCTCTCTTTACTACGAGCACCGTGCTACCGCCGCGGCGGCTGCAATGTGCCAAAGAAAGACCGTCGTCCGCTTAGGCGGAGTGAGTATGGGCGGGTTCGGGCTGAGCTCTTTAGAGAGTCGAAGCGGATCGGGCCTCGCTGGTCCAGCTAAGCGCCCGATTTCTTCGTGAGCCAGAGGCGGAGGCTTCGTCGCCAGTCGCGATGAATCGCCCAGTGGCGCCAGGTATCCCGTTGCCGCCGCACGCCTTGACGCCTTGACGCGCCCATGTTATGGATGGCCTCGATTTTTCTGGCGGGGTTGGCTTCGATGCCATGCTCGGACACTATGAAGCCGAGGAGTTTTCCGCGTGGGACCCGAACACGCACTTCTGGGGTTGAGCTTTACTCCGAACTCTTGAAGTTTGTCGAAGACTTCCTTGAGGTCGGGGAATGAGCTCCCGGTGCGTTTCGTCTTGACTATGATGTCATCGGCGTATGCTTCGACAGCTTAGCGAGAAGCTCTTTGAAGACTTTCGCATACACCTCACGAAGGTGGCGTAGCCGCTTTTAAGCCCGAAAAGACATAGTTACGTAGCGCACGAGCTTAAGGAAGGGAGTGATGAAGGAGGTGGCGAAATGATCGAGCTCGTTCATCGCGATTTGATGATAGCCGGGTATGCGCGCCAAGAAAAGCGAGCATCTCGCTTCGGAGGTGGAACGGATCCTTTGGGCATGCCTTGTTGAGACTCGTATAATCAACACACATTCTCCATTTCCCATTTTTCTTCTTAACTAGTACAGGGTTGGCTATCCACTCGGGATGATACGCCTCCTTAACAAAGCCCCGCTGCTAAGAGCTTTATCTATTTTCGACGACGCCGCCGCACGCGCCCCGTCATCGAAACGTCGGAGTCGCGCTTCACCGGCCGAGCCGGGCTTCGATGTTGAAGGAGTGCTTTCCGCGACTTCCCCCGGTATGCGGGCATGTTGGAGGGTCTCCACGCGAATCGCCGAGGTTGGCGTGGAGGATCGTCGGCAGCTCGCTTTCCTATTTAGAGTGAGCTCGGCACCCGACGAACGGTGCACCCCTCCGTCGACCTTCACCGTCTTGGCGTCCCGTCCCGTTGAAGGATCCATGCGCCTTCTCGAGCTTCGATAGAGGAGCTCGCCACCTGCTTCGGCGTGCTCGTGGTCTTCTTCAGCTCCGGTGGAGTCTTCGCCGTAGCGCCCACGCGGGCATCTCGGGACGAGCCTCTCCGATTCGATTAGGGCGTCGGCGACCGCACGCGGCCTCCCCTTGTCGCAGCTTGAAGGCGCCTTCGAATGTTGAGTTGACGGTGATCACGCATGTATACCGCCCGGGGATCTTGAGCTTGAGGTACGTGTAGTTGGGGAAGGCCATGAACCGGCAGTAGCACGGCGCCCTAACGGCGCATGGTGTACGCGCTCTGTACGAGAGCACCTCGAAGGTGAGGACCTCCCTGCGGAAGTTGCACCTGACGCCCTAAGGTGGCGGGAGGTCGATCCGTCCGGCGGAATGCGCCTCGGGCCCCGGCACCACCCGTGGATGGGGTCCGTGGAGGGTCGGAACCGAGCTCGCGTGATGCCGAGTGCCTCCATGGTGTCGACGTAGAGGAGGTTGAGGCCCGCTTCCACCGTCCATCGGCACCTTGCCGAGGCGCCTTGGTGCCGACTATGGGGTCACGCGGCAGAGGGAACCTTCCGGATGTGGGGCGTGTCTGGGATGGTCCTTCTTGTCGAAGGTGATCGGGGCCTCGGACCACTTGAGGTAGGAGGGCGCCTGCAGCTCCTGGAAGAGGACCTCGTGCTGCGCGGTGAGCTCGGCGCCGCTTGATTCACATGCCGTGGGAGGGCCGCCGAAACGATGTTGACGGCGCCCATCCCCGAAGAAGTCCTTGTCGCCCCTACGGGGGTCGTCGAACTCGCCCCGCAGTGCCCCGCCGCCCGCGCCCCTCCTTCCGCGCCCCCGCCACAAACTTTCTCGCCAGAGCCCTGCAGTCTCTAAGCTTGTGTTTCGACCGCCCCTCGCGTGGTTAGGCAGGGAGGTCGATTTTCCTCGAAGAAGTCCCTAGCGCCTCTGGCCAGCGACCTTATTTCGGCTTCTTCTTCTTGGCGACGCCATGAAGTCGCCCCCGCCGCGCCGACGCTGTTCTTGTTTGCTTCTTGGCCGTGAGCTCGACCCTTCGCTGCCGTCGGCGTCTTCTCCTTGCCCTTGCTGGAAAGCCGTGAAGGACCGCGGCGAGATGGCCTCCCGCCCTGTGTTCGTGGCAGCGTGGCGAGAGGGAGCTCCTTCACCGCCTTGGAAACTGCGGATGCCGAAGCCGTGGATGGCGTCGCAAGTCGTGCCGGGAAAAACAAGAAGCGGTGATGATCTCCAGCTGGCGGTGGCGTCGGTGAGCTCGCTGCAGCAGCTTGAAAGTGCCGATAGCGTCCGCGCCAGCCTCTCGCTTTCTCCGTCGCTTGTACTTGGCGTGAGATCCCACGTGTTGCTTCTGGGCGCGAGTAGGTCCCCCCTAAAGTTGCCAATGAAGACATCGCGAGGTCACGCCAACTGCCGATCATCATACCGCAGTGGATGCTCGAGCAGGATCGGGCCGTGTCGGCCGAGGTACGGGGGAGGTTGCGAATGATGAAGAGCTCGTCGTCGCTCCTCCCGCCCCGGCATGCGAGGCGATAGTCTCAAGCCGTGACGGCGGGGTCCGCCTCCCTCGTTGTACTGGGCCGGAGGTGGGGCCGGAAAGCCGGGGGAATGGCGCGTCGTGGACCCGGGAGCCAAATGACCGTGGCTTCCGCCCATCCGCATGAGGCCGCGGTCGAGCCGCCCACCTCGAGCTCGAGTGTCGCCTTCCGGGAGAAACGTCCGTGTCGCTCGACCTTACCGGTGGGGCTAGCGGCTCACGATCCTCTTGGCTGCGTAGCGGCCGCCCCGCCCTTCGGGCTAGGACCTCGCCCGGCGGTCGTTGTCCCGCTCTCGCCACGGCGGTCTCGGGGGCTACGGCGGGCGCTTCCGCGCGCCTGACGCGCCCGTATGTGCGTCGGCGTGTCGCGACGCGCGTCGCGGTTTTTTCGCCGACTTCGGTGCGGGCGCGCGGAGCACTTTCGCGGAGTCGTCCCTACGCGGGCCCCCGATCGAGGAGGCCTCGTGCTCCTCCCGGCGGCGCCCGACGCGACCGGCTCTCCACCGGCCGCTCCACCGGCCCTCCTCGATGAGCGACGCAGCCGCTGGTGGGCCCCTCTCGTCCCGATTGCCTGCCCGGGGAGGTCCCCTGGAAAGCTTCTGCTTAGCGGCGGGCGAGGTTCAGATTGCACCGACCGAAGATCGGGCGGGAGGTCGTTGGCCTGGAACGTCTATCGCGGCGTCGGGCCTCCCGCCCCGGGTTTGAACTCGTCATCGCCCTCCAACCTCCCGGAGGGCGTCGCGCTCTGGCGATTTCACCGCTCGGCTTCCCTCGAAGCTCCTCGTGGCGCTCGTGAACTTCGTTTAGGCGGGCGCCGTTTAGCGACCCGTCCGGCCCTCGATCTGGCCTTGGCGGGGTGTGATCGGAGGACTTCGTCCCTCGGCGTGGTAGTTGCGCCGCGCCATGTCAGGAGTTTGGCACATGCTTAGCACTCGCGGCATGGGGTCGACCCGGTGAGGCTCGGCTGCCGAGTCGCGGTCTCGAGAGCCCGGTGCCCCAAGCCGGTCTGCGCGCTCGGCGAGGAAGAAGCATCCCTGCGGGTACATCTCGTGCAGTAGGCAGCGAGGAACTCATCGGGGAGGCGGCTCCAGCCCGGCGTGCTGCGGGGCGACGTTGGCGGTGGGAGAAGGTGATCGCGGAAGAGCTCCCCGAGTCGGCTCCGGGCTCAAGATAATGCGGAAGCAGTCCGCGATGGCGATTAAGAAACGGTCGCCGCTCGATGGGGGGCTCGCTGACCTAAGTCGGATCCCGGCCGGGGGTAACCAGCATAGCGTCGGGCGGGGCGCCGGGCGGCAGAGCGGGCGTCATCTCTCGTCCCGCACCATCCGAGGGAAGGTGACCCCGGCGAGGGATCCCGGGCCGGTGCCGGCGAAATCCAGGAGTACCGCCGCATCGCTGTCGCGGGCGGAAACGCTGGGTGAAGGGAGCCATGAAGTGGTGATCATCACACAAGCGCCGCCTCTACCGGGCGCCAAGCTGGTCGTGGTAATGAGATACCATGGTCACAAGAACCGACCAGCTAATGTGTGCAACGATAGCCCAGCTCAAGAACAATGACACGGGAGGTTTATATTAGTTCGGGCTATCGAAAGCACCCTAGTCGATGTGTGGCACTATCGGAGCTCAACCGCCAGATCGGGGCAAATACAGCCGGGGCGAGAGGGAGATGAGCTCCCAAGTCTCTATGGTGCGTGTGTGATCGAGCGATGTGTGTGTGTGCTTTCTGTGTGCAAGAGAGCTCCCCCTCTCCTGGTGGCCGAGCCCTCCCTTTTATAGTCGCAAGGGGAGCTCACAGGGTGTCCCCGGGTTGAGGACCCGTCAAGTGGAAGAAATACAAAAGCGTGGGAGCAAAAGAGAAGAATCCTCGCCATGTTTCGGGGCATCGCCGGCTGTCCGGCTGCTTCTCAGGTCGCCGCCCCTACGCGTAGCACGCCGATGACGGTCGTGGAGAGAGTAGAGGCGGTCCGTTTTTCCATCTCGCGTGTTTGCGTCAGACGCGAACTAACCGGAGCTCGTCGGTGGGTGTAAAAAAGGGAGGCAATGAGGCCGCCACGCCGCCGCCATACTCTACCCCGTATCGTCTGGCCGTCGACGCATGGCCCGATATTTAGGCGAGGTCGTGAAGGCGCCGCACTCCAAATGCCGCATTCAGTGTCGCAGAAAACGTGTGGCCAAAGAGCTCGGACGGAGCCCGACCTCACTTGCCGAGGTCTTTTCGTCGCCAGAGTGGTTTGTCTTTTTATGCTTGTGTTATTCGGCGTGCGTTCGCGATCATGCCGCGCAGCGCCGCCGACGATCTTCTTGCTGGTGGCAAGATCCGATCGTGGAGGTTGCGGGCGGCGGCCGCGTAGGGGCCGGTGTTCGCACCCCAATCATCGTAACCCGGATCTCCCGACGCCCGGGTCCGGGCCGCCGGGAGAGCCTCGTTCGAGGCCGGAGAGAAGAGCTCGTCGCCGAGGCGGAGTTAAATCCATCCTCACGCTCCCCCGAGGGAGTGCCTCGAGGCGGAAGTTTTCCTCCCAGTCGAGTTTGAGCTCATCATCCTCGGGCCTCTGCGGTCCGCTGACCTCGTCCGAGGTGAGATGCCTTCTCCGGAGTTTCGGCTTTTTGTCGCGGGAGTCTCGCGTGTTAGCAACAGCGTCCTCCCTCGACTTCTGCGTTGTCGAGGGGTGGATTTGGATGGTTTGACCTGGTCAGGAATATCTGCGTCCCACAAGATCAAACTTGATATCTTGCTCAAAAAAATATAGTTCCACTTCGGTTAACGCATCAACTTGATAAACTTCCGAACTAGGGTTTTGAGCCAATCAAAGCATTTTTGAGGCAATTGCTCAACATGAACCCTTAATGGCTTTTGTTGGGAGTTCATTGGTGTCATTTCGATTGCGGGTGGCAAGGGTTGGTTGACTTCTTTTTTCGGTTACCTTATAGAGCCAGAAAGCACTATATATAAGTAATGCCATGACTTATCATTTCATGTGACTTTTTGATTCCGATCTTGGCGAAACTTAACCATTAGCTAAGGCACATATGATCGAGTTGAGGTGTAGAGCATGAGAAATCATGGTTCCCTCTTATGTCCTTATTTGGGCTCCAAATATAAATATAAAAACTTGCTTTTGCTCCGAAATTGATGCTTCGAGTTCACGACCATGAACTGATACACTTGTCTTTGTCCAAATTCATTGCTTAGCTAGTAATTAACACCTAGGGTGTTACAGTCCTGCCCCCTTAAACAAATCTCGTCCCAAGATTTGGGGTAGAAGACTTTTAAGGGAAAAGGTCGCATGCTACCCTTGATCTTTGTTTATAGAATTTCCTTCATTGACTCCCATGAAGCATTGTTACTTTGTGAGGAATCCAAAATAGCACTTCTTTGTATAACGGACTGTCCAGCATTTGAGTTCAGATGGGAAATCTTCTCACCGAAGACCCCTGATCACCCCCACTCAAAGCTGTACAAGATGCCCTGTATAAACCTTCACTCCAATTAAATTAATTACTGTTTAATCCTTATTATATCTGTCTTCCCTGTGGCAGACAAAACAATAAGAACTATCCTTTAAAGTTGAGCTGCCCAAGATTTTTAGCTTTCGGTCCATAACTAATAAGCAACTCATAGGAACCTTTGCTGTAAAAGAACACCAAATGGCTCCAGGGAGTTCTCCGTTTCTTCGCTTCTAATGACTTGACCAATAGCACTCATAGTCTTGTAAATCTTCCTGTTAGGCAATTGGTCGACACTTTCGAGCGTTGGTGTCATGTGAAGCCTAACCAACTACTCAATTTTCCACAGATGTAAACTAAATATTGTTGCATGTGAGTAGTTCTTCTTAT
Source organism: Hyparrhenia diplandra (assembly GCA_015847255.1). Taxonomy (NCBI): domain Eukaryota; kingdom Viridiplantae; phylum Streptophyta; class Magnoliopsida; order Poales; family Poaceae; genus Hyparrhenia; species Hyparrhenia diplandra. The sequence goes on from JADLZK010010091.1 coordinate 58,078, forward strand.
CTAATATAAGGATCTCCGGATGAGCAACACACATCCAATAGCATACCCATGTGCCAGTTAGTTCACAAGGAGACTCCAAGCTGCTGTCATTGGCACCATCATCTTTTAATCACAACACTATTGCCAAAACCATAACCACGGAGAAAGTCTAAGTGATATAAGATTAGTGGGGCTTATGATCAAGAATTTTATAAAGTAGGAATAGCAAACAAAGGGAGTTTCAAAGTGTAGGGTCAACATAGAGGTGATCCAAGATCGAGCCAAAAATTTTTAGAATGTTGGAGGATCTTGAAAAATAAACAACCGAGGTCCAAGGATAGAAACCGAGGTATTAAAGATCAAAGAGAAATTGTATAGCATCAGGCCTCTCTTTTTGAAGAAACGTTTAGAAGGTCAACAAAGACTTGGCATGGTTCCACAAGGCACAACCAGGGCCACAACAAAAAGCTTACACTTACACATCTTAACTAAACTAGTCATTCAACCCAAAGGTCAGGAACACCACAGGGCCCTATGACAAAACAAAAAGACAATTGACTAACATTTATAAAACTCATTAAAAAAAAAAAACTAACTTATTAAGCATTTGAGCAAAACCACGTAAATTTACCAAGCTCTCAATCGAAAAGCATTAACATCATTTCATATCACATGAAACACCACATATGCACTATATGAACACTATAAGCAACAAATGCAATGCAATGATGCTTGCTAATGATATAGCAAGTTGATCATGAACAATCGGGATATGAAGATCCTTCCCCAAAAAAGAAATCTAATTATGAGATTTCAAAGTAACATATCCAGTGGATAAGTAATGGGAAAAGAAATGTGTCAAACACTTTGACCTCGCAAGGAATTCTCAAAACAACAAGGTAGATGGCAAGATTGTAATCGGAATCAAAAGAGAGTTGCAATCAATATGGACTTTGGAAATTCTAGAAAATTCCACAGATATGGATTTCCAAAAAGAGGTATCAAGGAAGGTGAAAGCACATTGATTATGGACTATAGTGAGTCATGACCATAGACTCGACATGAGCGAGCGCCCGAATATTTCCTTATGGTGCGCAGTCCACAGGGGAGACCCGAGTGTTTCGAAGCGTTATTTCCTAGTCCTGTATCATGATTCCACCATAGGACACAACTATTGTAACTTTTTTAACCAACATATATTGGCTATCAACATGAAAAGGAATAACATGTGTCCGGGATGGAAGGAGTCAAGATACGACACATGCATGAATTGAGAAATCAAGGAGTAGTCTCGAGGCTTTTAAATAGAGTTAACATGGCAAGGTGCAAGCTTCCAAAGGTTAGAAACTTATGAAGCAAAGATTATCAAATAGAACTTTATTAACAAAACCACGGTACAGGACGAAATTTAATAGGACGAACAACTATAAAGAAAAATAGTTGTGGGATGAAAGGAGGAAGAATCACATTATATGGATGATATGATGCATGCTGCTCGCCCTATCGTCTTCACAACGTTAGGAATACTGTCTTCATCATGTTAGCGAGGATATAGGGCTTTACTTTATATACTATCTTCTACGCATCAAAGCGGGATGTCAAAAAGCACTTAGCGAGCATTATTGGAGAAGTTGACTCTCGGTTATTCTTCAAAAGATGAGATAAAACTTCTTGAAATCTTTTACTAGACTTGTCGGAAAAATCTTCACAAAGCTTCCCAAAGAAGCATAAGGAAAGAAAGAAGATCATTTTTTAAGTTGTTACTTTCAAAAACTTTTTAGATTTCAAAATCATTTTGAGGTTTTCAAAAGTAATATTGTAGCTGGTCCTAAGTATGAGCTCACGATACCATGCATAGTAAGAACCTCCTAAATTATGAGGCCTACTGGCACTTTTGTCATTGTCCCAAAGACTCTCGATACCGTGTGTGATGCACTAATAACTTAAAAAACGTGGGTGTCATCGAGAACCCGATTACACCACTCATACCACCCTTTTACAACATTACAACATTTGTTACAAAATATAAATCGTCAGTGTGGAAAATAATAACATTAATTTTATAAAATATGAGTAAGTTACTTTTGAGTAAACTTAACTTAATTTACGAAATTTGAGTAGAACTAGAAGACACCATATCATGTCGAGCCCATCGACATAACCTTTGGTTGCCCTAAAGACGAGTCGCGGTACACACCAGCGAGGTCAAAAGAACCCCGAGTGCGAGGAGTACTCAACAAGAATTAACGATCAAGGATAGAAGAGAAGACTTCGTGAATGTAGGCTTGGGGATCAAAAGGTAAGGCTTTAGCAAGAATCAAAGACTCATTTTGCAAAAAGCTTACTAAAAGTGAATCCTTACTTTCAAACACTACTACAGATTGATTTCATCACTACCGCCGGTATCCTTTGCGAAATTGAGTTCACCGGCGGCGATGAACGGCGCCCGATGAAAGGATGAACCGCCCAGCGCGGACAAACTAGAACCTCCACGGACCGACCAATACCGGCGGTGAAGATTTATATCTCTACCACGGTTTGAATCATTCTCCCAAGAATGGTCTTGATGGACCTGAGATCACTTTCGCGGGTTTGAATTAGAACCGATAGCGATTTGACGATGACACAACCGGGTTGATTGGAAACCGAGCGATTTGGGAGGGGAAGCTGTGCGAAGAAAAAATAAAAATCGAAATAGAAGATTAACACGTATCGAGATTAACAAATGACCGATCCATTAACAAAAGACACAAACCAAATTAAACTATCATAGAAACAACCCGATACAATAAATTAATATAAAAAGAAAGCCGGCGGCCTAATTAAGCCGCCTCTTTCTGGCCTCTTGGCCTTCTTCTTGGCCTTCTCCCGGCGCCGACTCCATTCGCTCTCCGCTTGGCCGACCTGTATCCCCTCACTATCGGCCAAATACCGATCCGAGGTTTATGATGGACTTCTCCTCCAAGTGGTGATTCATCGCTGGCGTGCCAACTTGGTCGGGCCGTTGAGCTTGTTACCATGGCGGCGCTAAGGCGATGCAGGATGGATCTCCGCCAAGGTCGGCCAGCCATGTTCGTCGTCGCGCTGTCCACCGGCCGACTTATCGCGAAAACGGGTAGAGAAGGGGAGTGTGTTTCTGAGAGCGGAAAGTGTTGGGAGAGCCGGGAGGCAGGGGGTTATGTACAGATAATAGACTCACCGCTTTTAAGACGAGGGAACGCTTGAACACAAATGATAGAAAATTAAATAATAAACCGATTCAAGAAAATAGTAGAACCCAAATTAACGAGATAAAAAGAGATTGCCATGCAACAGACAAACCAACAACCAACCATTAGCACCAATCACATGCATCATTGTATCTTACACATCCAATGCATCGCACAACGTGAAATTAACATAAACAAATAAAAGAAGAGAAACTTAGGCGCTTTTGGCCTTCTTGGCCGCTGGTCGGCGCTTGGCGCTATGCGCCTTGCCCTCCTCCGCTCAGTTTGCGGATCCCGGCGAGGGTATCGGCCGGAGAGTCGATCCGAGGGCGTAGAAGTCTGGCCCTCTCTCGAGGGGCAGGTTCACCTTTGGCGAGGCCAACGGCGTTCGTGGCTAGGCCTGGCTCCGGCTTTGGTGAGGGCGGCGTGAGGCGCCCACAACGAACTTCATCTCTCCCTCGGTGGCGGCCATGGCCGTAGTGAGGGAGCACCGAAAGATTAGTGTTGGATAACTTGAGCGGGGACGGTATAAATGTATGGCGTTTTCCAAAACTCCTGGTTCCTCGCAGCAGCGTAAAGCCACGTGCCATTTAGCCCAATGGTCGTCTCTCTCGGACTCAACGGCGATTGTATTTTCTTAAAGTTAAGATTCAAATCAAATTTAAGCGCTATTTAATTTAAATCGCTCTTTGAAAAATGCATTGAGGGGCGAGAGCAAACACACAACAATAATATATAATTTTTTATTTTATTAATATATAAAAACAAAAAAAATAGAACATATAATAAAAAAAATGATAAAAAAACAAATAAAAAAGAGGAAGGCCCGCCGGCCTAGTCCTCGGCCCTCCTCCCCTCCTCCTCCGCGCTGGCGTCATCCTTCTTGGCCAAGGCCTTGTTGTGAGTCGTTAACTACATATTTTTATACCGTCAACATTAGTATAAATCTACAAAAACATAATAATAGCAATAGGGCTTTGAGCTAACCATTTCCACAAGTTTTGGTACTTCACTTGTTTTGGTGGGCAATGTTGGAAACATATACATTTTGGGTCAAAAGCAAAGGAAAACATATAAAAAGATAACAAGGCCCTTAAATGGACATAAGCAAAGCAGGAGTAAGAGAAGAGAAAATCCTAAAAAATAATATCCAAAACACAAGCCCAAGAGGTCGAGGCCCGAGTCAACATGAAATGATAAAGCGGGCGCGCGGGACCACAGGTTCAATGTTTTGGGCATAACTTTCTCATACGAAATCGGATTTCAGCGACGAATGCACCGAAACGAAGCTAACTTCCGAGGCCCACGTGCTCATGCAAAGTTTCAGCCCAAACGGAGATAATCTTAGTGCTCCGCACCCAGGGTGCAACGCACCCTCAGAGGCCAACGACCCATCTGCGACACGAAAAGTCCGGTGGCGGTGTTTGTTTTGCCCGAAGACGATGGATTAGTACCAAATGGCTTAGCCAACATAGGCTCCCATGGTGAATGTCCTATAGAGGGGAGCCATGATGAGAAGTTGGGAAAGATTGCTTCTGCCTCTCACACCTAGACATCTCAAAGGTGAAGCATCATCTTCCCAACCAAAACGTTCGAGGAGGCGATGTTCAAAATTCCATTACGCTTCACCCAAGTTGCTTTTGCATCCTAGTGAAATGAAATACCTCACCGCCCTTCACTCTAACACAAGTCATGTCCCTACGGCCAATAAAAACATTGTTTCTTGACAATGGGCCGAGGTTCAATGTTCGTCCCTTCACTCATGTGCCATGGACATGCATGAAGCGACAACTCTTGAGACCATTGGCAAACCCGAAATTGAGCATGACAAGTTTTTTCATCTCGAACATCTCATGTTTCATATGCTCACCTTTAGGGTTCTCTAGAGTTTGTTTTGCTTCTATCCGAAGTTGCTTCTACCGAGATCACAACCATCTCTTGATCCTACGTTGCAAAACTTTTTAAAAGAATGGTTGCAAATCTTGCATATTAGCACAATGACGCTAACCTTGACTTGAGCGTAATGCTAAACTCTTAGAGGTGAAACGGGAACTTCACCACCTTTCACATTTTGCAAGGCGTTTTCCCACGGTCCAAGCTTATGACCATAAACAAAAGCACCGCCGGATACCTAACCTATCAAAAGAAAAAGCCTTTTCTCTCTTATATTAATAAAAGCAAGAACATGTTATCAGGCTAGTATGCACCTTGGGTATTCTTGCCGCTAACCATTTTCGTGTGGAGATCGATTAAGAAGATCAAAAGAGGCACGCAATGCTTGAAAACATGAGGGCGACATCAACAAAAAAAAAAAGAGAAAACTTGATGCTCATGTGGTGATGGAACACACTCACAAGGAGGGCGGACCTTGCACACTTGACTTGCACAAAAGTCTAAGTGGGGAAGATAGTGACGATCTCATGTTCCATCCACTAAGGGACATTCAAAAAATGATGGCAAATAAAAGATGATGTCAACCCTACCTTGTTGAAAAAGAAAAAAAGAGAGAGAGAAGGGGTTGAAAAAAAAAGAAGAAAAAAATATAGAAAGAAAAAGGTTATAAAAAAGATAGAGAATATAGAGAAGAAAAAAAGAGTGTTGTTGAAAAGAAAAAAAAAAATATATATAGAAAAATAATAATAATAAGAGAGGGAGCAGGTGGTTGGCCGCATGGTCAAGATACATACCAAAGTCGCGCTCTCCACCCATCATTGCTACTCACAAGCAAGATGGGCTCATCTCTCATCCTTTGTCGCTACCATCAAGACACACGGGCTGTACACACCAAATTTTGTGTGTGTGGCCTAGTCTCATGGTACACCTAGACAAAGCCATCATGCAACCGCAACATCAAACTTCGATGTTTTTCATCCACAAATGTTTCTTCAGTAAATATATCCGGGTATGCAAAGGAAATAAACGTTCACCATCTCCTCACTCATTTTTTGTCTCCATGAAAATAAAAACTTTATGCTTCTCATGCCATGACATATGCTTTGAGTTTGGGTGTACTTACATACACCATTGTAGTACATCCATAGGTCTTTTTGAATTGAGCATGGTGCTTAGGTTAAAAAGACCTCCTTTAATCAAATTTGACATGGTGTCGACAATTTTGATTAAAAGAACTTAGAGCTTTGTTGTCATAATCTCTCGGAGGTTTCTTATGATGGAGATGAATCAAGGCTATGTTTTTCACTACCTCTTTTTATGAGTCTTGCCTGAGGATGATGAGAGGTGAACAAATAAAAATAAAAATAAAATAAAAATAAAATGAAATAAAATAAAAATAAAAAGTTCTCACAATAAAGCGCTCCATGGTGTTCATGCCAAAGAGCCATGTGTTTTCCTTCTTTGTTTTGTTTTCTTGTTTTGAATAAAACCAGGTATTAAGACAAGTGTGGGGGGGAGATCTCCCAAACACGGTGAACGAATTTCTCGAGAACTCCCCAACACAATAGGCAAAACACCGACCCATTCATGATAAAGAAGGATGAGATGAACGACTACCATTAACTCCTTCATCTTCAAACGATGGTTTGTGCAAATCTTCGCTCTCACATCTCACAAAAGTTTTGAAATTTAAATATGAACATATCAAAAGACAAAGCTTTTTTGAGGCCCCATCTCCATGCTATTCTTTGATAAAACATGCACTTTTATTCCCTCGCTCGATATTCTATAATTTCAGAGCTATCTATCATAGGGACCCCATGTTATCAGAGTAATTGAATATGTGTGATAAGCCGATGATTTAAACTCTGCTCTTTTTATATGAATCCTGGGATTTGTTTTCAAAGTTCAAAATTCAAATAGCGTGCTCCCTATTGATATGCAAATTTCTACAGCCATATCAAGTTTATCAAGTGCAAAACCTTCCACATGTATATGCTACTTATCTTTGCATTGAGCTTGTGTCAGTCTTGTGACTTTGTTGAGATCGTTGTCATGCCCCCCGAGATGGAAATCACGTACACTCCACATATACGCCTATTCCTACACCGGGAATACGCTAAAACATGCTTCTCATCCACCATACAAAAGCTACGCTCCCACACCGAGTAGCCAAAAAAAAAGAGATATCTTAGAAATAAAAATACTCCATGTTGTGCAGATAGTGATCTCTCTTTATTTATGGTTTATGAGACATGGCTATGAAAAAAAATATAGGGACACATGAAGGTCCCATGAAAAGTTGGACACATGAAGGTCCAAGACTTTTATGAAAAAACGATGAGCACATGAAGGCTCATGCAAAAAGATAGCCATGTTCTCAAGAATAAAGTTTATCATAAGAGATCACACATGTCGCGGAGTATAGTGTAGGTTCCACTATATCATATCCACACACATGCACTTCTGGATCTTAGGGTATGCCATCCTTCTCCTCGGATCCGAGCTTTGACTCCAAGCAATATATGCGAGTAAGTATGCCTTGATATCTTTCCCTACCCAAAGATCCACATAACGCTTTTTAGAAGCGTGAAAGAAAGAAGGCAAAACTTTTGATATGCCTTGGTGAGGAACCAAAAAACAAAATGAGGTAATCCGGAAAGTGAATCATTCGAGGAGCAATGTTATATTACATTTTCAAAATCAAATAAAAAGAAACCCAAGTTCACGCACTTGAAAATTTAAAAGCGAGGAAGTTTTGAGAATACGTGTTGTTCCGAAATTCAATTGCAAGATTAAATATTGTTGGAAACACATCAAAAAGGATTCTAGTATAGGTGAAGCTGGAAATAACATACATGTTACATATCAGGAGATAACCCATCTTGGTCCTTAGCCCAGCGCTTTTCGAGGGCGAGCAAAGGACTAAGTGTGGGGGAAATTTGTTGACGATTAGATTGTACTACACATATTTTTATACCATCAACATTAGTATAAATCTGCAAACATAATATAATAGGGCTTTGAGCTAACCATTTCCACAAGTTTTTGGTACTTCACTTGTTTTCTTGAAAATGTTTGGAAACATATATACATTTAAATAAGCAATAATGCAACTGAACGAAATGAT